>JARHVA010001728.1:2747500-3146354 GCA_037957365.1 Torreya grandis
TAATTATTATAGAGGTTTAATATATATTTATATCTTAATTCATTCTCTTTCCATGTAAATTTTGAAAACCCCTAGAGACTTACTAAATATTTTAAATCAAATCATGGGTAGCACTGTCATTCCCCCATTTTGATTTTGGGTCCTCTAGCCAATCTGCCTACCAAATGGTCATTGTGCATAACAATGCCTCAAATAATTCATCCCTTCATGATAGTGCATCTATCACCAAATTATCTTTTTATTTATTATAGACTATTTCAAAATCATAGCCTAACATTTTAGGCACCCATTTTTTTGTTCTTCAGAAGACAATCCTTGTTCCAAAAAATATTTGAGGCTATCATGATTAGTCTCTACCTAAAATTGATGACCTATCAAATAAGGTCTCTATTTCTTGAATGCATGTAGAATATTCATCATCTATTTCTCATATATTGGATTCAACCTATTATTTCCCTTTAATTTGTGGCTCTCAAATATAAGTGATATACCTTCTTGCATGAATATAAACCCCATGCCATATCTTAATGTATCACATTCCATAACAAAAGCTTTAGAAAAATAAGGAGTATCCAAAATGGGAGTGGTGCACATAGCCATTTTCAACTTTTAAAATGCTTTGGTAGTTGTATCAATCCACTGGTATGAGTATTTTCTCAATAAATATGTGAGTGGGGTTATGATGCTACCCTAATTTTTAACAAACTAGCGATATTAGGTTCTTGAGGGTATTTAAAACCTACCACTCCATCATCACTTGGATATTCTTAGGATAAAATTTCACTCTTTCATGTGAAAAAATATGACCCAATTAATCCACCTCTTAGACACCAAAAGCATATTTGGAAGGTTTGGTATAAAATTGATATTATTTTAAAATCGAGGGTAATTGTTTTGCATGCTTCAAATGGTCTTCCCAACTTTTATTGTAAATGAGGATGTCATCAAAATTTCTCAAAATTATCCTAAAAATAGTATTTTTCAAAATCTAAAGTGTAGATGATGCATTTGTGATGCCAAAAGGCATGACCTTAAACTCATAATGGCCTTCATGGGTTCTAAAAGTTGTTTTAGATATGTCCTCTTTACACATTTAAATTTAATTATATCTAGAACAAAGATCTAACTTGTAAAAATAAAAAACACCATGTAATTCATCTAATAAATCATCAATTACTAGAATAATAAACTTATCCTTGATAGTGTACTTGTTGAGTTCTCTATATCCTGGGCACATCCTCCAAATGTCACCCTTATTTTAAACCATGACCATCAAGGATGAATATCCACTTTAGCTATGTTAGATGATTCTTGCCTCTAACATATCTTATACCATATTTTCAATTTCACTCTTTTGGGTATAGAGATACATGTAGGGTCTGATGATGGGTGGTTTACTTCTAGGAAGTAGTGTAATGGCATGATCATGTACTTAGTTTGGTGGGAATCCTTTTGGCATGTCACCAAAAATAGCATAATGGTTATCCAACACCATTTGTAAATTAAGTTTAGTAGACTCCTTCGTTGGTTAAACATCCATGGAAAACAAGTGCACCACAAATCCCTCAATACATTTTTTAATAATCTTCCTCATTTGATTGGAAATAACCAATTGTGTATATTTACCATGTAATTCATATGGTTTAAATGTTTTTACTTTTGAATGAAAGTGCATGAATGGTTCCTATAAATTCATCTCAATAGTTCCCAAAGTGTTGAGCCATTACACTCATATAACAATGTCAGCCCCTCCCATGGGAATAACAAACATAGGAGAATCTAACAATAGTGTCCCATAACAAGCTTAATATTATGGTATTTTCTAAAATAGTTGATAGTACCATAATCTAAAATCATGACCTAAAATTCTAGAGTTGGGTAAATGAAATAGTTTAAATAAGTATCCAACTTATTATTGATGAAGTTATGCATATTCTTAGATTCAATCAACATAGTCACTTTTTTGTTTCTTGAGGATGTCAACCACCTTAAAAGTTTGAGGAGTACTAATACCTAAAAATGCATGATTGGAAATAGTAGTTTGATAATATTTAGATTCATTATTAGGTCTATCCAAACCTACACCTAATTCCTCATCATATTCATCATCCTCATTGGTGTCTTTAATGTAAAACAAATTCTTTTAAGCACAATGATGTCCTTTTCTACATTTTCTATCATAGCCAAAATACAAAAAAATTGCACCCTTATCCTCAATTTATTGAGGGGTCAATTTGGTAGGTTAAGGAAGTGATGGTGCTAGGAAATTACATTCACTAACATTAGTGAAAGGTCTTAATTTGATCAACTCTTTTTCCTCTACCATGTGTGCCCTTGGGATGGTTTCAAATACTTAAATGAGACTAAACATGTGAACCTATAATTGGATGTTATCTTTGAGGCCACCCAAAAATAGTTCAATCAAAATTTAATTATTGATTTCTACCACACATAAGGAGAGCTTATAAAATTGATGAGTATAATCCTTTATAGTCATAATTTGAAGTAGTTTGGCTAGTTCACTGAAGTTGTTTTTTGAGAAATTATTGTAATAGTGAAACTATAGCTCCTTAGAAAATACCAACTAGGAAATTGACATAACCTTTTTTTTTGAGCACATAACCATTGATACCAAATGAACATATTAGGTTAAAAATAAAAAGAGGCCATGACCAATTTTTTTGAACATGGAGTTTAATGTATACAAAATAATTTTTCAATTTGAGTGATCCATGTGAGAGGATCCATCAAACTTATGCAAGTCCACTTTTAGCAACATCAACTTCAAACCTAGATTGGTGGTGTGATTGGAGAATGAAAACCAAACTAAAGTTGTGGAGGGTTATTTTTAAAATAATGAGCTATAAATTTAGACAATTTCTCAGTTATTTGTTATAATTGATCTTGTAAGCCATTTAGGTCCCCTTTCATCCCCATGATGTCCCCTTTAACCACATTAAGATTATATTCCACACCATGCCATGTAACTATTGTCACTAAACTTTTCATTCTTATAGAGGTATTTAAAACCTACTCTAATTGATTGAAATAATGGGATTACCCCTAAACCTACTGGTTAGATATAGTGGGGGTAAACATCTAGTTGAAAGGGCTAGCTTCCTAGATTTGTCTTTATTGATCTCTTAATAACTAGTTGGTGTATGAAAAGGGATAATAAAGCATCTAAATAAAATAAAAATATAAAAATAGGTGATACACTAGAATATTTGATCTAATAATATCCTATGCTTGTACTTAAAAGAGGTATAACTACAATATGGCCTATGCTTCAAGAAAGAGCTTCACATATAAGTATTTCAACCTAGAGATTATGTAGGTATAGAAAATAAGGTAAGATATTAAAAGGACTGATAAGACACTAATAAAACCCCAAACACTTAGATAAAACACCACACTTTAATTCACTCCAAGTGACCTACAATAAGATAATATATCCATACCTAGGTGCACACAAGTAGAATAAGATGCAAGGACAAGCAATTTTCTCACTAGCATCTATTAACAACTCATCTCACACTTTGAAATATGAGATTGAAAATATTGAACCAGTTTTAATTTTATTTTTTAATGAAAATAAGAGTAACAAAAATAATAGGGCTTCACCTACCTTTCTTGTGGATAGATTATAATGCCAAAACTAGACATACTTATAGCACCAATGAGAGTGAGAGAGAGAGAGAGAGAGAGAGAGAGAGAGAGAGAGAGAGAGAGAGAGAGAGAGAGAGAGAGAGAGAGAGAGAGAGAGAGAGAGAGAGAGAGAGAGAGAGAGAGAGAGAGAGAGAGAGATCCCAAGTCAAGAATGGAATATTTTGGGGTTATAATAATGGATAAAGATAATTAAATTTATAAAATTTATGAGGAAGCATCTAAATTATTTATCAAGTGTCATTTTATCTCCAAATCTTTAGAAAACTGCCTTTAAGTTAAAAGGAGTCAGTCATTGAGGAGTTCATAAGCCTTCTTGAAAATTACTCTGATCTCTTATAGGAAACCACTTCATTTGCCTTTAAAATGCATGAATATCCATGTAAAATGATGGAATGACACCTCACCAAGGTGTATTCATCATTATCTATTCTTGAAATAGGACTTGTTGAAAGGGGGAGTTAGCTTAACTCATGAGGTGTAATTTGTGATCATGGGTAGCAAAGAGATCACCTAATTCTTATTATAGAATTTGTAATTGATCACCCTGAGCCTAAAATATTTCATAACCATCTATTTAGGTAACTAAATGATTAAATTAACACCTTTTAACACTTGTCATTCCCCTCAAATATTCACTTTAATTTTAGTTGTCTATATTAGTTGGTAGTTAGGCCTAGCAGCACAACTAATTCATTTGAATGGCCATGAAAAGTAAAAAACCCTAGAAAAAATCTAAAAATCATGTTATCAAAAAAAATAAACACTTCATCCTATGAAAAATTCCTTCAAGGCATCACAAACCTACTATTCTTACCAATCTAGATGACTGGGTCTCTCAATCCTAGTACATCTCAAACTGCCTTCTTTGTGTAGACCTGTAAGAATAGTTTCATGAGTGGATGAAAAGATTTTATGTCTTGAGGATTTATAAAAAATCTCATAATACCTCTTACAATGGTTTTCAAATGTCCATACATGTTTGTCCTTCAAAATTAGTAAAATTGGCAAAAGAGAGGTCGTTTAGTGTGTCCATATAGGTGACATCAGCATCAAATTTCATGGTGACAAGCACAAGAGAGTCTTTAACATGGTTAAAACTTTTATAGATCCATTAAAATGCCTTTGGATCCATTATGAGACAAATATCTCACATTTCATTCATCTAAGGGTTTTAATAGGGTTTAAGACCTATATAGGGTCTTAACAATCATTCATAAATCATTGACCATCAATTAGCCTCATTCCACTTGGAAAAACTTATTGACTAACCCCCCCCACATATTAAAAATGGCTCAATTTCCCATGTAAATTTTTTTATGATATGAATGTATGAAGTTTCTCCTCAAGTAGCAGACCTAGTGTTCTTGATATTGAGAGAGGTATAATATAGGTTTTAGCCCTCAAAACTCAATTTTACTATTGGGAAAGGTTCATACAACTTCAAAAAAATCCTCCTAATGGTTATATATTATTTTATAATGGTTATCACCCCATTGTGTTCATTTGGTACATTGGTCGAGAAACCTAAGGTTCTAGGCCTATCACCTCCTTTCTAACCCTCAAGGGCATTTAGATAAAAATGGGATTTTGTGCAACATGGAAGTGTTTTGATACATTTTATATTTTTATTTGTTACCTCAAATGCCATCCCTATTATTTTACATGAATATTTTATGTTTTAGGTTGAAATAGACCCCTAGTCTCAAGATTGTCCCTTACTAATGGAGTGAGCAAGGTCTGAGACAAAATAGTGAGTATGCATGTTACTTGTTTGGCCTTAGGGTGACCCATGGATGTATTTTTAAAATAATTACCATATTCAATACCAAGTTTCAAAGTGTTATTAATCTTATAGAGGCCTAAAAACTCCATCTCTCTCATGACTGGTTGGGTCTACCTATGTAAGATTTAGGCCTACAGGCCTAAATAGAGTCTCACCTTTATTATACTATTTTCTGATAGATTCTAAGGGTTCTATGAAGTTTCATGTTATTTTTAAACCATTTTAAAATTGATTTTCTCCCTTGTTCTTTCTCCTTTTCATGTTTTACTTAGACAACCAAATAGGCTTGTGTGTGGGCTATGCTCATTAGGTCTAGACTGAGTCTTGAACTTCTTTTCATATTACTATCAAGTCTTAGTAGTTTCAAATGATATGTTTATTGCATTATGAAAACATTTTCCATATTCATATCTTTCAAACCTATTCATAGTCTTCACTCATTCCTCAAATCAAGTAGAGGCTCATAAAGAGTAGGCAGACCTATAATTACTCTTTGTATATGCATAGAGTTTTAAGAATCAGATTTTACCAACCTCATCATGTTTCTTATGGTTTTTAAAAAATATTTGTGACTTATTTTTAATTGATAAAGACATCAGAGCCATCTCTATATACTTGGATTTTACTCAAGCTTAGAACTAACTTCATTGAGCTTATAACCTGTAGGTGCCCTTATTAGGGCCATGACTACATTCTATGTTTTATACCTCTCCTTCATACCAATTAACTTCTTGATATTTTTTTAAATCCCAATTGGGATCTAAGCATCTCTCAAACATACTATGCTCTCTTTCTTTAGGCTTGAAGATGGAATGATCCTTAAAATAGGCTTATAGGTGTATTCTCCTCATTACCATTGGATCATTAGGTATCCTAACATTATGATACTTTATGGAAACCTTTTAAGGGTTATTTTTTAGGTGTGTTCATGTTCTTATACCATAGAGAGCTTGAATTGGTCACGTTGAAGGATCCACCCAATAAGATGAACCTATAACCTGAAGAAACATGGAGGCCCTTACATTTTCATACACTAGATGAATTGGAATGATAGTACTAGAGGACCTATTAGACCCTTTTCAATCTCATACAACATTTTTCCTACAACAATGAGTTTATATTTGCAATAATATTGCCTAAAATTCAAGGTGGTTGGGTTTAGAGCCTTCTCTAGGTAGTTAAATTTATTATCTTTTATTCATAAAGAATAAGATCCTAAAACAAAGACAAATTCCATGAATATCAATCCCATTGGGGTCCCCATACCTAGAAAAAATATCAAAATTTATCTCTTTATATTTTGTAAGGAATAAACATTCACACATTACCCTTGCAAGGTCTCCAAAGGACTTGATGAACTAGAAACTAAATAGTTTTTCCATTTTTGAACCTATGAAACCTATCTAAGCATTTGAAATTCATAAGGTATGTTTATATTCACTTTTCATATGTTTACTCTTGAAGGTGATTATATAAATGATCAAAAATACCCCTTTTAGTTTGGTTTCTCCTTCTATTTTATTCTTTTTGGGAATTATGTGTTTAATTCCAAAGCAAATAAATGTCTAAGTAAATGTAAATTGATAATTATTGTGTCTTAATTAGCCTAATAATTTTTGTAAATAGATATGTATTTTATATTTTCTAAAAATAGTAAAAAGTGTGAAGAAATCAAACTTAGCTTATTATGGGTTAAAATGGATGATGTAAGATCTACAAATTGCTATGCAAGGATGGAAAACTATCATAAACAGGACCCAAAACTCTATTTATAGATTGTACAGGAGTTTCAAACTCAATAAACACTACTACTTGTCACTATTCCACTTCTAGTTATGTTTTCCACTTCTAGCACTGTTGTCTTGGTGGTCTAGCTTTTCTAGGTTTTGCTTGGTAGGCCTGTCACATCCTGGCAATGAAATATTGAAGCCTAGGTCTATGTAGAGCTCAATATGTGTTTGATACAATATTGAAAACCCTTAGGATCTCTTTGTGCTTGAACTTGAGTAGTAAACTTGGGAGAGAGGATGGGTTAGTGTGTAAAGGATATGTTGGATGTACTTCACACCTTGTATGTGGGCATGTTACCTACATATCGATACTTTGAAGAGGGATCAAGCTAATTTAGTTCTCTGATTTTAAGTGCTTGGTGAAATTATGTGATGTATGCAACTATGATGTAAAATTAGAATGTACTTTATATGAATAGGGATTGGTATGAGTGCTTGAATAGGCTTGAATTGGTTTTGAAAGGTTGTATGCAGAGAATAGAGAAGAGTACTTGAGTGTACTTACTTATATTCTTGCTTCTTTGTTTTGAATGAGTGATAACCATTATAAATGGACATTGAATGGCCTTTTATATGGAAATTGATGATCATGGGTTAGATGAGCTTGCATTAGGCTGACAAGGGAAAAGAAAAAGCTTTTGGAAAATATGACCATTTGAGGCTAAAGTGAACTTGGACAATAGTGCCAAAAATAGGACACCCTTGAGTTCTAGTGCTCGTATCCAAATTGGGTGCTATAATATTAGGAGGATGAGACTTGGGGTGATGGATCTAGGTCTAAGAGGGATGCTTGGGTCTCAAAAATCTAAGTTTAGGAAGCTACAAGTGATTGGGAATCAGTGAAATTATAGCTGAGAAGGGTTGAGTGAGAAATAAAGAGGACCTATAGGTTGGGTGCTATTAGCCATGCCTAAGTCATATTATTTTGCATTTTATATGATTACATTTGCCCCTCATTTATTCTAGTGATGCAAAAAAGTGAAATATTATGATAAAGGAAAAATAGAAAGCATAGCTAAACTTACTTGTAAGGGAAAATCTCATAAAGATATGTGATACTAGATGTGTGTAGAGATAGCATGTTGTGATGTGTGAATTGTATGTCCAATCCCTCTGAATAGGTGGCTCAAGAATACAAAGGCTAGCCCTTTGGCTCCATTTTTTCCCTATGAAGTGATATTAATATAGAATAAATGTCATATGAGATGGCTCATGGAGCCCATGAATGTGTTATAAATCTAACAATATGGTGTCGATAGTCAAATGTGTGATGGAAACTAGGCCACTCTTGGCCATTTCAAAAGATGGAGATTAGTTTTGTATGAAAGCCACTCTAAAACTAATGTACTAGGCTTATATGAAAGCTAACTTAGGAACTTAGGTACTCAAAAAGCTAAACTTGTATGAAAGTTTAACTTGAATGTGATGCCAACCACCTATAGATGGAGTAAGGCACATAAATGTTGAGAATGTCTGAAATAAATTGAACTTAAAAATAAAAGAAGATCAATGTGCCATGTATATTTCACCCAATCACTAATGTCTATAACATGGATTCTGATTTAGAAGTTATGCCAACTACCCAATCTAAACTAAAAATTAGAACCATCATGTCATGCATGATAACCTCCTGTATCTAAGAAAATTGTGTAGAAACTATTGAATCTGAAGGATCTAGAAGTGTAAAAATTGTCCCTAAACTAAAATTTTTTCCTATTTTTAGAAACCTTAAGTGTTTTTATGCCTATACAATAGTTTCAAACTATGGACACCCCTATTTTTTATGCTACTATCTATTTTTAGTGCTACTTTCCTTTTTTAGTGCTATTGTCTAGTGTGAAAATTGACTACTAATATGAGACTATTCCTATTTTTCTACTCTGATTTAACCATTTTGAACTTTGGATTTTATGCTGACTATTATGAATGTTGTTGTTTCTATTTCTAGGATGTTTTATCTTTGTGACAAATCCCCTATTTGATTCCCCCTCTTCTAAGTATAGGAATGATAAACCTATAATTATTGTCCTCAGAAGAAAAGAATCCTGCAAGTGTGTTAATTTGAATATATATATATATATATGATATAGCATTTGATATTTGACAATATGTTTCAAGATATAGAAAATGTTTGTACCAAGATATTTTTAAATCAATACGGGTATACCTAGATAGATATAACAATGTGAAAGCATGTGTAAAGTACTGAACTAGAATTAGAAATGTTGATTGTTAGTTTTTAGTTGGAGGGATGGAGCATGATGTCCATCATGGCATCCAAGGAAGCAAATAAAATGCATGATATGGAGCATGGCATTGCACACATTTTATAAGCAATAATCAAACAAGCAAGAAGCATATTAAATGGGATAAGGGGCCATGCAAACAAGGGACATGGGCACATGTCACTCAAACTAGAAACAAGCATGGAAGGCATGTTCAAATGTCACATACAAATACAGGTGAAATAAGCAAATTTGGCACATAAGCCATAGGCACATAGAAGAGTATAAACAAAGCACATTGGCAAATGTCCTAAGTCACACACATGAAAAAGAAGAAAGGACATTGGAAAATGTCCTTAAGGCATAAGCAAGATACAAGCTAGAATTGAAAATGCAATCACACAAGCTACACTAAGCAAGTAGAGAAAGCATGTAATAACTGGAAAGAGATATGCACATCTAACTAATCAAAGCAAACGTGAAAGTATGTAAAACATGTGTAGTATAAGACTAGGTATATGCTAAGAAATACACAAATGTTAGACACTAGTGAGATGTTGATATAGTATTCTGTGTAAGCTATAAATTAATGTACATCAACATGATAACTCAGAGTATGTGGTGTAGGAATGACATAACATGGATGGTGTAGTCATGTAGAATATGCCCCTAGTGGGTATGTATATTGATGTGTATCTAAAATGTAGAACTAGGAATGCCCCCTCAATGGGTAGAGTGAATCAATAAAAGAGCTTGATGTCACTACACACACTTAAAGAAGATCAAGTGAAGCATGGTAATGTATAAAATCGACATACAATAGCATGAAACAAAAAATATAAGTCCTAGCATGATAGTAGTGATGTAAATCATGGGTGATGCATACAATCAAAATATTTTTGGCATTTTTGAAATTTTTTGAATGTTTTTGTATTTTGGAAAATATTTGAACTATGTATAAGAACTAAGGAAAAATGATACTAATCGATGAGTCTCAAGTGAGACTCCCTATCCTAGTGTCCTATGTAAAACAACTAAATCATGCATGATCATGAGGCATGAGTGTATGATTGAGATTGTGAAGATGAAATGTGTGTACATTGTAACTACTCTAAAATCTATGAAGTGGAAGCTGAATGTGGGGTCCCCTTGTAACTCTGAGAAGTAGATGAAACTATAGGGCTAGTAGGGACCCATCTAGAATTATGATAAGGCACTCACAGAATAGGTGGTCTCTGTGTAGCTGTATGAGATCTTAGTGTAACTACTCTAGATGTGAATATTGTCACTGAAATCCATCTAGAATCTTGAAGTTATGGGGGTGTATGAACCCTCTGTACTAGTGATGGATGTTGTAACTATGGCTAAACCTAAATTGAAACTAGAATTAAAGCTAGAGAAGAAGCTAAAATTGGTAGAACTAGATCTTGTGACTAGAAGCTTGTAGATGGATCTAAAGTGGGGAGTGGTGACTAATAAGGAACTCTATCGGCTGTAATAACCTAACTAGCATGAATGAACTTCATGCATTTGTGAACTATAGAAGGTATTGCTTTGATTTTTTAAATATATGGTTAACCAAGTAGTATGTTAATAAATCTTACATTAGGAACTATAGTGAATGGTGTAGCCACATGTGTAGGACTAACCTATAATGTAAGTATTATCTTACCTAATTAACTCTAAACATACTGACTAAACCCACTAATAACTATATCGGTCAGAGTGATATCTTGCTCTGAATAATTTAAATGTTTTAGTAGTGTGAAGGTATAAATATTAAGACCGAAACCATTGTCAATGAGTACACTATGGATAGGATGATTATGTATATGTGCTCTAATAAAAAGTGCATTGTAACCTATATCATCCTCCACAATCTCCTAATCCAAAAATGATATCAAAGGCCTAGCTAGAACTCTAGATTCATACACACCTATCATACCCCTTAAAGGATGTGTCTCAATTAAAGATGCTTGGTATGTAGCTGGTGGAGGATGTGTATGGTATGTATGATGAACATCTAATGTGTACTCTTTCTCTTTTTTTGAATGTTATGGAAATGGATTTGAAAATATTTTCAAAGTCTTATATTGTGTTGGATTTATCTTTGGAGGCTCAGGTGAAGTGCCTCAATCAATTAGATTATCATCTATCAAATCATGTATCTTATGTCATAAACTAATGAATCTATTTATAATGTGGCCTAATGCGCTATGAAAATTACAAAATACATGTTAATCATATCCCCATGGAAGAGGCTTTGTTAGAACTACTTCTCGAATAGGTGGGAGAGTGATGATGTTACATTCTAAAAACTATTGTAGAACTCTAGCTAGAGAAATTGGTAGATTGGTAAATGCACATCGATGAGATGCTAATAAAACCACGCATTGAGGGGGCTTTGAAGCCACACTAATGGTTGGTTGATTTTGATTCTTGTTGTCACCAATTTTGACCTTGTATGGGACTTTACTATTACTCTTGGTTTTTATGTCTGGAGAACTTGAATACTTGAGTTTGCCCATTGAGATTAACTTGACTTCTTTTCCCTTAAGCGTATGACATAATTGGGTGAAGGAAGAGAATATTTTGAACATAATGGACTCATGCAATGCTAGTAGAAGGCTCTATTTGAATATGTCATGTAGCTCTTGTCAACCATGGGGCTAGTTAGCTTAGCCATAATAGTCTTGTATCTGAGAACATAATCCATGAGGGACTCATTTGATTTTTATTTTTATTGTGAAATCTATGCATATGAAACCTTGTCACCAATTTTGATATTAAAATGTGCTAGGAACATGTCTTTTAAAGGATTGAAATCCATGATCGATTGATTCAGTAGACTATAATCCTTTAAGCTATGTGAAAAGAGTTTGGTAAGTAGCCGGTCATTGGGTACATAATCCAAACATGCTACATGAAAATATCTCAAATGTGTCTCTAAATCACCCTTACCATCATAAAGAGTAATCTTGGGTTGAACAAATCCTTGTGGTAAGGGTGTAGAAGTAATGTGACATGCCACTGGTGTATGTAGAAGATCAAAATAATCTAAAGCCTGTGTAGGTCTAGTGGTACCTTGCTCAAGATGTTGCACCTTGGATTGAAGAGATCAAATCTCTTACATAAGGGATACCACATTAGGAGATAGGGATATATTATTTATAGCTAGTGGCTTAGAAGAAGGTTGGGTTGTTATAAGGGGTGGTTGAGACATAGTTTCCCTCATAGTGTCATTTATAACTAGCTACCTAGTGGGGATGGAAAACTCAACTTGATTAGCCTTTTTAATTTCCATAATATATTTCAAAATTAGTGTATGATCTTTAGGTTTTTACTTAAGTCTTTCTCTAAAATTTTATAAAATCAAATCTTTATTAAGTACAACTTCATTATCAATAATGGGTGTAAGTGGATCATTAGTCTATGTGGTAGATCATGAGCGTCGATGTCTACATCATCATTTTTATTTTCATACTATTCTTTGTCAAAATTATCCTCATTGAAATTAGTGTAATCTGGATGTGTATAATCTATGACTAGAACCTGAGTTGGTTGTTTATCTATGGTATATGGTTGAGTTGTAGTAATCTTGATGAATTTAGGAGGATTGTCACTAATTCTTGCACTTCATCGTGAAGGAAAAGATTCAAGGAAGGAGCTCATAAGCATGTAAGGTGATACCTTAAAATCAAGTAAGTGCTAGTATATGCAACTAGGGATTTTTCAAAAATGCTTATGCCAAATACTATGAATATTTTATTTTTGAATTTATTGTATGAGTTTGATATACAACTAAATTATCTGTAAAATGATGTGAAAATTACTAAAAAATAACTGAGAATGTATTTGATGCAACTAGGGTTTTGAATGAATTTTTACAAAATTAGTTTAGTAATTTAAAAAATTTATAGAAAATTTTTAGTTTTAATTTTGAAAAATTGAAGAAAAATCTAAAAAAAATTCTTAAATTAGCAGTATATTATTTTTTCTTAAATTAGTAGTATATTTTTCCTTGTGTTTTGAATGTGTTTGGATGCAAAAAGGACCTAGTATGTGCAAACTAGGGTTTGAAAAAAAAATCTGAGAGTTTTTAAATGAATTGATAGATTTTTATTTTTAAATTCTAAAAAAAATAGGAAATTATAGCAAAAAATTAGAGATAATTATCCCTAGGGTTTTTAGGGTTTTTTGTAGAAATTCAAAGTCAGGTTCACCAAATGTTTTATTCTTTTTTAGAATTATGTGTTTAATTCCTAATCAAATAAAGGTCTAAGTAAATGTAAATCAATAATTAATGTGTCTCAATTATCCTAATAATTTGTGTAAACATATATGTATTTTATCTTTTTTTAAATAGTAATAAGTGTGAAGAAATCAAACTTAGCTTATTCTAAGCTAAAATGGATGATGCAAGATCTGGAAATTATTGTGCAGGGATGGAAAATTATCATAAACAAGACCCAAAGCTCTATTTCTAAATTAGATAAGAGCACCAAACTCAAGACACCCTACTACTAAGCACTATAGTCTACTTCTGATGCTATTTTCCACTTATAATGTTATTGTCCTGGTGGTCTAGCTTTTTTGGGTTTTACTTAGCAGGCCTATGACACCTTGGAAGTGAAATATTGAGGCCTAAGTATATGCAGAGCTCATTATGTGTTTGATTCAATATTCAAAACCCTAAGGAGATATTGGTGCTTTAACTTGAGTAGAAAACATGGGGAAAAGAGGAGGGATTAGTGTGTTAAGGATACATTAGATGCCCTTCAGACCCCATGTGTGGACATGTTGCCTACATACCAATACTCTGAGGAGGGATCAAGCTAATGTAGTTCTCCCATTTGAAGTGTTTGGTGTAACTGTGTGATGTATATAACTATGATGCAAAACTAGAATGTACTTTGTATGACTAGGGACTAGTATGAATGCTTGAATAGGCTTGAATTAGTTTTGGAAGGTTGTATGTAGAGAATAGGGAAGAGTGCTTAAGTGTATTTGTTCTTGTATTCTTGCTTCTTTCCTATAAATGAGTGCCAACACTTCTAAATGGACATTGAATGGCCTTTTATATGGAAACTAATGATCATGGTTAGATGAGATTGCATTAGGCTGATAGGGGAAAAGATAAGTATTTTGGAAAACCTAACTATTTAAGGCTAAAGTGAACTTAGACAACAATGTCATAAATAAGACACCCCTCATTTATGATGCTCTTGTCCAAATTGGGTACTATTATCCTAGGAGGATGAGACTTGGGGGGATGGATCTACATCTGAGAAGGCTCCTTGGGTCTCAAAAAGATACATCTAGGAAGATACAGGTGACTGGGAATCATTGAAATTCTAGCCAAAAAGGGTTGAGTGAGAAATAAAGAGGACCTATAGGTTGGGTGTTATTAGCCATGCCTAAGTCATCTAATTTCACATTTTATATGATTACACCTTCTTTGAGTGTGGAACCTACAAGTTATAACTATATTTTGACTTACTCTAACATTAAGAACATTATAAAACCTCTTTTCATGCTTCACAAGTACCCACAATTTATATTTATCTTGAAAATGACTTTAGAATCCCTAAAATGCAGTTTCACGTGTAGAGAAAGCTAGTGAAACTAGATGACCTCATGGAGTTGACATTTCATTTGAATAAGACCCTATAAGACTTATATGGACTCTAGTTCACCCCCTATAATATTTTTTACAATAAATAAGTTTTAAAATACCCTTATTGGCTACAATAGAAACCTTAACATATCTAAAAACCTTAATTTATTCTAAGAAACCTAAACATTTTTGAGGTGACTATAAATGGATTTATATTTAGCATTTATCAATGCAAAGGCATATATGAGATATGAAAACCTATAGAAACTTATAGGATAAGGAGAACATTTAAAACATAGAGGTCAAAATGTTGTCACATTTTGATAACATTCTTGGTGACTTTTTGGGGCAGACTTCCTACTAGGCTATGAGACAAGTAGCCTTTCCTCAACCATTGGGAAATGGATTCTTTATAGAGAATATTTGAAAAAAATAGATCAATCTAAATACAACCTAAACACACTACACCACACAAGGACAACAACCACACTATTCTCAAAGCATTTAGGTAACACCACATAATAAAGACTCAAAACAACAAACCAAATAAGAAATAAATAAGCAAATGTGCATAAGTAATTATTCAACACACACCACAAACCTACTTATGTACATGACTAACCTTAATATCATTATTATAATAGATTGAAATGGGTCCAATTTATAGGGATAACTAACTCTTCCCCATCCATTCTTTCTAATTGTAAGGAATTATTTTTCTTGCACTTGATGATGATATTAGAGTTTATTTCCTATAAAATTACCTCTTTATTAATACATGATGATGTTCCATGTCTTTGTGAGCATTGTCTCTAGTATCTTGCATCTCTATTAATTATGTCAACCTCACCTCTTTGGAGTGTTTTCAATCAATTCTAACTGATGTGCCAGCTCTGAGGTAAGTATCTCTTAAGATATAGATAGTCTAGCTTCCCTCCCATAAGAAAGAATAAAAGGAGTGTTACCTTTTGACCTCTTAGTTTTGATCATATCATCCCATAGGGTTGTCTTAAACTTAGTGTGCCAAGCTCTTTGGTTGCTCTCCAAAGTCCTCTTGATAATCCTAATCAGGTTCTTATTAGTAGACTCAGCCATCCCATTACCTTGAGGGTAATAATTGGATGATTTACTTAGATATATACCATTCCTACTTGCCTAATCAATTTTCTTATCACCCATTAAATCAAGTGCATTATCTAAAATGATGGTAGAAGGAGTTCCAAACCTTGTATTAATACCTTCATAAAACTCCAAAATAGAACTCTCATTGGCATCCTTTAATGTAACACCTCAACCCATCTTGTAAAGTAGTTAGTTTCTATAAGGATCCACTTATGTTCATCACTTAATGGAAGATTAATCATGCCAATGAATTCAAGACCCCGTAGCATGAAGGGTTGATCCACTTGAATGGGTCTCAATGGAAGAGCTATAATTTTTTGTTTGCCTACAAAGAAAGCACATTAAGGACACTTTATTACCAAATCATAACAATATTTTAAGAGGCTAGGCTAATAGTATGCTACCCTCATGATATTTTTAATTGTGGTCCTTGGAGAGAAATGACCTCCTATTTATCCATTATGAAACTTTTCAAGAAATACACCAAACTAGTCATTGTCAATGCACCTCAACAATACACCATTTCTATATTTCCTAAAATCACACCATATACAAGATAATAAGTAATAGTTTGTAATCTTAAATACCTTTTTTATACCTACTCAAACCATTAGCACACTCACCATTTTAGAGGAATTTGATGATGTTTTGTGTCCAACTTTATATAGGTGTGAGATCAATTGGTTAAGGGTAATCTTGATTGACCAAAATTTCTTCTTTTGGTTCAAATATATCTAAAGCCAAGTGCTCACAATGACCCTTACCTCTTACCAACTTGGTTACCTTGATATCAAAAAATACTCCATGACCTTTGTAATCCACCTTGCCCTCTTTTTATTGAGGTCTTTACTCAAGAGGAATTCCTTGGTGCTAGGATGAGAGACCATGAGGTGAATTCTATTATTTGAAACCATGTGTCTAAACTTTTTCAGACCTCTTACAATAACAAGGACTTTCTTCTCCACAAATGTATATTTGGCTTCATAATCCTCCAAACTTTGACTAAAGAATGCAATAGTTTGTTCAAAACCCTTGTCATTATTTTGTATAAGCATAGCTAAGATAGTATCAAGGTTAGAAAACATATACAACATGAAGTCCTTAGCAAAATCAGGATTTAAAAGAATGGGAGCTTTGGAAACTACTTACTTAATGTCTTCAAAGCTATTTTTACCTTCCTTAGTCTAAGTAAAAACCTGATTCTTCTTGAGCATGGTTGTGATAGGCTTCACCAAAGATGCAAAATCAGGTATTAATATCTCACAAATTTTATCTTACCCAATAATCTTTGGAGTCATTTCTTGTTCAAGGGAAATGATAGGCCTAGAATATCCTCTATCCTCTTAGGGTCAATGGTTATACCATCCTTGGAAATAATGTGTCCTAAAAGCTTACCTTCATGGATAACATAGATGAACTTATTTGGGTTAACAAAATCCCATAATATCAACACCTCTCAATCACCTACCTAATATGTTTCATGTGGTCACTTGAATCTTTTGAGAACATGGTTATATCATCAAGATACACTAGCAACATCTCATTTATTAGGCCTTTGAAATCCATGTACATTGCCTTCTAAAAATTGGCACCAACATTTGACAAACCAAAGGGGATTTTTATATAAGTAAAGGTCCCCCATTTTGTAGTAAATGTTGTCTTGAACTGATAATATTCATTCACCAAAATTTTATTATAACCAAAATATCCATCTAGGAGTGAGAAGCATTGGGAACCTAAAATAAATTGAAAAATTTGCTCCATAGGGGGTAAGGGGTAATGATCTTTGAGTGACACCCTATTTAAGTCCCTAAATTCCACACAAATTCTTATTTCCCCACTCTTATTTCTAATAGGCACAATATTAGCTACCCAAGTTGAGTTCTTGATAGGGAAAATTATCTTAAACTCAATAAGTTTGGTGAGTTCCATTCTCATGTGTTGTTCAACTTTGAGGTTCAAAGGCCTTCATTTTTTCCTAATTGGTTTGAATCCAAGATTTAATTAAATAGTATGGTGGTCTAGGCATCAATTCCCTTTAGATCCTTATAATTCCAAGAAAATATATCATGTAATTATCTACACAACTCAATGAATGCTTATTTTTTAGATGGAGATTATACCTTGCCTAGTTTGAGGAGTTTGTCCTTGAAGATTAAGACCTTTTCATAATTCTCTTATTTTTTGGACATTCCAACCTTATCTTGTTTTTTTTTTCATCCTCATTAAATATTCTCTCTAGAGTGAAAAATCCCTTAGGTATATTGTTTATTCTTAGTTGTACAATCTGGTCCTCATACTGATCATGGAGTTTCTTTTAATTTCTTGAAGAGAACTCATCTTCCTCTTAAAATAATTATACAATATGCTTATCATTATCAAACATATGCCAAAATACTTCATTATCAATAATTAAAGGCCTGACAATGACCTTGATATGTGACTATTTTCCTTCCTTATTTATGTCAGTAGGTGTGTCAAATTATGCCCCTATAGCAGCTAACCTATCAGCATGCTTGTTTTATTCCCTTAATATTAGTTGTATGTTGAATGTACTAAAGTATTCAAGTAAATCCCACACCCTATGATTATAATACTTAAGCAAAGGGTTCTTGATGACACCCATATTCTTTATTTGATGCACAATCAGATCACTATCTCTATATGCTTATAAATTCTTGATTCCCTTCCTCTTTGTCAATTAAAGACCATGAACAAGGCCTTCATACTCAGCCACATTATAGGTCAAACTAAAATGGAATCTATATGAAGAGTAATATTAATTTTTATATGGATAAACCAACATAACACCAGCTCCTGCACCAATATTTCTCCTTGAACCATCAAAGAACATCTTCCACATTCCATCACTCTCATCATCCCCTTAGTAAGTGAAGATATAAGTGTTCCTTCCTCATGTAGGTAATACACCCTAAAATCAGTCTCTTTCATGAAATCATAGGGTTCATACTCATAGGTATCAGTACCATATTCATCTAAGAAGAGATCAAAAATACCTTCAAGGGGGGAAGATGATCTATCATCCATGACATGCTTTTTTTTACTCGTTGATAATGAAATTCAGATTGGAACTAGTTTCCACATATGGTTCAATGTGAAACTTGTAAAATGGATATGTTATTATTATCACTTTAGTTACATATTTCATTTTAAAATCCAATAAGGACCAATTATTATCAACATACCCTCCTATCTTAATGGTGAAGTATTTTGATAAGCAAATAGCAAAGTGTGTAGGCAGATCCACCACCACTATGTCTTATAGAATTAGAAAACTTGGGCAGTCATACAAGAACACTTTAAAAAAAATTATGATCCCTATTTAATTGGCTAGTGTTCCATCAATTTACAACACTCCTTTTCTATACAATTCATATTTCAAGCCCAACTTGTGTGCAATTAGTTTGGGCATAGCTAAAGTGTTTACCCAACTCTCCATAATGCAATTATGAACCAGCTTATCTCCCATAATGAGGGTAAGATAGAAATGTGGTGGATTTTTAGACTTGGTGTAAGGTTAAACAATATGATAAGGTGTATTTTTTACATATATACCAATATTATTTGATGTTTTGGGGGAGATATGGATTTGGGATAGTTGCTCTTGGAGTAACTCTTTTTAAACAAGCATGTGGAGTACTTCCCAAAGGGATATGCTTATTTTTATGTTATTAAAAGAGTAAATAATATTCAAAGAATAAAAATTATCATTTTATTTCATTATAGAAGCAAATTAAGTACCTTGATCTTGAGGTAATGAAGGTTGGACCTCCCTTCCCAAGTTCTAATGTTGAGCAGTTGTAGGACTTATAGAGGCTACCACATTTGCATTCATACTTTATTGCCTTGAAGGGATGTTATTTGGAGTTATATCCATATATTAATCATCTCCTAAGGCCCTTTTCTTTGATTTTGTGTTGGATACAATTTAGTGACTCTAATTTTTAATAAATCTATCCTCTATTTGGTAGTTTATAAGGCTTGTTCCTTGATTACTACACTCTCCACTTGGTTTTATTTGCATGGATCTATCATCTTCTAATGTCAAGTAAGGATTAAACCCTCCTTGATCCATAAATACCTAAACTTATCCCTCATTAAAATTCATGAACTAACCTTGAGTTTTCCCCCAAGAATTTGGCCATTCTTCTCTGTGAACTAGTCGTTATGGACTAGAACCATGGCTCTTATGGTTGGAGTAGAATTTAGATTATAAGAATTATGTGATCTATTGAAATTAGGTTGAAATTTTCCCATCCCTTAACCATTATACTAAGGTAAAAACTTATTTTATTATGGAGGGTAATAGTAGGAGTTTTGGTTAGCTCCAAATTGTTGACTTGATTGCCCAGTTTGAGCTTATAAGGCCTTATACTTTGCTTTCCAATTAATTACATCATCTGGTTTCTTTGGAGTAGCTTTATACTTGTTATTTATATTTTGAATTGGAGTAATTCTTGGATTATTATCATGAATTTTAGTCAAGATAGGCATTGATACCTTTGTAGGGAATTTACTAGCTTGGATCAAACCATTCTTAGCTCTAATATCTATATCATAGGCATCAAGAAAAGCATATCCTCCCATAGACTGCAACATTATAGCTATACCAATCCCAATAACTCTGAGGTAGGTTGAGAAAAAACTTACAAGGGGTCTCATAGGAGATGGAAGCCCATTCCATGTCCTTTGAAACCTTTCATTGAAATCATGCATGGATTCCTTAGGCCTTATTTGGATGACATTCAGCTGATAGATCAATGATGTATGAACGCTCTTATCCTTAAACCTTTGAGTCAAAAACTCCACAAATTTATCCCACATACTAATGCATCCTCTTGGAAAGTTTCTATACCAATCAAGGGATTTTATCCTAAGAAAGATGGTAAGAAATCTAATTTTTATGTTAATTTGTGAAATATTATGGAAATTTTAGAAGGTAGATATGTCTAGAATGTGTTCACATGGGGTGATAGGACCTTCCAAATTGAAATTAGGGACACTCTTAGTGGCATTAGGAGGGATATCATCATAGGCAACAAGATTTATTAGATTTTCAATATCTAAAGTTGGGAAAGCATGTTGACAAGTCAAGTTACCTTCAAATTATTCTTCACTCTCTTGCTCTTCTTGACTTTCAAAACCTTCCTGCTCTTCAATCTCTTCTTTAAGATTCTCAAATGCTAATAAAGGCTTATTGTACTAAACTTCAAGAGGAAGATCAGGATGAGGGAGTAGATTTGTAGAATGAGAACATTTATTAGTAGTTGAAATAGTAGTGACCATGAAGCATAAATAAAAGAAAAAATAAATTGATTTACACCTAGATTTTATACCTTTATTGGAGTCTCTAAATTTTGAGTATGAAACACTTATGAATTTGTGATATTGTCAAGACTAGCATTCACCTTGACAAGAAGTGCTTGAGACAATTATCCCATCAGGTATGATAAAACTATTATCACTCAATTTTTCACCCTTAGATAGGTAGTTAAATCCTAATCCAATTTATTAAGATAATTGGATTACCCCTAGACCTATGGGTTGGCTATAGTGGGGGTAAACCTCTAGTTGAAAGGGCTAGCTCCCTAGATTTATCTTGATTGCTCTTTTACTAACTACTTGGTGTATGAAAAGGGATAAGAAACTATATAACTTTAAGAAAACTAGAAAAAATAGATGATACACTAGAATATTTGATCCAATAATATCTTATGATTTCACTTAAAATAGGTACAACTAAAATTTGGCATATGCTTCAAGAAAGAGCTTCTCACATAAGTATTTCAACCTAGAGATTTGTAGGTATAATCGATAAGGTAAGAGATTCACATGACTGATAAGACACTATTGAAACCCCAAACACTTAGGTATAACACCAAACTTTAATTCACTCAAATTGACCTATAAGAATATAATGTATCCAAACCTACATGCACATAAGTAGGACAAGATGCAAGGACAAACAATTTTCTCAATAGTATCTATCAATAACTAATCTCACACTAACATATGAACTTAGAAAACTTGGACCAATTTAAATTTTATTTCTTAAGGAAAATAAGAGTAACAAAAATAGTAGCGCTTCATCTACCTTTCTTGTGGATAGATTATAATGCCAAAACTAGGCATACTTATAGCACTAATGAGATAGAGATAAATCTCATGCCAAGAATGGAATATTAGGGGTTAAAAGAATTGAAAAATATTATTATATTAATTATGGTTAGGAATAATAATCTTAATTATTAAACAAGTGCCAGTTGATCTCCAAGTCTTTCTTAAACTACCTTCAAATCAAAAGGAGTCTATCCTTGAGGAATTCATAAGCCTTCTTGATAATTGGTTGGATCTCTTGCAAGAAACCTCTTCATTTACCTTTAAAATGCATGGATATATATGTACAAGGATGGATTGATACCTCACCAAGGTGTACGCATAATTATCTTAACTCATAAGGTGCAAGCTATGATCTTAGGCAGTGAAGAGATCACCAAATTCTTGTTATAGAAATTGTAACTGATCACCTTGATCCTAACATATTTCACCACCATATATTTAGGTATTAAAAGGATTAAATTAACACCTTAAAAAAAAATCATTCTTATTAAAAATTCACTTCAACACTGGCTGTCTAACACTGGTTGGTAGGTAGGCTTAGTTTCACATATTAGTTCATTTGAATGGCCATGAAAACTAAAAAAACCCTAGAAAAAGTCTCAAGATCATGTTATCAAAACCAATAAACACTTCATCCTATAAACAAGGCCTTCAAGGAATCATAAGCCTATTATTCTTACCAATTTAGATGACTAGATCTTTCAATCCTAGTACATCTCAAACTGCCTTCCTTGTTTAGACCTGTAGGAATAGTTTCATGAGTGGATGAAAAGTGTTTGTGCCTTGAGGAGTTATAAAACCTACGTGCACATAATTAGGACAAGATGCAAGGACAAATAATTTTCTCACTAGTATCTACTAATATCTCATCTCACACACTAAAATATGAACTTGGAAAACTTAAACCAGTTTGAATTTTATTTCTTAAGGCAAATAAGAGTAACAAAAATAGTAGGGCTTCACTTACCTTTCTTGTGGATAGATTACAATGCCAAAACTAGGCATACTTATAGCACTAATGAGAGAGAGATAAATCCCATACCAACAATGGAATATTTAGGGGTTAAAATAATATAAAAATATTATTATATTCATAAGGGTTATGAATAATAATCTTAAGTCTTAAATAAGTGTCATTTGATCTCCAAGTCTTTGGTAAATTGCCTTCAAATCAAAAGGAGTCTGTCTTTGAGAAGTTCATAAGCCTTCTTGAAAATTGGTTGGATTTATTTAAAAAAAAATCTTCATTTACCTTTAAAATTCATGGATATCCATGTACAAGGATGGATTGATAACTCACCAAGGTATATGCATAATTATCTATTCTGGAAATAGGCCTTCTTGAAATGGGTAGTTAGCTTAACTCATAAAGTGCAGGCTATGATCTTAGGCAGTGAAGAGATCACCCAATTATTGTTATATAACTTGTAACTAATCACCTTGATCTTAAAATATTTCATCACCATATATTTATGTATTAAAAGGATTAAATTAACAACTTACAATGCTTTCTATATCTCTCAAAAATTCGCTTTAACATTGGTTGTCTAGCACTAGTTGGTAGTTAGGCTTAGTTGCACATATTAGTTCATTTGAATGGACATGAAAACTAAAAATAACCCTATAAAAAGGCTCAATATCATTTTATAAAAACTAATTAACTCTTCATCCTATAAATAAGGCCTTCAAGGCATCATAAGCCTATTGTTCTTACCAATTTAAATGACTAGGTCTCTCAATCCTAGTACATCTCAAACTACCTTCCTTGTTTAGACCTGCAAGAATAGTTTCATGAGTGAATGAAAATTTTTTGTGGCTTGATGAATTATAAAACATCTCATAATACCTCTTACAATGGTTTTCAAGTATTTATCCATGTTTGTACCCTTCAAAATCATCAAAATTAGAAAAAGAAAGGGCATTTAGTGTGTTCGTACATGTGACATCAGCATCAAATTTCATGGTGAGGATTACTATAGAGATATTAATAGGGTTTAAATGTTTATATATCCCAAATAATACCTTGGCTCCATTAGGACACAAATCCCTCACATTGCATTCATCTAAGGGTTTTAGTAGGGTTTAAGACATGTTTGAAGTCTTAACAATCATTCATAAAGCATCGGCCATCAATTCTCCTCATTACACTTGAAAAACCTTCTTGTCTAACCCACCACATATTATAAATGTCTCAAGTTCCCATGCAAAGTGTGAGTTATGATATGAATGTATGAAGTTGCTCCTTGGGTAGTAGACCTAGTCTTCTTAAGCTCAAGAGAGGTATAATCTAGATTTTAGCCCTTAAAACTCAATTCTAAAACTAGGAAAGGTTAATACATATTCAAAAATATCCTCCTCATGGTTATATATTATTTTTTAATGATTATCACAACACTATGTGCATTTGATGCATTGGTAAGGAAACTTGAGGTTCTAGTCCTGTCACCTCCTTACTAGTCCTCAAGGGAATTTGGATTGAAAACTAGGATTTTGTGAAGCCTGTAAGTGTATTGAGAAATTTTATAGGTTTATTTATTTCCTCAAGGTACCTCCATGTTATTTGACATGACTATTTTTTTTTTTAGTTTCAAATAGACTCCTAGTCTCAAGATTATCCCTTGCCAATGGAGTGAGCAAGGTATGAGACAAAATAGTGAGTATGCCTAATGCCTATATGGAATTAAGGTGACTAAGGATTTATTTTTCCACTCATGAAAATATTATTTACCAATTATCAAAGTGTATTTAAGCCTATTAAGGCCTCAAAACTCCATCTCTCTCATGACTAGTTAGGTCTGCGTGTGTAAGATTTAGGCCTATAGGCCTAAACAAAGTTTCATATTCATTATAATTTTTTACTATAGAGTATGAGGGTTATATTAATATCCATGTCATTTTTAAACAATTTTAAAATGGATTTTATCCCTCAGGGTTTCTCCTTTTCATGTTTTACTCAGCTAAACAAGTAGACTTGTGTGTGGGTTATGCTCATTAGGTCTAGACTGAGTTTTGAACTTCTTCACATAGTGATATCAGGTCTAAGTAGTTTAAAATTATATGTTTATTTAATTATTAAAATAATTTACCATCTTAATCTCTTTAAAACCTATTCAAATTCTTCACTCATTCCTCAGATCAAGTAGATGTTCATAAAGAGCAAGCAGACCTATAGTTGCTCTTTGACTGTGCATAGAGGTTTGAGAATTAGATTTAACCAACATCATCATGTTTATTTTTTTTCAACCAATATATATGACTTTTATATTTACATATAAATACCTCAAATCCATCTCCATATATCTGGATTTTACTCAAGCTTAGAACCAACCTCATTGAGATTATAACCTGTAAGTGCCCTTTTTAGGGTCATAGATGCATTGTATGTTCTATACCTCTCCTTCATATCAATGACCTTATTTTTGATCTTTTATATTATTTAAAATCCAAATTTGGCTATAATAATCTCTCAAACAAATTCTACTCTCTTTCCTTAGGCTTGAAGATGAAAAGATCCTTCAAATACGCCTGTAGGTGTATTTTCCCCATGACCACCTGGTCATTAGGGATCCTAATAGTATGATACCTTATATAAATATTTTATGGGTTATTTTGGAATTTTGTTCATTTTCGTAGACCATATAGAGTCTAAAAATTTTCATTGGTCATGTTGAAGGCTCCCCCCAACAATATAAACTTGTAACCTGAAGAAACATGGAGGCCCTTGCATTTGTATACATAATATGAATTGGAATTATATCACTAGAGGACCTCTCATACGATTTTTAATATCATAAAAAATTTATTATACAACAATGAGTTCATATTTTAAATAATATTGCCTTAAAGTCAAGGTGGTGGGGTTTAGAGCCTTCTCCAAGAAGTTAACTTTCTTAGCATTTGTTTATAAATAATAGAAGCCTAACCCAAAGAAAAATTCCATGAATCTCAATCCCATTAGGGTCCACATACCTGGTAAAAATATTAAGAGCTATTTCTTCATATTCTTTACAAAACAAACATTCATACATGACCCTTACAAGGTTTTCAAAGAACCCGGTGCAGTGAAAATTGAGTATTTTTTACATTTTTGAACTTGTGAAACCTCTCTAAACATTGTAAAGGCTTGAAAAAGTGGAGAGTCACTTCTCATATGTTTAATCTTGAATATGACCACATAAATGATCAAAAATACCCCTTTTAGCTTGGTTTCTCCTTTTTTTAGCTTTGAACCTACAATGTATGACTATCTTTTGACTTGATCTAACATTAGGAACATTAGAAAACCTATTTTCATGCTTCATAAGTACCATGTATATGTACCACACTTTATATTTATCTTGAAAATGACTTTAGGACCCTTAAGAAGTAGTTTTAAGTGTAGAAAATGTTAGTGAAATTATATGACCTCATAGAGTTGACATGTCATTTGATCAAGACCCTACAAGACTTATATGGACTTTAATTCAATCCCTCTAGTATCTTGTGCAATAAATAAGCTTTGAAAACACTGCCATTAGCCATAATAAAAAACTTAACATCTCTAAAAACCTTAATTTATGCTAAGAAACCTTAACATCTCTAAGGTGACTAGAAATGGGTTTAAAATCATGATTTAGTATATCAAAGGCATAGATAAGCTATGGAAACCTATAGACACTTATAGGAAAAGGAGAACATGAAACAAAATTAGACTAATAGAGGTTAAAATGTTATCACATTTTGATAACAGTAACTATGATTGAAGTTGTTAAACCACCTCAGACATACATGGATTAGAATGTTTAGACACCATGTTGTCCTTGTGAGGATTTTTAGGAGTTTTTTGTCATTTCCTATGCTCACAAGTGTTAGGACCAACCATAAACAAACCCTAGGAGGGTTTTAGACCTTAAAAAAAAAAATAGCAAACGAGACCATTGTGATCACTTCACCAATATGAATCCAATGACTACTAATGTGTACAAGGGTGAAAAAAATAGCCCAAAAATTACACCAATAGAATATATCATTGTGAACATCTCATAAATACAAATCCTAAGATTCTTAATTTACACAAGGTTAAAAAATTTATAGAATTTTTTTAATCTTTTTTAATAAAAACACTTTGAATAATACTACAATGACAAAAAATTAAATTATTCACGTATCACAAGTTATTTTTTTTAGATCCTTCAGTTCATAGGAGACATGCAACACCATATGTAAAGAAAAAATACACTTTAAAAATTTTACCAAATTTAATCTCTAGTACCACTTTTAATGAAATTACTTAAATATTCACACACTAGAATAGTATATCACATAAATAAGATTAGAACATATAGATTCACAACAATAATTGACAAGAGAGTAGAATGTTTGATAAATATAACTGAGCCACTTCAAAGGGGAAACCTCCACAACAATGAAATAAGAGGATACTTCACAAATATGATGATCAAATACTAACCACCACCTCATATATATACTCTACTTAGCCATGGTTATTCCATAAGCTGACCTTACTAAGAACATAGAGAAATGTGACAATATAATATAAGAGGTAAGCTAAAATTCAACCACACATATCCCTATACATGCCATAGGTTAATGGAGTAAGAGGAATACTAATCAAGTGTTATTCCCTTTAGGATTTTGGTAATTTTTTTGGAAACAACCCCATCCCAAGGTTGGAGTTACTTAACACCTGTAGTATAAACCTTGACGTGCATGTTGGGATATCTTCCCCTTTAAACTTGGGAAGGTTAGGTAGGGGATGTAGGAGAATAACCCCCCATATTTTTAAGTTGATATAATCTTTAAGGTACTCATCATAGGTCCACATGTTGCTAAATTCTATTCTTGTTGTGGTAGGACTAGAGTGTAAATGGGATCACATGCAAGTTAGTTTTATAACCACTAGAAGGGATAGCATAAGCTTGATAAGGTGAATTGGGATAAACTAGAAAACATTATTTGGCTAAGTATATTTGGAATACATATGAAATTAGGGAGGAATGTTTTTAAATGTAAGAGGAGTGGTGGTTTTTTACAGTGGGGTATATGAGGTTTTCATGTATTATGAGGCTATGTAGGGTTGGGTATAACATGTCTACAAAGGGGGAATGTATGTGTGAGGCATGTAACTCAAAGGGGTGAAGAATAGTGGATTATTGGTAACCACATTATTTTTAAAAGGTGAAACATAAGTTTATATGCTCTTCATTAGGGTTTATATATGAGCTTGATAGAATGGAAGAATTTTAGAATCATTTAGATTAAGGATCCCATGAGTAAGGATATCCTTGATGGGTTAGTTAGAGGAATGGTTTAATAGGGGTGTATGCTCCTATTATGGTGGAAGCATGTAATATTTTTTTTATGGAATTTGATGAGTCACTATTTAGGCAAGAGAATGAAAAGGATGTTCTTGTGTAAGAGAATTTGTGCCCATCCCCTAACCCAGAATTTTTTGGTTGTTCTCCAAGTTATGAATGTGACCCACTAGGCTATTGATGAATTGGTTTAGGCTAATTTTAGTGTCAATCCTAAGACCTTATTATATATTAGGGGTAAGTATGTGAGATTGGCTAGTTTTATGGAGTTAGTTTAGAGATAAATCCCTAAGATTAGTAGTTATAATTTACAGTGATGAGTTATAAGCATCTTAGATCATACTACAGGATGTGTATCCACTTGCAAGTGGTTAACCTCATCCTATAAGTATTGGACCATTCCCAAATAATGATCATAATTATCAACACTTTCCATGTCTAATATTTATAGGCTAATTTATAGTACCTCCCTAAATGAGGATCATATCATTGGAGTTGGGATTATTGATAGTAGTTTTAGAAACATCCCATACATTATGAATAGAGACCCTATTCTTGGTTTGGGTATTAGGATGAGAATAATCATAGAATTGGTAATTAACATTGGTGTCAAATATAGGGTTATTTCAACTTACCAATGAAGGCTCACTAGAGTTGAGTTGGCTTCTACTATAGTTCTCTAGGCCAAGAGATTCATCTATATCATATCTATCCATATTATAGGTGTATATGAATACCTATAGAATAAATATAAAGAAGAGGGAAAGTGGATAAGGAGAATGAAGAAGAGGAAGAAATGGTAATACAAAGGATGAAAGTCTTTCACATCAGGTTCACCAATTTATGTACACATAAATAACACATGTTAAATTGGGCACTCAATTCCTTGAGGTTAGGTTGAGGTAGCCAACATAATGGATGGATTACTATTTTATTATTTTTGTGGAAATTAGTGTTTAATTCCTAAATAATAAAAGGGTCTAATTAAGAGAAAATTATTAAATAAAATTCCAAATTAAAGCTATTGATTTGTGAAAGTTATTTATAATTATAACTTTTCTATAAATCATATTGAGAGAGAGAAAATTAAAATTATCTTATTCTATGTTGATTCAACTAAGACAAGGCATAGAAATTTGTGTGTAAGCCTAAGACACTATCACGAATAGTATTTTGGGTTTCATTTTTTAATTGGATACGAGCACTAAAAGTGGACAAGATTGGCACCAAGACTATAATCCTTCCCTAATGCTTTTGTCCTAAGGATCTAAGCTTTCTAGGTTTTATTCACCTAATCAATGTGAGGGTGTGTACCAAATTTTGGAGAATTACTATTGATATAACTCTCTATAGATTTAATTTTATATGTATGTGTCTTTTATGCACTTGAATATAAACTTTGCCAAATAGGGAAAAGGGGTTAGTGTGTGTAACATGCACTAAACATGCTTCACACCCTATGTATGGGCACATTGCCTACATACCAATACTTTGAGGAGGGATCAAGCCATATGTAGTTCTCCCTTTAAGATTTATTGGTTCAATATTGAATGGAAATGTAAGAAATGCAAAATTTGGGTGTGCTTGAGATGACTAGGGGTTAGTGCAAGGACTTGAATTAGCTTTAAAGTGTATAGGCTAGCTATATACAGATAATAGAGAAGATTTCTTGAGCTCTCTTGCTTGTATTTTTGCTTGCTTGAGTTATATTTTCTAACCCTTTCCAAATGATCTTTAAATGGGATTTTATAAGGATCTATTGGTCATGGATTGAATTTGATCACATTAGGATGATAAGGATAAGGATGGGAAACTAGAAGGAATTGATTTTTAGGGGCAAAAAAATTAGATAATAGTGGCACCGGTGCTCTTGTCTTAGTTGGACACTATTATCCTAGGTAGATAGGGCTTAGGGGGATGGATTGGTCATGAAAATAGGGTCTTGGCTCAACTAGGATCGGGTTTCACAGGCTATAGATGACTAGGAATTAGTGAAAACAAACCTATGAGGGTCATGAGATCAAACAAGAGGGACCTATGGGTTAAGTGTCATTATCCATGCTCAAGTTACCATTTTTTTCATTTTATATGACTATATTTACCCCCTTTTTTCTAGTGATGTATCAAAGCAAAATACCAAGATAAAATAAAAAAATTAAGCATGCCTAAACTTACCTGTAAGGGTGAAGCTCATAACACTTGTGTGATGCTAAGTGTGCATAGAGAGAACATGTTATGAAGTGTAAATATGTAAGAGAAAAAAAAGAGTATATTAGTTCTTACTAGATATGTTATATCTAAAATAAGAACATACAAAGTTGAATAAGAGAGAGAGGAAGAGAAAGGAATGAATACACCTCACCAAGTATGTGAACCAATATAAAACATATTGTGATGTTGAGTAATGTTGGGTGATACTAAATGTGTGTTGTACTAAGAGTAATATCATGAATGAAGTTAAGTGCTCAATTCCCTAAAAGTGGCTTAAGAATGCAAAGGCTAGCCCTTTAGATCCATCATCACCTACTAAGTGAAGCTATATGATCATGTGTGTGTTAATCAATGTTTGGATTATGTGTCTAATCCCTCTAAATAGGTGGCTCAAGAATACAAAGGATATCCATTTGGCTCCATCGTCACCCCATGAAGTGAAATTATAAACTAATACCAGTAGAAAATGTGTGTCATATGAGATGACTCTTGAAGCCCATGAATATAATATGATCTAACAATTTTGGCATGGATATCCAAATGTATGCTAGAAACTAGGCCACTCTTGGCCATTCCAAAAGATGGAGATTAGGCTTATGTGAAATCCAGTCTGAAACTAAGAATCTAGATTATGTAGAATCCACTAGGGAACTTAAAATTTAAGCTTGTATGAAATCCAATCCAAAATGATTCCAACCACTTACAAGTGGAGTAAGGCATGTAACTACTGAGAATGCTTGGTTATTGTTGAACTCATAAAAAAGAAAATAAATGTGCCAAATACATTACCTCTAATCACTAGTGTCTGAAACATGGATTTTGATCTAGAAGTTGTACCAACTACCCTATCTAAAACTAGAAGTGAGAACCATCATACTATGCATGATTACCCCTATATCTAGATTATCTGAGCAAAACTATACTAAAACTATTGACACTGGTCTAAACTATAGCTGAGAAAATTGTAACTAAACTTACTTTTCTATTTGTCTCTAGAAAATCTAGTTTTTTTGCTATTTGGATAAAATCACTAGAAATGGACACTAGTTCCACCACCATTGTATTCCAGTCTTGGTCCTATTGTCCTAGGCCAAATTTGATGACTATTCTTGATTCTTGACTTTTTGCTTGGTCTATTCTAATTGGTTTGATGTTTGGTTGTTGTTCTAAGTACTCTAAAATTGGACTTTTTGGTTGGTAGAGTTTTGATCTCTATAAAAAAAACCCTTGTTTCTTACCCCTCTTCATAGGGTAGGAATGAAGACCCTACAATGACTGCCCTCAAAAGAAAGAGATTTTTAATTGTGTTATGTTACATGGATATATGATATAGTAATGATAATCAATAAGATAACTCAAGATATAGCATGGGAGTGAGTGATTTTTAGATCAATAGGGGTATGCATAGATAGATATAATAATGTAATAGCATGTGTAATGTACTCAACTAGAATGTAAATTTTGGTTATTTTTTAGTTGTTAGTTGGAGGGATGAAGCATGATGTCCATCATGGCATCTAAAAAAACATAAATCATGCATGATATGGATCATGGCATTGCATACAATCAAAAGTAATCAAGTATTAAGCACACAAGGTAAGAAGCAAGAAGTGTATAAGAGTGGCTAAGGGGCCAAGCAAATAATGGACATGGGCACATGTCACTTAAACTAGAAATCAAACATATAAGACATGTTCAAATGCCACATACACATATAATTTGAAATAATAAAAATTTGTGTGAAATCTACAATCACATGAAAGAGTATAGATAAATGACATTAGAAAATATCCTAAGGCACACATATGATTAGAAGTGAAGGACATTGGCAAATGTCCTAAGGCACACACAGGAAAAAAAATGAGAACTAAGAAATGCAATCATATCAAGATAATTATAAGAAAGAAAAGAAAGCATGTAAGAAACTATAATTACAAATGCATCTAACTAATCAAATCAAGAAGTGAATGTATGCAAGACATGTTAGTACAAGACTAGGTATATGTCAATAAATACACAAGTGTTAAATACTAGTGAGTGTCTATAGAGTAATTTGTGTAAGCTAGTAAATAATGTACATCAACATGATAAATAGAGTTTGTGGTATAGAAATGACATAACTTAGATGATGTATCCATGTATAAAATGCCCTCAGGGGAAATATATATCAATGTGTGTCTCATATGTAGGAGTATCATTCCCCCTCAATGGGTAGAATGAAGCATTTAAGGGCCTAAAACTCACTGCACACACTAAAAGAAGATAAAGTGAAGCATGGTAATTTAGATAAATTGACAAACAATAACATAGAATATAAAATATAAGTCTATCATAGTAGTAGCAATGTAAAACATGGATGATGCATACAATCGAAATATTTTTGGTGTTTTGACATTATTTGAATGTTTTTGGAATTTTTATATATTTGAATGTTTTTATAATTTTTATAATAATTTATGTATAATCAATCAAAGAAGACTATATACAAGAAACACTGAGAAACTATGTACAAGTAAGCAATAATAAATTATATACAAGTAAGGTTGACAAGAGATGATACTAATTGATAAGTCTTATGGGAGAATCCCTATCATGGTGTCTTGTATTAAAAAAAAGGAATCATGCATGATTATGAAGCACAAATTAATGACTATGAATATGATTCTAAATGTTTGGATTCATTGTTGGTATCTTGGAAATCATATTAACCTTTATTGTTTGATTCATCATTATCATCTTGGTTTTGAACCAATCAAATTCTAATGCTGACTTTTGTTATATCTATATCTTTTATTTTGATAAATTGTGTATGTGAATGATTTTATTTCGGATGTTCAGTAAATCCCAAACCTTGGTAACAAACAATATCAATTTCTAGCATAGGAGTAGTAATGCCTTGAGCATGCTTTCCCAACCCTTGACCTTGATAATCAAATTGTTGTAGATAGTTTTGACCAAAATCATACTACTTTGAAAGTTGAGTCTCATTTTGGATATGTATATTTGTATCTTTTGTGTGTTTTACCTATGCTTTTGGTACTTTTTGTTTCTCTAATTTTGCTTTTTGATCCTTTTATTATTCTGAGATATGCTTTGGTAACCACTTTTGTACTATTTTTGAATTTGACCCTTTGTGAATGTGATCCTATGTTACTGTAGATTGTTTGACTGATTTACCTTGTATAAGGTCCTCATTAGAAATTATCTATTGTATATTTTATTTCAATGCCAACATGAATCTATGTGATGCCCATATATTCTATGATATGCACAATAATATCTAGATCTTCTCATTGGATGTAAAGGAGGTAGTTTGATCAACTTAGTTTTAATCATTTCCATTAGTACCTCACTTGAAATCTTATTTGATCTTTGCATTTTTTTTGAATCACTAGTTGTAGAGTTACTTTTTTGTGATTTCTTTTTTTGATATATAACATTTCTTGCAACCAATTGACTAGGTGAAGGTGCATATACATGATTGACACTAGGGTGCCTTTGAGGCTTTTGTATTATAATCTAATTTTCTAATGTTGTCATCTTTTCATGTAATATCTGATTATGTGTTTGTAAATCTAAAATTAACTTTTTCATACTAGTGATTTGATCCCTTAGAGTCTCACAAGTGCAAATCCTAGTTGCTTCTGATTGAACATATAAGCACATATGTTGAAGAGGTTTTGAAGAAGATATAGGTTGAATGTATGCATTAGGAACAATAGTATGGTCTACCTCACCTTTTGGATGGGTGATATCATGGACCTAGTTAGAGGGAAAGTAACTATCACCCTTTTGGGGGAGAGGAGGAGAAGGAAACTATTTCCTGTGCATAAGATGTGACATTAAAACTTGACAGGTGTTTATTAGCTTATGAAATGGATCCTCTAGGTAGAAACCATGTTTGTGGGATAAAATGCATGTAATTGGAGGTATAAGTTGTATAAAAATATGTTTATAAATAGCATTCCACATGAGAGATAGCAAGCAAGGGAGAGAGAGAGCATGTATTTTTGCATGAATGCATAGATAATTTTGACATTAATCATAACATTTCTAACATGTTTAGCATGATAATCTTGAAAAAAATTCCACATGAGTGTTAGAGAGTATGCAAAAGTAATATTGAAATTTTTTTCATGTTTAGCAATAAAATTTGTAATATCATCCATTAGTATAAAAAGTAAGCATGAAATGCAAATAACGAAGCTTTGTACTAACATATGGTAAAATTCATCATTCATGTACATGATAGGACCAATGATGGTCTCCTTATTTTTTGCAAGAAATGTAAGAAAATTTTGTAAATAAGTGAGATCTATTTTTTGAAATCTAATATGTAGAATGTAAGTTGTTATCTCAAAAGCAATAGGACCTAGTATATTCAAGTAGGGTTTTGAAAGATAATTATTTGAACAATTACTATGAAATTTTGAAATAGAAAGTGAATTTTTGAGTTAGATATGTAAGTAAAAAATTGAAAATTTATTAGAAAATTAGTGATTTAATGGGACCTAGTATATTCCACTAGGGTTTTGAAAAATAAATGATTTTGAAAATTACTATTGAATTTTGAAATTTAAATGGATTTTTTTATTTTGATATGCTAGTAAGAATTTAGAAAAGTATTGGAAAAATACTAGTACCTAGTATGGGCAACTAGGGTTTGAAACAAAATTATTTTAAAATTTATTACTAAATTTTAAAATTTGAAATGAATTTTTTATTTAAATATTCAAGTAAAAATTTAGAAATTTATAAGAAAAATCAGTAGAAATTTTACCCTAGGGTTTCTATGGTTTTTATGCACAAACAAAGTAAGTCAGGTTCACCAAATATTTTATTATTTTTGGGGAAATTAGTGTTTAATTACTAAATAATAAAAGGGTATGAGTAAGATAAAATCAGTAAATAATATTCCAAATTAAAGCTACTAATTTGTGAAATTTATTTGTAATTATAGCTTTTCTAAAAATAGTAGTGAGAGAGATAAAATTAAAATTATCTTATTATGTGTTGATCTAATGGAGATAGGGCCTATAAATTTGTGTACAACCTAAGACACTATTGTAAATAGGATTTTGGCTTTCATTTTTTGATTTGATAGGAGCATCAAAAATGTATAGGAGTGGCACTATTATTGTAGTCCTTCCTCAGTGATATTGTCATGAGGATGTAATCTTTCTAGGTTTTGTTCACTTGATTAGTGTGATCCTTGGTACCAAATTTTGAAGCCTTGATATCAACATAACTACTCATATAGTTTATTTTCTATGTATTTGTCTTCTATGCACTTGAATATAAACTTTGGCAAATAGGGAAAAGGAGTTAATGTGTGTAAGATGCACTAGACGTGCTTCACACCCCATATGTGGGCACATTGCCTATATACCAATACTTTGAGGAGGGATCAAGCTATATCTATTTTTTCCTTTAAGAGTTCTTGGTGCAATAGTGAATGAAAATGCAATAAATTCAAAAATTGGGCGTGCTTGAGATGACTAGGGGTTGGTGAAAGGACTTGAATTGGATTGAAAGTGTATAGGCTAGCTATATGTATAAAAAATGGAATATTTCTTGAGTGTTCTTGCTTATATTCTTGCTTACTTGAGTGATATTTTCCAGCATTTTCCAAATGATCTTTGAATGGGTTTTTATAGGGATCTATTGGTCATGGATTGAATTTTCTTATGTTAGGCCGACAAGGATAAGGATGGGAAAATAGAAGGATTTAACTATAAAGTCCATAAATGAGCTTGGAGAATAGTGATAAAATTAGATAATAGTGTCACCAACACTCCTATCCTAGTTGGGCACTATTGTTCTAGGCAGACAGGACCTAGGGGTAGGGATTGGCCATGAAAAGAGGGTCTTAGCTTAGTTAAGATTAGGTTTGGAAGGATATGGATGATCTGTAATCAATGAAAACAATCTTATGAGGGTCATGATATAAATAAAGAGGGACCTATGGGTTGGGTGTCATTATCCATGCTCAAATTACCAATTTTTGCATTTTATATGACTACAGTTATACACAAGACTATGGATTAGGATGGTTATTAGGTGGAATGAGATATGGAATGGGTTATAGTAATGGGTTATCATGATGGAACCAAAATGCCTCTACAATGTTTTATTTTTCATTAAAATCATCAATTTATGTGAAAATACTCTAAAGTCCCTCAATCTCTGATACTATGAGGAAGCAAAGCTCTTGATCAATATAAGACCAAATAAATGAGGGAGATTAGGTTGAATGAATTACAAGATGATATCAAATCTATTGAGTTGGACATTCTTAACCAATGTCATCCAAAAATTTTAATGACATATGATGAGGCTAGACCTTATGAGAAGAAAAAAAGGGGTGGGGGTGAGGACCTAAGCTTGAATCATGTTATATTATCGACCCCTATTTTGGGGAAGGGTGATGATTGGTAGACCAAGAATTTATTTTTGTTCCTCTAAGGCATTAAGAGAGTCAATAATGAGGTGGGGTATTTTTTATAATAAAACACCTCTCTCCTAAACTCAATGTTGATATTAGACAGTGTATTGATTGTGAGACCAGGTGCCCTAACTCTAGGGAAAATACCCTCTCTAACAAGACCAAGTGTTTCAGGGAGTGTCATCTAAAGGAGATTAGTCAAGGTGTAATCATATGAGCTTGTCTATAAAATTAAGTGTTTTAATGTACTCTTTGTGTTGTTATAATTAATGTTTCATTTAAGAGGCCTACACGGTTGGGCAAGGCTTTGGTAATGTTTTTTACTTGTTTTTTTACTTCAAAATGAAAACTAACTATTTGCTGAAATTAAATGACTTGAAAGCAAAGAATGATGAACAATATAAAATTAAACAAACAAAATACTTTTATTTTTGTAATTTTCAATTGATTTTCAATGCATTCAAGGTAAGAGAGAGATAAATCCACTCTAACTAAGTAAATTCTAGTTTTTTTATTTTTTCTAATTGCAACCTAGATGAAGCTATGTGTTCTTATTTTGTAGTTTTTTCTAATAAATTATGAATGTACCAATGTGAAAACTAATTATTCTACCAACATGAGAATGATTTGAGAAAATTTTTATATTCTAAACAACAAAATACTATTTAATTTCCTAATATTTTTTTTACTCATATACAAGCAAAAGAAACTTTTAATATTCCTAGATTAGATGCACACTAGCTATGAACAATGTTTTATTTTGATTAAGGGAATGTTTGATTTATGATTTTATATTATTTTTTTCTAAAAATAGCATTCTTCATTTTTTTTTAAACAAGAGAAAATAGAATTGAAACAAGACATTTTGTCTACCTAGGCTAGTCTAGGGTTTTCTAGTTGTTAGTGTGTGTGAATGAAAAGAGTTCATTTTGAAATTCAAAATTGATTATTTTCAATGGATAAAATTATTTGTGTTATATTTTACTATTTAGCTATAGCTTGTATAAAATATTTGTATATTATGAATGAATGAATCTAATGAATGCAATAAAACATAGATAGTAACTACTTTTTTGTTGTTGTAAAGACTGGGAAAGGAATTGATTCTTTTCATATCAATTTATTTTTATGTAATATAAATATAATATACCATAATAATAATTTAACTAATCTCATATAATAAAAAAATAAACTAAAAACAAAGAAGCTCTAACCTGATCAAAGCATAGATCAACTAAAATCATGTAGTAGTTGTTATTATCGTTAGTATGTTAACTCCCTTATCTAGGCAAAAAAAATAGGAACTATATAACCATGAAGATGAACCAATGGTTGTCACAATAAATTGAATAATAATAGAGACACAACCCCAAAAAAATATCAGTTGATTTATAGTTAGTTGAGATGCATCGTTTATAAAGACTGGGTTATAGAATCAATGACACTTCCTTGCTTGTAATAGTGTTATCAATCATGAAAATAATAAACAAATAAATTAAAAATAACGGTAGTAGTTTGTGGATTTTTAAAAGATTCAAAACTTCAAGATTCAATGAAAATTTTAATATTCAAAATTAAGCTAAAATTGGCTTAATTGTAGAAGAACTATGAAAGTTGCATGAAGTAGTTTAATTGAGTTAAACTAGGAGCAAAACTTTAGAGGGACTCAAAATAATTGAAAATATAAGATGGAGTGATATGAGCCATATTGGAGGTGAACTTAATGTCAATAAATGCAAAATAAACATGTAAAAAATCATGAAAAAATGAATCTTGGGATCCAAGTTTGGAAGACATGGAGGAGGTAACAGAACTACCCCCTTTTACAGGGGTGGTTATACAACTGCCACTCTAAGGTATAGAACTGCCACTACCTATTATGAAACCATTGATAGTTTAATAAAAAACTATGCTACTAGGATAAAACCATCATGGTGATTTCACAATACATGTGGTGGTTTTTTAACATTGAGCAATGGTCTCGTCATGTTGGGTGGTAGTTCCATCATGCATAAAAGGTTTTCAAAACTAGGTTGACAGAGTTATAGAGGCCAAAAAAAGGAGACTAAATGGACTTCAAGAGGGAATAGGAAGGAATTAGGGACAATTGGCTAGATATAACCTTGTCTTGAGCATTGATTGGGACATCACTACATCATCATCAGACATTGTTTTGAACATGTCACATTGTGTAATTTTTAACTTCATACAGGACCTCAACCTCAACATTTTCCCATGTGAAAAATATAAACTACATGGAAGTTTATTAGTTTTTACTTGATTTAGGTCTATAAATAATCCCTAAAAAATCATTCTTTGGGATATTTAATTAATCAAGATAATATTAAGTTTATACCTAAAGTAGGTGATCTAGAGCTCATTATTAGTTGGCATCCCATCACCTTTTTGAGTGTCTCCTAAATAATTATCACCAAATATCTTATCATTCAGCTCCATTTTATTCTTCTTTAAATTTTTAGAATTGAACAAACTAACTTCATTAGAGAGAGGTATATTCTTGATAATTTCATTATCATCTGGGAGGGCATGGAATGGGCTAGAGTTTCTCGTCAACAAACCATTTTTCTCAATATTGACTTTGAAAAAGCCTAAAATGAAATGTAATGGTCATTTATCCTATTTGTGTTAAAATCTTTGGTTTTCAACTAATCCTTTGTTCCCATTATTCAAACTTTACTTTTAGATGCTTCAACTTGTTTGACCATTAATGGATTTAAGTCTGATAGAATTTGCCTATAGTGCTCCATCAAGAAAGGTTTCCCTCTTGCTCCAACATTATATGTTCTATCCACATAAGATATAGGATATCTTCTTGCCTCTAAGGCTAAGTGAGTCTTGGTTCAAGATATATTTTTACTTAACCACTCTTCCCAACTCATAAATGGGCATTTTTTGGATGACATATTCCTTAAACTCAAAGAACAAGAATGAATCTTCCTAGAAGTTATGAAGTGTCTCAATGTTTTATTTCTAGCCTTTGGGTCTAATTGGTAATGAATACTCAATGTTTGAGACAAAATATGATGCATATGTCTGATTGACTTCTCTAATTTAATTGGAAATGGATTGCACATGGAGAATAGTTCAATTTTTTTGGCATTCATTTTAACTTTGACTACTCTCAAGATGAGCTATGGTAGTTTGTCATCATTAAAGTGTAGAATAAAGTTGAATTTTAGACTACCAAGCCATTATCCTTATCAAGTAAATTCCAAATTTAAACCAAGATTTTGGCTACCACCCATGTATATTATTATTCATGTTTGGCTCCTTCAAAAGCATCTTATGATAGCTTAGCTAAAATTATCAGGGATTTTCTTTGGTCTAATTTCAAACATGCCAAGGGTTTTCATCGAGTGTCTTGGAATATTTATTACCTTCCTTAAGATAAATGATCCATGATAATTATTTACCTTTAATACAGAGTGTAGCATTATATTCCAAAAGGGTTTTTAGTGTCATTGAAGTTAATGAGGCATGGAAAATCCTAATAAGGATATGTATCTCTTTAGGGCACCCTATAGTAAACCCAGTTGGATTAATATAGGCTTATACTCCCTTCTCATCACAAATATTCTTATCAAAATTGGAGGCTCTTTTGTTTCTAAAAGTATATGAAAATATTTTGAATATCTCAATTTATAGATGATATTTATGAACTATATATCACCTTAATCTTGTACACTTGACAAAACTCATACCTTGGTTGTTCCTCGTAGTTATAGACTTTTCCTATTTTTTTAAGTCGTATATCCACTCTCTCTTATGTCCCTTGGCCTATCTCTTAGTTTAACCAGTCTTATGTTGATGACACATACCTTCTATCTTACCTAGAATGCTCAAATCCTATTTATCTTATGCATCTACAAGTACTAAACCTATACTTATTTTTTTTATCCCTAAACACTTACATCTTAGTCTGACACCTACATTGATGTAAATGTCATTTTTTTACATAAATTTCTAATACCCTAAGTTCATCTAATTTCCAAATGAAATGTATCCTAATAATCAGCCTAAGTGTTATTATGTGATATATTCTCCAAAGAGATTAGTATAAATATAATATCAACCCTCAAAATCATTCTATCAAATATTCAAGTAAGCAAAATTTCCCTATTTTATTCTATTTCCATATCAATCATAAGGACAACACGTCTATAGGCCTAAAGTACTAAATGAGAATCCCAAGAGGTATATTTTCCAAATTACTATAGAGACTATTTATAAATTATATACAACCTCATTCTTGTACACTTGGAAAACTCAGACCTTGGTTATTCCTCTCAATTATATACCTTTCCCACTTTCTTAGTCTCACTTCCACTTGATCTTGTGCCCCTTGGCCTATCTCTTAGTCTGACCAATCCTATATTGATGACCTAAAACTTTTATCTTTCTTAGAATGCTTAAAACATGTTTCTTTTCCACCTTTGTAAGTTCTAATTTTGTACCTTCTTTCCTACTCCCTAGACACTAATGTCCAAGATAAACACCTACATCAATGCTAGTGTCTTGACCCAATGCAAGTGTTTAGTGCCTTAAAGTCATCCAGCTTAAAAATGAAACTTATCATAATGGTAGGCCTAAGTGTTTAATGTGATTTATTTCTCTAAAGGGGTTTATATAAATAAATATCAACCCTCATTTATTTCTCACATGGGAAAACCTAAAATTCATACTAATGAGAATTCAATTGAGAAAATATTCCATATTTATTCCTATTTCCATATCAGTCATAGGGACAACACATCTATAGGTTTAAAGTACTAAAGGATTAACCCAAGTGCTATATTTTTCAAGTTAAAATCTTGGTCATTGTTGTACTTATTTATAACATATTACATGATTTACATAAAATCTAACACATAGGGGAAAATTACATCAATCTAAGGTCCTCTTAAAAAGTATTGGCTATGTAGGTATCACTCACTTACAAAGGGGTCTTTAGGGTTAGATTGACATAGTGTGCCCACTAACCCATTTTTTCCCAATCACTATGAAGATGAATATCTAGGGTTTTTTAAATTCATGAGGAGCGATAATCCATAACCCAGATCTGAATGCACTAGAGTGAAGGAAAAATTAAATCCATAAGCACCCATGTGGTCACATCCTTTTATAATAGGTATTATATATAAGACACTTGCATCAAATTTAGATAGTAGTGTTGATGTAACCATCCCAAGCGGATGTTAGTGTTTGTGGCTCTAGAAGGATCCAAATCAAAATCTAATGACTATTCTAGAATCATCTTCTAGTTTGCTTCCTACCTGTTCCAAATCTAGAATTAAATTAACATCAAAATAAGCTAAGTACATTACTTCTTTGTCATTTATATATCTATCATAGTTGTACTTACTATTTTTAGCATAATTAAACATAAAAAAATTAGTGTGTGTTTGTATCTAAGTTTATCACCCAATTAACTTGTTGTAGATTTGATTAACATCTTTGTACTTATTAATTTATATATACCCATTTAATGAGCTATCTAAGTAACCTCAACCTAGAAAACAAAACATTTTAGGGTTAAACATTTGGCAAACCCAACTTTTGAACATCAAACCCTAGGTTAACTAGGGTTTTCTAATTGTTTCCTAATTGTTATACTTTTTTACAAATTTTTAATTTGTGAATTAATGGAAAATATTAGTGTAAAAACCATTTCTAAATGGAAGATAAAGATGCATTGATTACTCTTCTTAGTAATAACAAGTGCTTAATGTATGCATTTTTATATGTTACAAGAGATGAAATAAGTAAACATGGTAAAACTAAGGCTACTTCACTTAGTGATGGTGAGTCCATATAAGGTACTATAACTAATTACATACCAATAAATCAACCTACATATAGTGGAATCAGAGATTATGTCTTCTAACCTTTATTTCCTAAAACTATTATTGCTACATCTACCTTGGAATTATAAATATTTCAACTCAAATACTAGTTTCAATGCCTATTACCACTCAAACCTTGTTTATATCTCCTTTGGTGACTACTCAACTTGATAATCTAAATCCCAATGGGTATATAGTTCAAATGCTCCTTCAAGTTATAAAGATCTTGAAGGAAAAGGTTACAAACAATGAACAAAACACTTTCAAATATCCTCATGTTATTGATTCATAAGGTGTATTACATAACCCTATTACACTTGAGATATCTTTACACCTTTTTCCAACTATATTTTTTTCACATAAGTTCACATGTTATGATGGCAAGGGTGATCCTAAATAATATATTCAATATTTTTATGCAGCATGTCTTGACTAATGTTAAAATTTTGCCCAAATTATTTCTAAAAAACCTCAAGGACAATGCTTTGAGGTGGTTTTATGACTTACCTCTTCAATTTATGAAATCATTAAAACATCTTGTAGGTCAATTTTTAGGACACTTTCTATTAATGTTTTCAAAAAGGTTTTTTATGCTATAATTTCCAAAATCAAACAAGGAACAAATGAATACATCTTAAGATATAAGAAAATTATAGATAAAATGACCAATCCTATGGTAGATAAGGAGTTGCAAGCTATATCCAAGAAAATTTTGCTTGCTCATTTACTTGAGTCCATTATTTTTAAGAAGTTTAAATATTTTGATGACTTATTCCATGTTGTATGGGACCATAAAATGAAGCTTATTTCATTTAATAAGATTAAGTGTGTAGTAAATACACCATTTGTATCTACATCTAGTACCAAATTTACAATCAAACTAAGTTTAATTTAAAACCTCTTTAACCTAAAAAGGAAACAACCACCATGGTTAACATAGTTTTAAAGTATCCTAATCAACTTATCTTATCCAATACACCAAGGAGACAATTGACACATCTACCTAAGTCCATAACTTCATTACTCTCATGGTTAATAGATTTTCAACTTATATCTCTCTTTCATCCTATAGAGGTTGATATGAATAGACCTATACCCAATGGATATGATGTGAATGCTTATTGTAATTATCATCAGGGACTAGGTCATTCTATGAACAAATGTTTTACCTTAAAACATAACTTCCAAGATCTTATTGATGATCAAAATATTTTATTTGATGATCCTCTAAAGGAATCAAGTTCACTACCTAAAGATCATGACAAATAGAAAATATTTAACAATCTATTACAAGACCATTCTAAGCAAGAACTAGAATTACAAATGGAATATAATGCACATCATCTTCCATCACATTATGAACACAAATTAGATGGTATTATTAGTACTTATATATGACACATGCCTCATACAGTTTAGAGACCCTATTTATTTTGATGATAGTGAGATTAATGATGACGACTCTAATATTCATTTGAGCATACCTTGATAAGCACCCTATATGTAGTGTTATGATTGATAATGGTGAAAGTGAGAATGTTTGCACCATTATATTCCTTATGCACTTTAGTTATACTCATAATGATTTACATCCTTTTACTCAATTAGTTAGATCATTCTATGAGCCTCCTAGAAGGTTCTTGGTGAGATTAACCTACCTTTATAGGTCCGTCCCCCATATGTGGTTACTACCTTTTCATTTATACCTTCTATGGGAATATTTGATATGTTATTAGGAAGACCTCAAATCCATGCACTTTGAGTAGTACCTTTTATAGTGCATGGATGTGTTAAATACATTTATTCCAATCATGTAATTATAGTTTATGGAATTTAATATGACATCCCTTTCAACAAGAAAAACTTATACCCAAATATATAACTACCAAGTTTGCTAAAGCTAATTCACTACAAAAGGCTATGTAATAGGTAATCCCCTTTACTAGGTAGTTGTTATTTGAGTGATCATTATATTAGAGACATATAGTGGATTTCAAAAAATCCTCATCTACTATGTGTATGTAATCAAAAATGCATCATGTCCATAAATAAATCTTGGACCAGATGGGATAGAGCACACCTATGCTTCTAATTGGGGAGCATACAATTGTTAAGAAGGAGCATGACCAATATGAGGATCTATTAGACCTGATTAGGGGATCACTTGTCATAACACACCATGTGAGATAGGGTTCCAAAGCTTATAGTCTAACACAATCACATAAAAACCCTAAAAGAGTCCTATGATTAAATATTTCACTAATCTAATAACAATAAAAGTAAATTTAATCTAGTGCACACCAAAACTTGTGGCACAAAGTGGGGGTTAGTAAATCAAGGCAATCAAAACGTGTATAAGGAAATTCAAATAAAGTAAGTATGAGTAACACCCTAATACATGGAATATGAAGAGCAATATTATTTGAGCCAACACTTATGCTACTTATATCTACTAAAAGAGAGGAGAACAAAGTTAGAATATACTTACCTAAATGTGAACCCATCAAGACGTAATATCTCCCTTGACCAAAGGGAATTTACAAGAGGTTGTTTAGGTTTTTAAGGATCTCATTTTTAGGTCAAATCATCTAAGACCTATCCATAAGAATATATTTTCTAAAATAAGAAACCTAAGCTAAGTCTCCTTAAGTAGAATGGTACAAGAGTAGATTTTGAAGAAACACAAGTGAATAATAACTCTTGATTGTATATTTTAATAATGGCCAAAATTACCTTATACTTATAGGTAAAATTTACTAAAATCATTTGGGAATGTCAACTATGCTAGGTTGACTTGATCAACCTAGCATATTTTTGGGCTAACTCACTACGTCTGTGTTAGGTCAATTAGGAGGCTAACAAACCAAAAGAGAAAATATCCACAAACTATACTAGGTCAACTAGCTCAACCTCATATGTTGAATAGGTTAAAATGGTGCCAAGTGAGGAAATGAAGGATATAAAGAGGAAAAATACTAGAATATTGTGTAAGGAAGAATAAATAGCTTAAAGAAAGGCTTTAGGAACTAGTTAGATTGGTAATAATATGGAAAAAAGAGACAACAATCTTGTGAAGCACTAAAGGTCTACCCACCCCTTTCTTGGTGTACCCCTTAAAACATGCACTCAAAGATATTGAGTCTTTATGGGTTCCTATAATATGTAAATCATCAGTAATTCATAAAAGTGTGAAAATATTATGTGTATACAATACACACCATATGCAGATATCTAGAGCACCCACACATGTTCCTATTACTGATATTTCAAAGAAACCATAGAGCACTCAACAATGGGTTTCATGAACCCATAATCCTATTGCTCCTACTATTTATCTAATACTATAGAGTCCTATTTTACATACATAGAGCATCACAAACACTAAAGTGAGATATTTCACCTATGTATGTTCCTTAGTAGTGTCACTAGATTATTACACCAAGTTCATAGTGAGGACATATCTATGATCACCCTTTGGATGGTATCATAGGATAGCCTTTCCCTTTAATATTCAAAAAATACAAAAATATAAAATATATTCAAAATTACAAAAGCATTTCTAGTACCTATATGCTTTGTTGGATCTTTGGCATATATGTGTTAGTTCCATGTTAATGGATGGCATATCAATTACTTATACATACACATGTTTCATGATTCTACTTGAGTGTGACATAAGAATACACAAATACAAGATTTAATCTTAGTTTGGATGTTGGGTCTTCCCTCTACTCATGTCATATGAACATTGGGGTTATACACCTCTATGTTTATGATGATTTTAGGTCATATTATTCTATGGCCACTTTGCATTATCATGTTTTGATCTCATATATGTACTTACACATGCCTTTATCCATGATTATATCTTTCATAGGGTACTTGATATACTATGCGCTTAACATTTTTTGCTAACACATTTGACCATATGCTACTATGAAATGTTTATGTTGGTTTTTTATGCTTTCCTTTATGCACTTCCTTGAGTATCTTATCTGGCTATTGTCTTATTTTTCGAAGTATTTGAATATGCTCCTTTGTTTTCATCCCCCATACATATGCATGCTTTATTTGAAATTTGAATATGTCATTATTTGTTATATCAAAATTTAAATGTGTCATCTTTACTTTTGTGGACATTTGACTAAGTCATGTCCCTTCTATTATGTAGTATTTGAACATGCCCCTTGTTTACAATTTCCTAAGACCATTGCCTTTTGACTTGATTTTGAGTGATCTTATGTGTGTGATTATTTTTTTATTGGGCTTGTATTTTTATTAGCTATACATTATCATGATCCTTATCATGCATCTTAGGCTTTCATGTCATCACATGATTCTATGCACTTCAATGATACATATAACTAGACATGTTACTTCTATATGCTACATGGTTACATTCACAAATTATAAAGTTGTCTTATACTTTTGAGGTGAGGTAACTACCAGTTTTAGACACCCCATTTTGGCCACAACTATGTTTCAACTGGACATCATATTGATTTCTACCAAACAATGCAAATTAAGCCTAAGAATCATTAATTGTCCTAATTTCATCCACACATTGGACATTAGTGCTCATAATCATGTTGAGGCATCATTATTTGGGGTATTATCCTATATTAAATAATAACCTCTCATAGATCCATCTCCAATCAACTTTTGATCTAGTAAATTGATAGTTGGTCTTTGGACCCATTAAGTGGGGCACTTAAACAAATCCTAAAGTGTAAAAATCCTAAGAAAAATGAATTAACTAAGTAAATCAAATTAAATGTATAAGTGAAATTTTTATGTGTAATTAGTGAAAATGATTTTTTTTAAAATAAAATTCTAATAAAATTAAGGTCATGATTATGTCATGATCCTCAAATTCAAGGAATTTAAATATCTCCTTTAAAGTCTTAAATTCAGAAATGGAGAGCTATGCTTAATAAATGGGATATCTTTCCCAAATATTAATTGTTTACCCCCTCCTTAACTCAAATAAGGTTAAACTAAACTTAATTATACTTGGTTTATATTTAATTTTAATGATTATAAATATAAGTTCCAATACCATTCTAAAACAAGTTCTCGAGCCAAAGTTATAATGTTCAATTGTTGAGATACAAAACATTCTTGTAGTGTTATAATGCAAAAACATTGCCAAGGTGACAAAGAGAAATGATGAAAGGAGTAGCATTATCAAATACTCATTAATAACATGACCGATCACATTCTTCCATGGCCAACATGCATCTCTTTCTCTCAAAGAAGTTAAATAATGCTTATTTTGTCTTCCATTATTAGTTACTTATATTATTCTCTTGCTCTTTGAGTGTCTAGACTTGAGGTGTTAGACTCTTAGTGTGTTTTTATTTGGTTTTTAGCATAATAATACTTGAATAAAACCCTTATTATATTCCTATCTCAAATAATGGCATGCCCAATTAAATTAATTATCATGAGTGCACACCTTACAAATTCTTATTATCGTCTCTTATTCTATTTTTTGCTAAAAAATGGCCCATAAATTCATCATAACTTTTGATGGATTATCTATTTTTTTATAAAAAAAATTTAACATTTTTTTTATGTTTATTATTAAAATATTATAAAAAATTCATGAAAAACTATCTATATTTTAGCACTTATCATTAAATTAGTGATTGCCACTTTTATTTCTGGTTTTCTACTAAAAAATAGCTGATATAGAGCTCATAAATTTTTAATATTCAATTTAAATCTAAAATTTTGTATGGATCTGAGGATATGACCTATGAAAAACCTCCTAAAAAATCATGAAGAATGGATTTATATTTTACAATTTATGGTTAAAACACTCACTATTGCTTTTTATGTTTATCTGTGTTCGGTTTTGTTTTTAACATTGATTTTGCAGATTGTTTTTTATCTTTTGGTCCAAACAAACTTCTAAGTTTTTTTTTGGTAAGTTTTCTCAAGAAAATAGAAAAAAAAATTCATACCAACACTCATTCACACTCATTTCACATTTATTTTGGTGTTTTTTAAAATTAAACAAAACAACTTTTATTTTATTCTTTCAAGTTTTCATAAAGCCCAAACTTCAAACACATTTATAGTTGGTGATATTAAAAAGAACCTTCATTTTAGTTAGAGATCTTAAGATATTTTTCAATACTTATTTTTTATTTAGATAGTTTCAATTACTTAGATTAAATTCTTTTATTTTGGTAAATATAAACTATAGCATGTATGCTCTCCCCCATTCCATTTTAGGGAACTCGGGTCACCAAAAGCATTTAGTTCATGATCATTTTTATTAAGTCTTATTGGAAATAATGTATTATATGCTCTCCCCAAGATATGAGTGAATTTTTTGATTCAAAAGTGACCTCTAAAGTTTTTCCATTTTAATTTATTTCTTTTTATGCATTTGGCTCATGGGTGAGAATTCATCACCTCCCCATGAGTTCTTTAGGGGTGCATTGACCTAGGGCTTCATCTCCGAGCATCATACCAACCCTACTCTATGGAGGGTATATAAATCAAGGCATGTGATATTGAGATTTATATGGAGCTAAGTGAATATCCTCTCTGATCCTAAGGAAAACCAAGTAGTATATGGTTGGAGTCATTATGTAAAGGAATAGACCCTTGCATAATAAGTTAGTAGGTATGAACCCAATTGACATGATTATGCCCTTGTATCAACCACACTTAGGATCATCTAGTGCATTATAAACTTATATATTTTTATTCAACCCCACTTGCCATATAATTTCTTTCCAAATGTTTCTCACTCCAAGTTCATGCCACGTACCAATGCTTGAGAGATAGAGGGGGTGTAAAAATACTACCTACACTTATACTTTAATTTTTGGATTAACACTTAATTCCTCATAAGTATTGGTATATTGGTGTAAATCTATGCATGCTCATGTCAGTTATAGGGATGGGACAAGATATTTATCATACTTCTATTTTATTTGATTTACATGCATGTTTTGAGACTAGAAATTGTTTGTTTGTTCAAAACAAGTCATAACCATCACATGTTTTTATCACACTTTCTCCCAAGAGGTGTTATTATATATGTTTGGTGTCACACTTTTGCCTTAGATTTTGTGTGTGTCACTAGTTTAAATATGGTGTTGTTATACTACATGTTTCATTCTAAATATTTGCCTTGGAGTTTTGAATCCAAAATCATTATCATACCTTTTGATTTAATTAGTGTCATTACGTTGCTCATTTTATTCCAAAAATCTTGCCTTGCTTTAAACCAATTTCAAAATCATGTGTACTTTTGGTCTAAAATGGTGTCATTATGTTGTCCATTTGAGTCTAGGATGTTCTCCATTTGAAAAATCCAAGTCTTTTAAACCAAGTTTAGAATTTGTATTGCAAATTTTAGATTCAAAATTGATCGGTCTACACCTATGTCTTACTTAATTTTGGCTTGGGTGTTTACCTCTTACTTTTGAATTATGTAGCTTGGGCTAATTCCTTGCTTAATTTGAAGACCCCTTTGCCTCAACCTAAGAAGTGGTTTATTTGTGTGTGCTTTGATTCAATTTTTTGCATTAAACTAAGGTTAAAACTCAATTTTTAAGTATAACTTTAAACATGGTTACTTTACATTGGATCCTTGCTTATCACTTAGGCTTGAATATTTTACTCATCACCCTTATTTTGATTACTTTAGATTAACTTTCCCAATTATTAGGCATGTGCCTAAAGTGAATGCTTTATACCAAAGTCAAGTTTGTTTTAAAATCCATGTGCCAAGATTCAGTTAAAGTGATTTAAACTATTTTCCTTAGAAGTTAGATTAATTGTAAGTTTTTATCTTGACTTAGTTTATTTCAAAGTCTAGCTTTGTGCCTTCTTACCAAAGACCTAGCATTACCTTAAATATTTTAAAATAGTTCATGCCTTTTGAGTCTAGATTTGTGCCTTTTAACCAAAGACTTAGCACTTTTTTTCATTTTAGACCTAGATTAGATTTGTTTGAAATAACTTTGCCAAGACCAAGATTCATATTTTCATTCATTTGACCATTTATGTGAGAAGACCTTAGAGTATTAGATATGTTGGAGACCAAATTTTCCATTGATAGTTTTCAAGAATATATCCATTCTAGCCCAATTTTAAACCATTTGTAATAATAAATTAAGTTTTCCATTTAGACTGAGTTTCAAGATGTTTATACGCATCAACTAATTTTTTTAGACCATGTTTCAAGAGTTTTGTGATATCTAGACCTTTTCTTCATGAGATGTTAGTTATGGATTTGTATATGCCTCACTCCATATGTAATGGGACCATGTACGATCCAGACTATGAAAACATGGTCATGAATGATGCCTTTGTTCAAGTCTTATATGTAGATGATGTAGTTTTTGAGATGGATCCATATCCCCCTTACATAACTCAATATATGAAACAAGGCCAAGATCTATTAGCATACTACTTGGTTAGTACACCTCCTTATCTAGGTCAAGAATAAAAATAAATAGCTCAATATTATTGCGGTCAACATGCCATTTTTTCTCTAAAATGGGGGACACCTCTAAAAATCTCATGAATTAGAGCTTTACAGTTCTCCTTTTTAATCTCATCGGTGATGCCTAATCAAAACTTTAGAATATACATTTCCTTAATTTTATTTAGGGACTAATAGACCTCTTTTAATTTCTCTAAAAACAACTAAGTAGTGTTTTTTATCTTTTAGTATATCATGTCATTGACATTGTAGGTTGATTTACAATTAGATTTCTCATAGTATAGTACCTTTCTTGGAGCAACAAACTCATTATCCTCCATGGCAAATCGAGTCTTTTATGTCTAATGAGTAAGCTTTAATGAATCATTTTCTTTTTATCTTTATTAATTTTTCATTTTTTGAATCTCATAGAACCTAGTCCAATGGGAAGTTACCATGTCATTTAAATTCAAAGTGTCCAGTCCCCCAAACCTATCAGAGATGTTAGATCTTAGGAGATCCCAATCGAATAGGAATTTTCCACATCATTTAGAGTTATAGCAACTAGTCCCTCAAACCTATCAAAGATGTTAAATTTTAGGAAAGCCTAGCCTAATAGAAAGTTACCACATCATTTGGAGTTAGAATAGCCAATCCCCCAAACCTATTATAGATGTTAGAGCTTAAGAGAGTCTAGCCCAATGGGAACTTACCACATCATTTGGATTCAAAGCAGCCACTCCCCTAAACCTATTAGATATGTCAAATCCTAATTGAATGGGGAGCTAACACATCATTTTAAATTAGATTGGATAGTCCTCTAAACCTATCAAAGATGATAGAGCCTAGGAGAGCCCAGCTAAATGGGGATCTACCACATCATTTAGAGTAAGAATGGCCAGTCCCCCAGACTTGCCAAAGGTGCTAGCACCTAAAAGAGCCCAATTGAATGGGAATCTACCACATCATCTAGTGTGAATATGAATTATTTACCACTTGTGATCTATGAAGCTTAGAACAAAGTATGATTGGTTATCCAAGGCCAATTAAGATGTGTTATGTGTCCCCAAGTGACACATAACCCAACCTAGGGGAATGATATGGAGTAAAAAACCATGCCTCTATGTTGACCATTAATGGGAGGACCAATAAATGGATGACATGTGTTAAAAATGAGGAATTAGCTAAGGGGCCTCCAGGAGATGTGACTATGTCCTTACCATGTGTTGGGCATTAGCATAATGGGAGGGTGACCCAAGAAAAAGGCCCAAGAATAAGTAGAAGGTGACCCATACTCAAACTTAAACCTGAAGGCCTTTAGTTCTAGTTCCACCTCCTTCATAGGTCTTGATGACCCTTTTAGACCCAATAGCAGCAACCCAGTGATTAGCTCCCCAACCCCCTCTCTCCCTTACCTAAGGCCCCACTGGCTTCACCTTAAACCATCCTATCTCATCCTTATTTTTCCATGACCCATTCCTAGGGGTAATCCCACCTCAGGTGAACCTCACCTAAGAACAATGGTGAACTCAAATTTTTCCATGGGCCTTCCCTTTTTTTTCCCTCCTTTCACCCCCATGCCCCTTCTACCTCCACTCCTTTCCTTTTTCACTCCTTCCACTTCCTCCATCTCCCCTCAACATCATCCTCTACCATTCACCACAATTTTATCCACACCTCCTACACCCCTAGCAACCTCAGGTATGGTTTTAGGGTCACATGTGCCTTAGATAGATGTCCAAGGTGACCCATCTATAGTGGAGTTTTGACAAAGCCTCTAGGAGCATGAAGAGGATGCTTACTCAAAGATTCATCAAGGAGGATAATTTGGTGATATGTCAAACCAACAAGATTTATTTTCCCTCACCAAGGTGAGGACTATTATTGGAGAGGAGAAGATGTTTGAGGACCCATTATTCATCCTCTAAGCTACCCATGACATGTTTAAGAAACTCGTTGAGGACATACAAAGCCAAGTCCAAACTCTTGAGACCCAAGTAAATAATATGTTCCTAATCAAAATAATTAGGTAATTCAAGGATGCCCTCCTAATTAATTTCTCAATCCTTAAGAAATTAGTGGGGACTTAGGTTGAGACTGATGTAATTATATAGTGGAGGCAGGCCTACATGGGGAGGATCATGAAAATTAATGGTAAATTCTAGAAGATACATGTAGTAGTCAACAAGGGGATGTTTCCAGAGCTTAAATTGATGCCAACCTCATATTTTGGCTTGTACAAAACTTATAATAGTAATATGATAGTAGTGATGAACAAATGATTATCCTTAGACCACACTACAACATAACCCTTATAAGAGGAAAAGAAGAAGATATTGACCTAATTCAAGGAGTTTAATATCTTCATGTTATTCTATTTGGATGCCATTCTACACAACCAAGAGGAGTTTAGAGTCCACTAGGTTTAATTAGACTAGGTTATGAGGGAGAAAGTGGCTAAGGAAAACTAGGAAGGAGCCTGAGTAGTGTTGGACTTATCAACTAAATCTACTATGAGCATCAACTAAGTCATCAAAGTCTAGGCCTTGATGGAATCAAATTTCCAAATCTCTTGAAGACTAGTATCTCAATTAGAAGTGATCTACAAGGAGCCTCTAATGAACTTGGCCAAGATAGACAAAGAGTTCAACCTCATGATAGCCATGATGGAAGTCAAGAGTGCCTAGTTAAAGTAGTTAGGAATCAGCCTTTCTTAGCTACCTTTATGTGTTTACTAGTGGTCACCTCCATATCTATTGTAGGTTTGTTGAGATTTTATTTTGGTTCAAATTTTGAAATATGGTTATAACTAAAATGATTGGTCATCATGGCTTAGGATGGGGTCGTCATACTTTTTAGAGGTGATCCCCGATATTTGTCTATTTATAGGAGAGCCATATTATATTTTAGGGTTGACCAAAAATTGTTTGAAAGTGTTGTTATATTATTTCCAAGATCTCACCTATATTTATTTCACCACTCTAGACTATAATAGATACCTAGATCGATTATTGTAGCATTTTTTCACTCTTTTAATGAATAGAATTTGTGTTTCTGCAAAAGGGTCTCTTTTATGTTTAATTTTCTTTCATATTCATGTTTAAATGATTAACAATGCTAAATTAATTAGATTAACACTTTGTCACTTTATGTATGTCATGATTATGATGTGCTTAGCTATTATATTATCTATGTGAGTTCCTTCATTTCTATTTTGATAAGTCCTTATAATTTATGTGCCTAGATGCAAATTTTCATATGGCATTTATGTGTTTTTGACAATAAACCTCTACTACTAATCTTTAGTAGGAGTTCACATTGAAATCATACTCCCATTTCCATCAAACTCTACCCAATGTATATTCTTAGAGGTATAACTTTAGTGAAACTTGATCTATAGTGGTATAATTATGATAGAGTCACTTGTTTCAATGACCATTGCATTGATCTCATTTTAGACTTGGAGGTTTTCCTTCTCTGCCTTACCCTTCCCTCTCTCTTATGTTTATTTATTGGCTCTAAATTTACCTTTTTCCCCTTATGTTTAGAAATATTAAGCCTAACACTCAAATTATTCATAATTGTATTTAACTTGTGTGAATTATAGTGTATTGAACTTCTGGTGCTAATAGTTCATCTCTTGGAGACTATTCATGTAGACTCAATTTTTGAATTATAATACCCATAGTCATGCCCTAGGATAATCTTAAGTCAATCCTAAAATAGAGGATGGAAATTTATATTTATCCCCACCTTCCCCTTTTCAATGAATGCCCAATCTCATGGGTGTCTCATGATAAGGAGAAGATTGGAGTGAATAACTTTTAGTGCTATAATGAGGGCTCAATACTTCATGTTTGTTTTTAATTTCAGCTCATATTATGAATATGTTGAGTTAAGTTTGTTGATAACAATGTGCTAACTATTATTTGATTTTGCAACATATTGGAAACTAGTTCACCTATTACCAAGGCTAGGTCCCATCAAGGCAAATTGGTAATTTCCCCCTTGCTTTTCCATATAAAACTAAGCTCCAATCAACCTAGATGTATAGTTATTCTTATCAATTCCTCTTTACAACCTATCCCAAATGCATAGCTTTAGATGGCTTGGTTAACTATCTTAGCTAATAACATCATGAGAGTCGTCTATGATCTACCCAATAACCTTGAGAGGTATCTTCCTTGCTTCACCCTTGGTGTAGGATGAACCATGAAGGAAGACATAACCTCTTATAAGAACACCCTAATACTCTTGAATGTAGAACATAAGGATGTGGCATGCATGTTATTCCTTTTTAATCTAATGTATACTACCTATGATTGGTTCCTAAACCTTCCTAAATGCTCTATACCAAATTGGGATTAATTTATCTCTACTTTCCTTGCCCAATTTGGCCAAGTAATAGACCCCATTGTCTTGTACTAGTATTTTACCTATATCAAGAGGTAACTCAATGATCCCATTAGAAATTTCAATGCTAGGTTCCAAAAGATATATATTCAAGTAGCTGCACTTTACCAATCTAACCTTAAACTAGCATTTTAAATGTACAAAAATACCTTAAACCCTTAGAAGGCCATATTCCTGAGAAGAGATGTAGCTATAATAGACCTATCCTTAGCATATGTAGGGGTCATCAAAGTAGATAGGAAACTAAATCCCCAAGGCTACACCATGACCCCTATTCTTAGAATGTTACCACAAATGCCTATGTTAAACTTCTGACCTAGTGTTAACCAAAATGTGCATATGCCTCAACCATTCCTTGTAACACATTATCTCCTATTGGGATCCCACCTCAAACAAAGAATTGGTTTTCCTAAACCCAAGGGGAATAGATATAATTCCCTAGAATCAACATCAAGTGAACTTGGTTGTAGATGACAACACCCAGACCATGCCTTAAGAGTCTACTAAAAATGATATATATGTCATTTAGTGAATGGTACAAAAGCTCAGTAATGACTTCATAGGGTAGCATAAATAGATGACCAACTCTAAAATATAAAGATCTAATAATAATTTCACATATCAAAAGTTGAACAAGATCTACAACTACCCTCACAACTCCCCAAAACCTTCACCCAATAGGCTCCCTAAGATCAATATATTTGATATATCCCTACCAAAATAATGTTGAGTAACACATGGAGAGTTGGACCATAAAGAGTTTGATTTTTCTTTCAAAATCTTCCAAAAGGAAATGAAAGAATATGAGGTAGTTCCCAATCATCCAAAATCCTCTAACTCAAGTAAATATCATAGTACTACAATGGTATTAGAAACCTTAGATTTCCTTAGCCAAGAATAAAATGAGCTAGAGGAAGGTAATAGTGAGGTGAAGGCATTTTAACAATTCCAAAAGAGCAACTATGCCCTTAGGAGTAGTCAATAACAATAACCCATTAGTACCTATACCCCCCCAAATAATGATGCAACCCCACCTAGCCAAAATGTTAGGAATGATCCTTCACCTCCAAGACCTCAAGATCCTAAGAGACCTATAGAAACCCCACCATTCTAAATCAAAGTGGGTTATAACATATTTGATGATATGAAGAAAATCAAGGCTAACATTACCCTTCATGAGATTTTCCAAATCACATAGTAGTGGGACCTTTTATTAAAGTTTTTGACTCAAAATTTGACCCCATAAGCCTATCCAAAATGAAGAATAGCACACACAATGTGTTTATACACAATAATAAGATGGAGGTTTCCCCATTCCTATTTACCATCTTATTATTTACAAATAATCTACATAACTTCTTAATATATTTTTGATCCTCAACCAATGTGATGTTAGCAAGTGTATGCAAGAAACTTAGTCTAACCCCCATAAAATCAAATAAGGTAGTCTTCCAATTAGACAAATAAGTGGTAAAAGTGATAGGTGAGTTGTTAAATATCCAAATCCAATTGGAATCTAAACCTAGGATTCAACATTTTATCGACATTTAAGTGGTTGACATCCCAAAAGCCTATAGTATGCTCCTTAGCAAAGATTGGTCCAAAACCCTGAATGGATATATGCCACAAATTTATCCCATATGTGGTTTCCATAGAGAGGAGTAGCAAACCAAATATTACTCAATAGGGGACCATGCATGAAACATATGATCACCAAATATAATTCTATTAATGATAAGATAAACCTAGTTTCTTTGGACCTAGGCATCTACATGTTAATCATCAAGCCTCCAAAAAACCAAATCAATTATAACCTAGGTCCATTTGGCCTGTGGTCTCTTTATATAGATGGATCTCACTCCAAACAAGGTATTAGATCTAGTGTTTTGCTTATAGATCCCTTAGGGAGGAAACATTTTATGTCATATAGACTATAGTTCCCTTACATGAATAACTTTTTAAGATACAAATCTCTAATCCTGGGATTAAAATTTGCATTAATACATGAGGCAAAGGAATTAAGAGTATTTAGTGGCTGGCTCTGAACTAGTATTTAAAAAGATAAAAACTAAGTTTCAACACAAACTATCATGCATCAAAAGGTATAAACATAGAGCTTGGGACTTGATTGAAATGTTCAATGCATTCAATATTTTTATCCATATTCCTAAGGAGGAAAACTAGGTGGCAGACTCACTAACTTCATCTATAATGAACTTAACCCCTCTAAATGACACTAAGCTACAAGAGTTCTCTATGAAACTTTAGTAATGAGGGGATATTTGAGGCCCAAACCATAGATGAAAAGGATAGAGACAACCTTGGGACTGATTTGGATAAGGATGGGATCTTGAACATTCATGGGAATAGGATTCCAAAGGGGATGATTTCACTAGAAAGATCATTTGATGCATTAGACCTAACCTTCTAGGCTAAAAGGCCTAATTTTAAATATTATAAGTGTCAGCTCATTAATTTTGGCCCTCTTAAAAATCCCTAAATAGTTAACATGGGTTTAGATTAGATGGACCATGAATTGGAACAACTATAAAGATTATTAATAAGGTATAAATATATAATTTCCTAGGACTATGGAGACCTTAAGGTCTTTGACCCAAGAGTAATTACTTGCACCATCCCCTTAAAACCTAACCAAAATCCCTTTAAACAAAGGTAGAGGCCAGTCAACCCAATCCTGAAGCCCTTGATTCACAAGTAAGTTCACAAACTACTCTCTTCAGGGATAATTATCCCAGTCTACCACTCCACTTGGGTCGATAACTGAGTCTTGGGGTGGAAGAGAAATGGTTAAATCCACTTTGTGTGGACTTCCAAAATTTGAACCAAGCCTCAAATAAAGATAATAACCCATTTCCCTCACTAGATGAGGTGATTAATATGGTGAGTGGGTCCCAAATGATGTATTTCTTAGATGGATTCTCATGTTATAACTAGGTCCTAGTCAACCCAACAAATATAACTAAGACCACTTTCACCACCAAGTGGGGAACATTTACTTATAAAAAAATGCCTTTTAGGCTAATAAACATTATTGTAACCTTTCAAAAGGCAATGGACTTTGCCTTTAAGGGCCTGATAGGTAAGTGCATGATAATATATATGAATGACCTAACTTTTTTCTCTAAATATAGGTTAGATCATGTACACCACTTGGAAAAAGTATTTGAAAGATGCATAAGGTATGGCATCTCCTTAAACCTAAAGAAGATCATGTTCAATGTCACTAAAGGTAAGCTTCTCAATCATATTGTGATGAAGGAAAGTATCACTATCAACCCCAAAAGGGAGGATGTAATTTCTACATTTCCTTTACCTAATAGAAATAAAAAACTAAAATATTTCTTTAGAAAACAAAATTTATGCATAAGTTTATTTTTAGATTTACTAAAATAGTTAAGCCCTTAAAGGCAATTTTAAAATACAATGCTAAAGTGGAATGGTAAGTATAATGAAGGAAATATTTTTAGGATATCAAATATGCTATCATGCAAGCCCTGGTCCTTATTAGCCTTAACTATATATAGTACTTTTATGTTTACCCTTTTACTTTGGATCACACCATTATCAATTTCCTCACCTAGTGGTTAGAAGGAAAATAACATCCAATGGATTTTATGAGCACTAATTTTAAGTATATCTAACCTCTATATTTTATCTTGGACAAGCATACCTATGTCTTGGTCAAGGCATTGAATAAATTTAGGCATTACATCCTTTAGAATAGAGTACATACCATTATCCTAGACCTAACTATAAATAAAATGTTGATGTAAAATGAACTAGGTGAGAGAAGAGGCTGATAGTTGAAAAAAATTCAAGAGTGTGACTTAGAAATCAAGTTGGCCAAGCTAGTTAGGGGACAAGGCCTAACCCAACTAATCATAGAGATAGACTCAAGAACAATGATACACTAGGTGGACTAATAAAGGTTGTAACACATAGACTGGTACACCTTAGTTATGTAGTTTATATTTTATGGAAATGCACCCCTGGGACTCAACCATACATAGATAAGATCCCTCCAATTGAAATTCATACATTATATGTTGAATAAATGAGTTCTCTTTAGAAGAAAATATGAAGGAATTTACCTCTAGTGTGTATTAAAAAAAGAGGCCAAGGACATAATGGCAAGTTTCCATGAAAAAATATGAGTTGGCCATCTTGCAGTAAATGCAATATCTCACAAGGTTCTCTGATCTTGTTACTATTGGCCCACACTATTCAAAGATGTCCACACTCGTGTTTTTTTTTATCACTAATGCCAAACCTTTACTAAAATGTAAATGCATGCCACAATATCATTATAACCTATTACATATTCTATGTCATTTTCATAATGGGGGATAGATTTCATGGGAGTGATTAACCCCAATTCATTAGTCGATCAAAAATCTATCCTCACGAGCATGGACTACTACACCAAATGGTCTGAGGCAATTGCAACCAAAAAGAACACCATTGTCGAAGTCATCAAATTCTTTGAGACTATCATGGTCACCCATTTTTTGGTCCCTATTTCTTTAGTATGTGATAATGACCCCACCTTTTAATCCATAGAATTTACAAAATTATCTTATGATAATAGAATCACACTAAAGTTCTCCTCAAATCACTACCCATAAGGAAATGGATTAGTAGAATCCACCAACAAAAACTTGATTGATGCCTTCAAGAAATTAGCTAGAGAGAAGCCACAAGAATGGCACTCATTATTAAAATTCATTTTATAGAAAGATTGCACTTGGTATAAACAAGCCTCAAAATATTTCCTTTCCTTCTTGTCTAACAATTGGAGCTAATCATGGTGGTCACTCTCAAAATTCCTACTTATAAGTTCATGTAACAATTCATGGAATTAGATGACAAAGTGAATTCTAGACTCTTAGACCTGATTCAATTGGAGGAAGCTTGGGTTGAAGATTTTCTTAGCTCTAGCTTACATCAAGACATAGTCAAGATGTTGTTTGATAAGAGGGTAAAGGTTAAGACCTTTATAATCTCAAACCTAGTCCTAATGTGGAATAAGTCACATGAGAAGAAAGGCCAGCATTCAAAATTTGATCCCCTCTAGATCATCCTATACTAGGTAGTTGAAATACTAAGCCAAAATTCCTTGTCTCAAATATCTTGAGGGGAATGCCTTATTAATTCTAATAAACAAATAGTTATTGAAGCACTATTTCATAGTTTTCCCCTCTAAAGTGATTTCTAACTAATTTGAGTAGGATGTGGTAATGTATATATTAGATAGATTTACTTTAGTTATGTGTTTACTTTTTTCATGTGTTTATTTATATTCTGTGATTTTATTTGTGTTATGTTTTACCCCTTTGTCCCCTTATTTATTTTTCATTATTCCCTTGATGTTTGGCCCTGTTAGTAACTAGTTCAAGTGGTGGCTAAAGCCCAGAAGGATTTCTAAGAAACAAAAAAGACTAGGTTAAAACCTTTGATCCAAGAAATTATAAGACTATAAAAGGGACTCTTAACATCCCATATTTGAGAGGCCAATGACTCTAAAATAAATAGGTGGATTTTATAATATCCTAAACCCAAAATGGATACCAAGTTGTACTTAAAATATTAACTCCAAAATATATTAGATTATTCAAGTTGATTAAGGACTATTTGGCTATTCAAAACCTCCCCCTATACATTCACCTTTGGCTTGGTCTGAAACCCTCAATGGATAAGATTAAAAATTAATGACCTCTTCTGGAGAAACTTGGAAAAGAATAAATAAATCATGTAGAATCTAAATTCTGAGTTTACCTCAAAAGGGCTATACAAGCAAACTCTATCATAGGCTTTTTGGCCTAGCCAGCAATGGAGTTGTTGACTATTTTGACCACAAGCCAAAATGGGTCAACCCCATACAGTCCAAAACTTATGTAATGGTATATTAAGATGAAATAGGGTGTGTCATGATCCTATTTTATGTTATTTAATAAGTTATCAATCTTGGTCATAGTCCAATTTAATCTTAAGTCTTTTTATGTCACATAAGGTCACTTTTAGAGTCATTAATGGAGGTTGTATGATATCTCTTGGTTGAAAAATGTTCCTATATATTCCTCAAACTCAAATATGTCATATCCTATCATTCATTATCAGTTCCTAACTAAATCTTGTAGTTATAACATTGAAACAAGAAAAAAATGGTAGTTTGGGTAGTTTTGGCAATAGTATAGCTTATAAAGAAGTGTGGCACATGTGGAAAGATTTTATAATTAATATTAAAATTAATTTAATTAATTACCATGATTTATCATCTTTTTAGGTCCCAAAAATGGTCCAAAACCATTTTGATCATGTCATGTCCCCTTTTTTGTAGACATTGACATACTTGATGATTAGCCTATTATGCGACCTTCATAGGCTGATAAGATGGATAGAGGGTCATGATGGAGATTGGCTTGGCTTTGATTTGAAGAATTCCTATAGTTGGCTTTCATTCAGGTTATTTTAGACACATTTGGCTTGAGCTCCTATTATTTAGGGATATTTGACATGCAGTGGAGCACCTTTATTTTGGTATGGTCATGTGTGGAATCACTCCCTAGTTCACCAGCTTCGAATGGTTTGAGGATCTGACATGTATTGAGGGAGATATTAATATTTGATTGATTTAATCAAATATTAATTATTTGGTCTAATTTTAAATTAGAAACCCTAATTCTAATTTAAGAAACCCTAATTAGGGAAAGCATATCTTTTTGAGGGTATAAGGGTTTCTCATGGAGGCCATTATTGATTATGCATTGATTATTGATTTTGATATTGAAAGAAATTCTTCTGTGAAGACTGAGCCAAGGGTTCTAGGATTCCATTTGTAGTGGAGAATGTCAACTCTTCATTGTGTGTGATTCAGAGGCTGTGAGATATTAGCTGATCTATTGCCAAATTGAGAGATAGCTTCATACAGAAGTTATCACAGAGGTATACAGATTTGAGAGGTAACTTCATCCAAAAGTTGTCACAAAGCTTTACAGGTATTTATTTTATTAGGTTTTTGATCCAATAAGTTATACAGATATAGATCTTCTATATTAGGATTGTATATCTTGAGATCAGGTTGTTCAGCTATCAAGGGTTGAAAATAGACAGGTTGGCAGCCGTACTAAGTCCGTACAGGTCCGTACATATCTGCTCAAGAACCAACCTCAGCAGATAGAGATCTCCTAGTGACCGACATTGGCTGACTGAAGACCGACATTGATAGAGAAAGAACTACAAAGACAGATGTTGGCAGTATATCGACCGACACCGGTGACTGTGTGTTCGACATAGAAAGGCTGAGACCTTCCAGAATTTAGGTTTCATTACCAGATTAGCAAAATCCCAGGGTTTTAAGACCAAATTTTAATATTCTTTTATTTGTATGACAGAGACTCAATTCTGTAATCATCTAGAAGAACAAGTGATGAGATCTATGATTTGCTATTGAGAGATTATATTGTGATTTAATTATATTTATTTGAAATTATCTTGCAAAAATTATATCTTGTTCAGAGCTTTTGTGCTTCTATATTCTCTGTTTGAAGGGGATATTACAGTGGTACCAGAGTTTTATTGCTATATATCAGAGTTTTGCTTGAGAAGAAGGAGCCCCTAAGTAAGGGACATCACAATGGTATCAGAGCTAATGTCTTGCCATCCTGTTGGGTAGTTTGGGTATCAGTATGGCTTTAACAGGTGTCAAATATTTGGAAGAAAGAATGCACAATGCAAAGAAGTTAGATAATCCATTTCAGCAAGTAGATGACATTCTAAAAACTTTGGAGGAGTTAAAAACTTATTTGAGAAAGGTGGAGCAATCAAATACTTATGATATGCAAACAACGTTATCTCTAGCATTTAATTCATTAGTGAAGCCCCGATTATTGAGACATCATGATGAGGTGGTAAGACTTGCAACTCTCTCTTGCATTAGTGAAATCATGAGGATAATAGCTAGCTTTAATTTTTATGATGATCAGATTATGAGAGAGGTACTTCATGCCATGGTAAAAAGCTTTGAAAATTTGGATGACATTAGAGACCCTCATTTCTCAAAGAGGGCAAGATTACTTGAAATATTTGCAAGGTATGGATTTGAAAATATTATGATGTTAGTAGGTTGTATTGGTGGCATTTGCAGGATGTTTAACATATTTTGGAATATTTTAGATGAGTTTCATTCTAGTGATGTATTAGCATCAATGCACTCTATCATGTTCACAATCTTGTTTGAGGAGGAAGATAAAATTTCTAAACTTTTGGCAGCAGATTTATGGTATGTCTAGACAAAAGAGAAAAATGTCTCACCTAGAGCTGGTATGTGGTTAAAGAGTTTAATTGATAGGCCTAAGGATCATAGTACTTTCCCTATGACATGCATAAACTTGAATGATGAATTTGACAGACATGTTGATCCAGTACAGGGAGACATTAACACATCTTCAGGTAATGATTTATCTGCATTATCTTCATAGGTAGGAGTAGTTGAGGATGTTGTGGATGAGCTTTGTCTTAAGGTGAGTTTAGCTTAGGTGTTAGATAGTGAGGATGAGTCTGATGCTTGCATTCAGAGTGTGGAGGTATACTTAGAGGTTAGTACATTGAGTATTGGTGGTGAGTACATACCTGCAGTTGTTGCTGAGGAGCATGTTGTTGAGGCTAACACACATGTTTAAGATTTGGGAGTACTTGATTCTGATGAGTTTGAGATACCAGTGGAGTCGAGTCTCTAGATTGATTCTTCTCACACATATGATAGTGTGGTACAATTGATCATGCCACCTTTACATAGGGATCAGTTATGGGATGGATTGATACCATCTTTTGTAGATGGAATTCGTAGTTGCCAATTACATAGCCTACAATATCGACACATCCAGGGCAGTTGTGATTTCAGAGATTGGTTGAGTTGCATTCACCAGTGTGATTATGGATTCTTCTTTGTTTTACTTCTGATGATATTGTAGGTACTTGCATTGATTTACAGTTGTGTAGAGCATAACTATATTTGGGATCCAGGTGGATCAGGTGGTTCATTGTTCTGAGATTGCTTGGGGACAAGCAATTTTTTGAGGGGTGGATTGTCATGTCCCCTTTTTTGTGGACATTGACAGACTTGATGATTAGCCTATTATGTAACCTTCGTAGACTGATAAGATGGATAGAGGGTCATGATGGAGATTGGCTTGGCTTTGATTTGCAAAATTCCTATAGTTGGCTTTCATTCAAGTTATTTCAGACACATTTGGCCTAAGCTCCTATTATTTAGGGATATTTGACATGCAGTGGAGTGCCTTTATTTTGGTATGGTCATGTGCGGAATCACTCCCTGGTTCACCAGCTTCGAACGGTTTGAGGATCCAACATGTATTGAGGGAGATATTAATATTTGATTGATTTAATCAATTATTAATTATTTGGTCTAATTTTAAATTAGAAACCCTAATTCTAATTTAAGAAACCCTAATTAGGGCAAGCATATCTTTTTGAGGGTATAAGGGTTTCTCATGGAGGCCATTATTGATTATGCATTGATTATTGATTTTGATATTGAAATAAATTCTTCTGTGAAGACTGAGCCAAGGGTTCCAAGATTCCATTTGCAGTGGAGAACATCAACTCTTCATTGTGTGCAATTCAGAGGCTATGAGATATCAGCTGATCTATTGCCAAATTGAGAGATAGCTTCATACAGAAGTTATCACAGAGATATACAAATTTGAGAGGTAACTTCATCCAGAAGTTATCACAAAGCTTTCCAGGTATTTATTTTATTAGGGTTTTGATCCAATAAGTTATACAGATATAGATCTTCTGTATTAGGATCGTATATCTTGAGATTAGGTTGTTCAACTATCAGGGGTTGAAAATAGATATGTTGGCAGCCATACTAAGTCTGTACATGTCCGTACAGATCCACTCAGGAACCAACCTTGGTAGCTAAAGATCTCCCAGTGACTGACATCAGCCGATTGAAGACTGACATTGACAGAGAAGGAACTACAGAGACCGATGTCAGCAGTATATCGACTAACGCCGACGACTGTGTGTTTGACACAGAAAGGCCGAGACCTTCCAAAATTTAGGTTTCATTACCAAATTAGCAAAAGCCCAGGGTTTTAAGACCAAATTTTAATATTATTTTATTTGTATGATAGAGACTCAATTGTGTAATCATCTAGAAGAACAAGTGATGAGATCTATGATTTGCTATTGAGAGATTATATTGTGATTTAATTATATTTATTTGAAATTATCTTGCAAAAATTATATCTTGTTCAGAGCTTTTGTGCTTCTATATTCTCTATTTGAAGGGGATATTACAGTGGTACCAGAGTTTTATTGATATATATCAGATTTTTTCTTGAGAAGAAGGAGCCCCTAAGTAAGGGACATCACAGATCCTCTATCACTCCACTAGACATGTAAAATTGGTCAATAGGTCTTCTAATGGTATGACCAGTGGGAGAGGTTTTAGGTCAAATTATCTTGTGGGGTGTTATTAAACTTATTCCAATTATATTTAATGGTATTATTTCTAACATTATTCTCTTTTTATTAATGAACCATTCTTAAGAATTTAACTGTCTCTTTTTGCATGTTATTTCCCACACCTTGTAGGTTTTCTTCTTGTATGAGCTTATCCATATAATCTAGTTGGTTAAATTGATTCCAAAGGATGTGGAAATACTTATTTCATGTTTTCCATTTTTTTTTTCATTTTTATAGGTTATTTGATATGCCATTCATCTTTATTTATAGGTAAGAACACTTCTGTTATGTTATAGATAGGTTTTCACCATTTACAGAGGTTTCATGTCCTTGTAGTGGCTTTAGAAGAAGGTGAAATTGTGTACCTCATATTTCCCATATATTGGTAACCACCTTTCCTTCCAATATTAGTTCAAAGGGTCTCACATGGATTTATAGTCAATAAATACAAAATATAGTTAACTTCCTATAAAAAGCTCACTTAAATTCATGGTGAATGAAGTCTATGAAGGATTTGATAACATTAATGGATATGCCATAAAAAATTTAAGAGGTTTAAAATATTCTTATAATAGTAAAAATCAAGCTAATATATTAAATTACACGTGAAATACTATGACAGTCAATGCAAACTACACACATAGTCCTACACCATTGAGATGCACCTACAGGTGCCATACAGGAGATAATCACATTGGAGTGGAAGCAATTGAACTTGTTTGAAGTGTTTTAAGATTGAAGAGATAAATTTGAAGAATTTGGGGAGGTCTAAAAGTGGTTATAAGTTAATACACCATACATATTATCTTTGTTCCAATTCACTGCCCTTGTCTGCTACTATAAGTATCACCTACAGGTCTCCACAAAGACTAAGCAAGATTAGATCACAAGTTTTGGAGCATGCTTGATCCCTCTTTAAGGTATATAAGGGTTGATTAATGTCATATAATTTAATGGTGGATATTTTGAGGTGTATACAAACTTGGATATTCATGTTCACATATGAAGGAGAGTTTAGGGATCCATTTCCTTAAAAACTCTAAAAATAGGGTCTGGTCTACTTTTGATGTTGCCATAAGATGAGGTAAAAGGGAGTCTAGATGAGTTTGAATGCCTCTATTTTATATACCTCATATAAAATTAAAAACTTGTAAAATAAAGTGAGGGTTTGACCAAAGTAATATGATGTTAAGAGGCCTCTAATTCATGCATTTTCTCACTATAGAATGTCAGTGTTCTTTATAGTATCTTTAACTCCAAATAGTTTTATGGTTCAAGGTGGCCTAACAAGAGTGTGCATTCATGGAAAGTGATCACATTAGGGTAAGAGATACATTAGTTTTTTAAATTACATAGATTAGTGAAAGTATAGGGTTTGGACCTATACCACCACCTACAAGTGTACCTCTACCCTAAAAAGGGTCACCTATAGCCAAATGTAGGTTGATAGTACACTAAAGCCTAACAGTCTAAAGGTTAACCTAACATATACATGATGAGAATAAGTTAAAATTACTATGAAAGGGCCTTTATTACTTCAATAAGGTCATAAATCATAATACACAAGGCCTAATATGAATTTCTTACCTACATGCATGTTTTTTTGAGTGAGAACACAGTCATAGGTTGATTACCAATTAGGCCTATCAAGTGGAGGTAGGTGCATCCTGAGAGTTTGATAGAGGTTTGGAATGATGAATATGTTTTAAATGACTCCATTGTGATGATTACATCCTCATGATATGCTCAATATAAGGCAAGATCCATTTTCAAATGCACCTACTATCTATGTCTAAGAATCTTGCACATAATCAGCATTCAAGAAGTCTATCTAGAATTTCATGAGGTTTGAAGGTGTTATGATTATGATCTAACCATAAAAATTGGTACAGATTACCTTCATGACCCAATTTAAACCCCCATGTCATTATTTTACCTAATCATATAGGGTAGATACCCTCTATTCTATCTCAGACAAAAGGTACTCTGGGTAGTCAAGTCTATAGCCCTGAGAAGTGGGTGATAAGGGAAAGTATCAAGGTGGATTAGAGAATTGAAATGAAGGTATGGAGAGTTTTATATAACATGGACCATCATGGTTAAATCTTCTAAATTCTAGGAAGGTATGCAAAGAAAGATTTAGGTCCTAAGTGCAGACTAGACTTATTAGGCATGAATTAGGCCTAAAGCCCTAGGAGGTCTCAATACTATTTATATCATTGAGTAAACCTCCCAATACATTTGATTACCATAATATTGGGGTATGAGAGTGTCTATATATTTTATTTTACATATAAACCCTATAAAGAGGTTAATCTTGGCTTAAACTAACTTAAGCTTATATAGAATGCAGGGAAGGGCTCGAGAAGCCATCTTTAGAAGCTTGAAGCCGTACGGACATTTAGCATGGGAGCTCTATAGGATGTGTTGAAAGGGGTCAAAATAATTCTTTTATTATAATTTTTTTAAATATTGAACATCAATATTGTATGAATAATCTTTAAGATCCAAAACACCTTAAAATCCTCTAAACCCCCCTTTACAGACCCAATTTAAAAGATGAAGAAGGAAAGGCACCTAGGAGGGATATTTTTGTTTTCAAGATGATTGGGACTTATATAGGACTCTCTATGGAACCTTCCCATCATATTGAGTTGTACCCTATTTGTATAGATAGGTATAAAACTAATTTTATTGTCAGATTTATGTTTTATGTAAGTATAAAAGGGTTTCAAAGGATTCAAATAATTTTGGGAGGTAGAAGGATACTTATCCTAACTCATCATATCCATTTAATTCCTAATTAAATAATATAATTATAAATATTATCACCTCCACTTTAGACACTCCAGAATGACAAAGTGAATGAAAAGTGATCACCTAGTGAGAAGGTGATAACTTCAATTGGGATGTTTTTTAAGGTGTGCTTTATGGATCTAGAGGCATAAGGACTCTTGAAAAGTGTCACAAACTCACCTATATGGATTTTTTTTTAAAACTTAAGACAAATTTGGTGCCAAGTGTGAGAGGTGAGTGAAATAAGAGTGAATATGACTATAGGCAATGACAACTCATGTCCAAAAGAATATTAGTGATTAGGGACATAACCAATGCATGTTGGGGACTATTTATAACCCTTCCTTAATATTTCAATCATCTCATTTATCCCTAATATTTAATGGAGTGCTCAAAGAAGGTCAGATGATGAGGGCAATTTCCAAACAAGCAATTGAGGATTCCTACACTAGAATTAAAGAGTTTCATGGCTTGGAGGGATATTTGTCCAAAGAGAGATTTCATGGTCTATCCAATTATTCATTCCTATATAGATTTAAATAATTATCCTATCTTGACACTTTTTTTAGTGACTCTTGGAATTAATTCTTCTCTCTCCCCTCTCACATTCTATAAGTCCTAGCCATTTTGGCTCTTGTAGAATAATTCCACACCATGAATGGTGAAGACCTACTGGTTTCATGTTTTACTTTGAATTTAAACAATAAATAAAATATATTTTGAGTTCATATATCATCTTATAAAATTGTGTGAAGATATGTATAGTGAATAGCTAAGTGATATTCATTTATCCTTGCTTTTCCTCAATCCTTTCATGCTTGATGCAAGTTGTTCCACTCTAGCAGGTCATATGAGGTATTTTCATGTGTATGGGTCTTTTTTCGAGTGTAAAATTATCCTTAGTGTCTACAAATAATCTTTGGTTCATTTACCTTGGATAGTCCTCATGCATATCACCTTCATATTGGAATACTAATGTTAGAGCATTCTAGGACTTTGAAGCTAGTGTTATAGGTCTTGTTTCCTAGTGAAAAAAGTATTATGGTCTTGTGTAAATAATTATGGTGTATCACCCCCTTAGATTAGTTTTATTTAATGTATACTTATATAACTTTTACCATAATAAAATAGTTAGTGTAGGTGATAATCACTTCAAGGTAAATTTAGGGAGCTGGCCCTTAAACCTAGAGGTATACCTCTACTATAGGCAAACCCACATACATATAAGTTTTCCCATGTTTTAAAAATATAAATGAGGCTTGAAAAACCTCCTATAAAGTGAAATATTTGGTGAAAATAGGATAAATTCCATTAATGGGACCATATGTATCTCTATCGAGGCTATGGATGCTCGTCCAGACAAAACACCTTGGAAGAAGTCTAATAACTAGTCCAATCTTGATTACTCAAAGTAATCTAAGAATGAACTAGAATGAAAATCAATTCTCACACATGTTGGTGGTCTTCTACGAGTGGAATCTAAATATGATGCTTTTTATTGTGAGATTTTAGTGCCTCATCTCTTTTATGGATGATAAAATAACCCTATATAATATTTGTAATGAGAAAGGAATGAAGAAGAAAATTCTTAGGTTCTAAGTGTTTCTCATCACTTTCCCCATAGAATTCACCATTTTTATTTCCAACACACCCTATCTTCTTTAAAATGGGTTACCCCTCTAAAAATTTCATGAACTAGAGCTTTAGAGTTCTCCCTTTTGTTCTTGTCAGTGATGCCTACTCAAAAATTTAGAATATACATCATCTTGATTTTATTTAGGCAATAATAGACCTATTTTAATTTATCTAAAAATAACTAAGTAGTGTTTGTTCTCTTTTGGTATATCATAGCATTGACATTATAGGTTGATTTTAACTTAGATTTCCCAGAGTCTAATTCCTTTCCTAGAGCAACAAACTTTTTATCCTCCATGAAAAATCAAGTCATCCATGTTTAATGGGTAAGATTTAATTAATCATTTTATTTTTATATTTTTACTTCATTTTTTTATGAATCTCTCAAATCCTAGACCAATGGTAATTTTCCATGTCATTTAGAGTCAAAACAACTAGTCCCCTAGACCTGTTAGAGATGTTAGAGCCCAGGATATCTTAGCTGAATAAGAAGTTACCATGTCATTTGGAGTCAGAGTGGCTAGTCCCCCAAACTTTTCAAAGGTGTTAGAGCTTGGGATACCCCAGCCTAATAAGAACTTGCCACATCATTTTGAGTCAAAGTGACTAGTCCCCTAGAGTTTTAAGAGATGTCAGAGCCTAATAGAACTTGACTAAATGGGGAACTACCATGTCATTTAGAATCAAATTGACCAATCCACCAGACCTATCAAAGAACTTAGAACCTAAGAGAGCTTGGTCGAATGGAGATTTACCACATCATTTGGAGTCAGAATGGCTAGTCACCTAGACTTGTCAAATATGTTAGTGCTTGGGAGAGCCTAACTGAATGTGAAGCTACCATATCATCTATTGTAAAGACAAACTAGTTACCATTGGTGACCTAAGAACATCAGAATGAAGTATCAGTGGTTATACAAGGCTAATTAAGATGTTCCATGTGTTCCTAGGTGACATGTCACCTAGCCTAGGGGAATGATATGGAGTAAAAAACCATGATATGTGTCAACCATTGATGAGAGGACTAATAAATGAATAGCACATGTTAAAAATTAGGAGTTAATTAAGGATTATCTAAGACATATTATTGTGTTCCTACCATGCATTATAAATTAAAAAAATGGAAGTCAGACCCAATTAGATAGTTTTGAAAAGATCCCATTGCCATTTCTATTTATGGCAGGTGGTGGAGGATCATGGGCTCTAAATTCAATTCTAGATTTAGAAATAAATGGAGAAAATCTAGCCACCAACTCAATTTTAAATTCACAAGTGAGCCACTAAATGTCATTAATGCAGGGAAATGTATATATGTGCTTATAAAGCCCAAGAGAGACCCATTAATGGTTACCATTACTGACTTAGAATAAATCTTAGACTCATTAATTTTAAAGTTACAAAAAACCCCTATATCCCACACCTCTAATTCCCAAAGCTTCATAATTCCCCCTCTATCCTACTCAAATAGGTGCTACATCCTCAAACCTAAAAATTGAACCTAAGTATCAGTATAACACTTTCCCAACTGGTTTAACCAAGTATAAACACTACATTGACATATTTAAAGTAATTAAGTAGGAACCCAAGGATTTTATTGATGTAAATGATCAATTAGTAAAGTATAAGGATGCTCTTTGGTCCTATAAAAGGTGTGGACTTCATAGAGTAATATTTAAACCAGAGGCATTTCCTTATGTTGACCTCCTAGGTGACTTCCTCTATAAGGCCATTCACGTACAAGATTTTATCAATGATTGGGTGGGTTCACCAACCTTTTGACACCAAATTTATGATATATCTAAGAATGACTTCAAAGAATAATACTCCTTTTTAGACTTCTCTTTCTCATATGATGTAGAAGTAGTGTCGACCTAAATTAATTATTACCATATCTATGATGTCTTCAATGACTAGGCTGATAACCCAAACTCTAAGTGGGATAACAAAGAAAATATTAATTTATACATAGTTTATACCTTTTGAGAAGAGGTCCAAGAAGGCATGATCCTACTGAACCAACTATTTATAGACTCAAACTAATAGCATGTCAAAGAGTTGTGGGTGCCCCTTCTACACATGATATTGACTCATTTCAACATCCTAGACATTATAAGCTTGATCAAATTCAAGTTGGTACATGCCATTATAGATGCCTAAAATGGGGGTGACTTATACATGATGAGCTACCTACTCAATGCCATTTTTAGGATGTTCTCATTTAAGCCATCAACCTTTCTTGCATGGGTTCCTAGTGGCCCAACTATCCACATGGTCTTTTACAATCTATATGGCCATCAATTTTACCAACATGATTGGAACACTTATGAAAATTTCTACCAGATAGTGTACTAATGGTCAATGAATCTTTAATGCCCCAACTCTCATAGATAATCTAGGGATTTAGCATAGCCATTAAGGATTACTATTTTTACAAAGATGACATGGTGATTCAAATCATGGGATTCTTCCAACACCCCCTATACCTATCATATTATATTTTTGACATCTTAGAAGAATAAAAGATCACCTATCAACTAGTGAACAATATATTCAGGTTCTATATATAGCATCAACAAAAGGCATTCCCATAACTCCCAATCACCATCAAGGGCCATGTCTATAGGAAATTCCACTCCATATAAAATATGGCCACTAGGTGAGACTTCTTCACCCTCAAAAAATGAAATATTCAATAGTGTGACCCTAAAGTGGTTATCTAGGCTCATTTGGCATAATATTAAACTTAAATTTACATCAACTATGGCCATCAAGATGAAGATGATTATGAGCTATATATAAACATTATTAATGACCAGGAGGTGCTATCATAGATAGCATCTAAGAAGAATAATAAAGGTATGAAGATGTATGTAGGCCCCTTCATAACTCCTCTAGCTCTTTCTCAATTTGTGGAGGACTTGACTCTAACAACTTCAGCCATCTCTTGGAGAATCTTATAAGTTATCTCACTACCTTATCCTCCTCAAGTTCCAACTCTAACCCTTATTCCCCTTTTTCTAGTGGCCCTAGCTCCTCATTATCTAAATTCACCTTTACTTCCTTCATTTGATCCTCTTACTCCACATCTACCTCTTCTAATTACTACTCATGCTCTACATTCACCTCCTCTAGAAGTACAAGTAACTAAGCCTTAATAGAGCTAAACTCAAACTACATAATTCTAGGTAACCTAAACATAGCCCACTCAACCATCAACATCATAGCCTCTAAGATTTTATATGGATGGAAACTCAATAATTAACATTTAACAAGGCACCTAATAAGTATACATCTAAGTTCCCCTATTTACTCCTCCATCTCCTCCTATTTTCCTTCCACAACTTGATCCTATCATGTTTTAACTCCTTGTCTTGATGCCCACTAGTTTGGCTCCACCCCCTCTATTTTCCATCATTTAACCTCCATATTTCACCCAAGTACCCTTAGATTCAATCCTTTTGAACATCTTCACATCCTCATTCCATTATACTCCCCCCATATTATAGCCTGCAATCCTCTCGATGCCTCCCTTGAGCATGCCCTCAATAGCAAGCATGACTACAACCTTTAGAAGCCTACCATTTCTAGTAAAGAGTAAATTCTTAGTCCCTATTCTAATTATCCTAACACTCCCCTTTGTGTCTCTAAGTCTTCTACCACCAGCCCTTGTAGCACCTACCATCATAGTTGGACCATCCACTGCATCATCTAGAGTTGACCTAAAAAAGAGGCTTAAGAATAATTAGAAGGCAACCCATACTCTAAATTTAACCTAAATTCCTTTGGTTCTATCTCCACCTCCTCTATAGGTCTCAATAACCCCTTTGGCCCCATTAGCAGTAGTTTAGTGATTGGCTCCCTATCCCCATCTTTCCCTTACCCAAGGCCCAATTGGATTCACCTTCAACTATCTTATCTCCTCCTTTTTGTTTCTAAGGGAAATTCCACCTCAAGTAAACCTCACCTAGGAATAATGATGAGCTCAAATGTTCCCATAGGCCTTTACTTTTGTTTTCCCTCCTTTTTCCCCCATGCCCCCTCCACCTCTATTCCTTTCCTCTTTCACTCCTTCCACTTCCTCCATATTCCCTCCACCTCAATCTCTACCCTTTTCCATAATTTTAGATACACTTCCTACACCCCTAATAACTTGAGGGATGGTCCTGGGGTCAGATGTGCTATAGATTGATGTCTAGGGTGACCTAGACATATAGTGGAGTTTTGATAGAGCCTATAGGAGCATGAAGAAGACACTTACTTAGAGATTCATCTAAGAGGAGAACCCAATGATATGGTAGACCCATCAAGATCTATTTTCCCTCACCAAGGTGAGGACTATTACTATAGAAGAGAATATAGTCAAGGACCCACTATCCATCCTCTAAATTACCCATGACATCTTTGAGAAACTCCTTGAGGATGTGTGGAGCCAAGTCTAAACTCTTGATACCTAAGTAAAGAGTAAGTTTGTAAAGGTCAAGGATGCCCTCCTATTGATTTTATCAATCCTTGGTAAAGTAGTAAGGACTCAAGATATTGATGGAATTATATAATAGATGTAGGTCTATATGGGGAGGATCATAAAAAGTAATGAGAAATGCCAAAAGCTACATGTAGTGATCAATAAGGGGATATTCCCAAAGCTCAAATTGATGCTAACCTCATATTTAGGGTTATACCAAACTTACGCCAGGAACATGAGAGCAATAATGGAGGAATGATTAGCCTTGGGCTACACTCTACCAAAACCTTTGAAAGAGAATGAGAAGAAGATATTAACCTACTTCATGAGGGTTAATATCTCAATGATATTCAAACCAAATGGCACTCTATTCAAATAAGGGGAATTTAGAGTCCAATTGGGTCAATTCAACCTAGTTATGAGGGGAAAAGTGGCCAAGGTGAACTAGGAAGGATCCCAAATAGTGCTAGACCTATTAACTCAGTCTACTATGAGCATCAACCAAGTCTTTAGAGTATAGGCCTCGATGGAAGCATCTTTTTAGATCTCCCAAAGATTGGTAGTTTAGGTAGAGGAGATCTTTATGGAGCCTTCAATGAACTTGGCCAAGTTGGATAAATATTTTAACCTCATGATAGCCATGCTAAAATATGAGCGTGCTTAGTCAAATTAGTTAAGATTTATCCTCTCTCAACCATCTCTATGTGTTTACTAGTGGTCCCCTAAAGATTTTTTATGGGTTTATTGGGATTTTATTTTAGTTCAAATTTTGAAATATGATTATAACTTGAATGAGTGGCCATCATAACCCAAGATTGGGTCCTCATTCTTTTTGGAGGTGAGCCCTAATCCTTATCTATTTATAGAAGAGTCGTATTATATTTTAGGTTTGACCAAAAATTGTATGAAAGTGTTATTAGATTATTTCCAAGATCTCACCTACCTTTCCTTCACCACTCTAGACTATAATAGTAGCCCAGATTGATTATTATAGTATTTTTTCACTCTTTTAATGAATACAATTTATATTTTCACAAAAAGGTCTCTTATGTGTTCAATTTTATTTCATCTTCATATTTAAATGGTAAACAATATAAGGTAAATTGTATTAACACTTTGTCATTTTATGTATGTTGTGATTATAATGTGCTTAGCTATTGTATTCTATGTGTGAGGTCCTTCATTTCTCTCTTGGTAAACATTGATAAATTATGTGCCTAACTACAATTTTTCATATGACATTTATGTGTTTTTGACAATAAACCTCTAGTACTATTTTTTGGTAAGAATTCACATTGAAATCATGTTCCCAGTTCCCTCTAACCCTCCCCACTATATGTTCTTAGAGGTATAACTTTAGTGAAACTTAGTATACAGTGGTATAACTATGGTAGAGTCACTTGGTTTAATGACCATTGCATTGATCTCATTTTAGACTTAGAGGCTTCCATTCTCTACCTTACCTTTCCCTCTCTTTTGTGTTTAATTAGTGGTTTTTAAGTTCCCTTTTTCCCCTTGTGTTTATAAATATTAATCCCAACACTCAAATTATTCATAATTGTATTTAACATATATGAAGTATAGTGTATTGAAATTTCAATGGTAATAGTGCATCTCTTTGAGAATATTCATGCAGAATCCATTAATGAATTCTAATACCCAAAATTATGCCTTGAAATGGTCTTATATTAGTCCTAAAATGAATGTTTAAAGTTTTTATTTATCCCTACCTTCCCCTTTTCAAGGAATTCCCAATCTTGTGGGTGTGTCATGGTAAAGATCAGATTGGAGAGAACAAAAAATACCTTGTTAGTGTGCCATCTATCAAAAAATTCCAATAATAGCCTTACTATGTTACCATGCCCTCAACCTATAACCTATATTTATTCAATCATCACTTCCTTAAAAATAAGGATGAGGTTTTAGTTAGATCCATTGATGTAGGATCCATGTTTCTATAAGACTTTCCCATAAAAATCTACCTAGTCTAGTTATCATGCTTAGAAATGTACCTTATACCATAACTATCAAGTAGACCTCTACTAGTTACCATCAATCCCTCATGCCAATTTCAAACCAAGATCCACATGTGCTTGAAAAGGTAAAAGGCCCCATGGTAGACCAACATGTTCAAATGTAGCAAGTATATCAAACTTATCTTAATCTAGCATAGAATTTTAATGCTATGGCCATATCAACTACCCCGCTTATAGAAATAACTCCTTCAATAAGAGTATCATTTGATTCATTGGGTCATATTAATCCAAATGTGGACCCATTTTCCCAAATTACTTTGATTGGTGATATGTTTAATGTCCCATTCATTGAGGAAGTGATTATGGCTTCTCATTATGATCATATGCCAAATGCAGTGGAGAACATGCACGTCTCCTAATTTAGACCAAGGTGGGTTAAATATACAAAAAAAATTAATACAAAATAATAAGTAAATCTTAATAAAATTATGATTAGTTCATAACAATAGGGGTAGGAATGCCTAGTTACCAACCATAATAGGGTACTCCCACTCCTCAAATAACTACTTATTCAATCACACAATAATAGGGGGTAAGTAATCAGGCACTACCCAATGTTTTACCCCAATAAGTGGTGAATGTTACCCCACCTCAATAGGTAATGACTAATATTTTGTGGCCATAATCACAAACCAATTTACCACCACATCAAATGTAGAACACTATGCCACCTCAATAAGTGGAAATAAATGTTCCACCATAATAGATGTAGACTAATATACCTCACCAATCATAGACATTTTCTAGTCAACAATGCATTCTTATTAATCAATGACAAATATCATACACCTAATAAGTGTCTATTTCAAAAAAAACATTTATTCAACAAAGAGGTGCCAACATCCAGTAAGCACCTATTAGGTAATAGTTATCTTTTACCTAGCATATGCCACATATTCAAAGATAAGTCCTTAGTCAATAGCAAGTATCATTTATATCATCAAGTTTGACTAGTTGTTAGTAAGTTCTTACTCAAACTTAGTGGGCATAGTACCTTCCATAAGGCTACATATTTCCTTCATAGCCCCAATTCCCTTAAACCCAAAGCAATATTCTAAATCCAAACCAAAATATTTACTAATAATACATGTAATATCAATAGCTTTATCCTAATGTGAAAATACATATTCCTGGCCAATTGGTATATCAAACCAACATTCCACAATACTCCATTCCTTCATTACACCCCGATTAAGGTAATCCACCTTTGATCACCCATCCACAACCACAACTAACTATGCCATCAAATTTATTAACCCATGAGTTATAATAGATGAAAGATGCAACAACCATTTAGAAAAGAAAATAGACTAACAAGTTCAAACTAGATGACATGTGCTCATATCCATTTAACATGGAGTGTCTCTAGATACCATTTCCTTTAGGTTATGAGCCACCAAAATTTGACAAATAAAAGGGTAAAGGAGACCCTAGAGATCATTTAAAAGATTTTTTTGTTACTTTCTAGCTAGTGCCCTATAGTGACATCTACCTACTTATTTTTCCTTGAATTATAGTTGGACAAGCCTTGGATTATCCTTTTAATCTACCAAAGAAATTGGTGTTTGACTTTGATGATATTTCAAATAAGTTTGTATAACATTTCTCCTACAATCTTGAACATGATATTTTGGTATTTGATTTGAGTCAGGCCAAGAAAAAAGTTAGTGAGAGCTTTGTAAGTTACTTACATTTATGGAGAGTGATTATTATTCACTTCACCCATAATCTACTAGATAAATAATTGGTATCTATGTTACCAAAAAATTACATAGCAAAATATCTTATAAATTAGAGCTTTAGTGTGCTCACATATTCAAAGAGATCATTGAAAAAGGTGTGCAGATTAAAAAGGCCCTCATTAATAAAGGGATTATCAAGTTATCTTCTTCAAACCAAAACCAGAGCAAAAACCAAATTTAGGCCCAAGTTAAAGCCCTAGCCTAGTCCAAACACAAGTGTCTACACCTCCTTAAGCTAATAATTATGAAAAACCTAAGTCATACAACCATAATAATAATGTTGTCAGTAATGGAATAACTGATTTGCATCATGTTCAATTGGTGCAAATTCTATATGCTCAACCTCTCCCATAAATACACCTTATTCCACAAATTTAACCTATCTAACAAGCACATCCTATGCCTTAACCTATGCCATCTCTTCAAATATTATATCCACCACCTTTGTAAAACCCTCCTCCAAAAAGAAGACTACTCCTAGATTTTTTAGTGACCTTAGTGTGCTTATTGAAGTAGTGTTTCACAAATTAGATACAACCAATATGAATAGTTGGTTTATTCCAAAACACTTTCCCAAAGGTATACCTTATCTAGATTGGTATAAATAACATGAGTTATGTGAACACCATTGTGTTCATGGACATTATATACATCATTATGTGTATTTGAAGCACCTCATTAAGAATATATTAGAAATGGAGAGATTAAAATGGATAATAGAGCATCTACTTCCAATAAAAACTTGGGTATATAAAAAAATCCTTTTCCACAACATAACAATACCAATCAATAACAACAATGAATACCACAACCATAGAAATAGTAATATTAGCAACAATAATAATGCCAATCATAAAATGGAAAGAACCAAGGCTAGAATGATTGCAAGAACCAACATACCTATCACATAGTTGTACATGACTATAATAAATTTGTAGGTCATATTATAGGTGGTCATGTTTTTACCATTACCATCAATCCTAAACTTAATGCCAAAAAACCAAGTTCATTACTTTACAATGCTAATCAACCTACCAATGTTGATAATACTTCCTTGAACTATGATTATATCCAAATGTAATAGCAACCAAGGATTACCATCTTATGTCATTACACTGGTAACCCTTCATTACCTCATGACCATAGCCAAGTGCATCAGTAATAAATAATTACCCTCTTTGGCCCATCTCCATAATTTTCTAGTTATGATGGTCTTATACCAATTTCATAATGCACATTCATAACTTGATGGTCTAAAATTACCATCCTAGGCCCACAACCCCCTACTAATGAGCCAATCTAACCCACTATGTTGGCTAGGAGTAAACTAATTACCATTTTTAAATATAAATGTATGATATTGTGGAATAACTCTAAAACACACTTGCACAAATTTCTATCCTAGATGTGATATGTGCATCTATCATCCACAAGAATATCCTAACTAAAATCTAAATCCAATCTTAAGTGCCCAATAACATTACACCAAAAAAAAATCAAGCTTTGGTTGGACACCTATCCCCAATGTAATATTTGACCTTCAACTAAAGTGATATGCCATCCCTTGGCCCTCTCCATAATTGCCCATTATATATTAAAGTTGTTATCATGTGGTATAATTTTAAATGTATCCTCATATACAATGGATCGGGCCTAAATATTGTGTCTCTAAATCTCATCAAGCATATGGGATATACAATAGCTAACCTTCAGCCAAAGATTGTTACTATCAAAGCCTATGATAATGAAGAGTGGGAATCATAAGGATCCATTAGTTTGCTACTGATTGTTGGGCCTTTAACCCAAAATACACTTTGTCATTTGTTATACCTATATTTATCATACAATTTTCTTTTGGATAGAATTTGGATACATGAAATCCATGAAATACCTTGCACCAGTGTATCAAGTTTCCTCACTCTAGTATGGAGGTAACTATCCCTAGATATTTACAGCCATATAAACACTACAAGCATTTGGAGGTTGAATATGAAAGATACAATTACCATTTTTGGTCTAGACCTAGTTCCAAATAATGACAAAGATAAAGAGATACTTTTTGAATTTCAAAAGACCAATTGCATAGACCCTGATAGCCTTGCATCAATTTCACATATGCTTCATATTGAAATGTCTAATCATTTACAATTTTAGATAATGATCCAGGAGAGTATTTAACCCATGATACATTCCATATATCTAAGATTCTACAAAACAAAATCCTATGGAAGGTCGAAAGTTAAGCCAATTTGTATGGAATGGTGATGAAAGTGAAAAGGAAAGGTTTATAGCCCAATACCTATTATTTTCATACTATCCACTAACCAAGAATAGGACCCACTTGACAATGAATATTCCTAGTTATAAAATGACAAATTGGATGATTGCTACCAAAGTATAAAATATCCCATCCCTATAGTATCATGGATAATCAAGCTTATGAAGGTAGAGGCCTGAGGACAAATTTTAGCCTATTTATATGACCAAATACAAAGGAACTCATGGTCTTAAATTTAAATTTCCTTGGGGTGACCCCATGTATCTTATTCATGTTCTAACCAATGAATAGTGATGATGATGTTGGTAGTGAAGTAGAGTCTGATCATAGCATATATAAAGACCTTGTTAGTACCAACTTATTTGACATATATACCATTTATACCATTATGCCACTAAACTAACATTCCCTACTTACCCTTTATCATCCTCAACTTATAGAGTGGGACTAATAATAATCCATAATACCTTTAGATGAGTTTGAGAATTATGAAGCCTTTTTGTGATTTTTTGGGCCTAAGAGATAATGTTTTTTGGGAGACCACAAATAAGGGTTCTCTATCAAACTAGATCTTTTAGCTTATTTTGGAGAGTATGTGAACACCTTTAGACAAAAATAAAAGAATAAAACATTGAGGTCCCAAAGTGAAAACCTATTTAAAGCACTTTTGGACCAAGGTAGAAGTAAATAAAAAGGTTGGTCTCTTGGTGAAAATAAATTTTAGGAACCACTATATGGGGATGTTTACCCTTCTTCAAATGAAGCTCAGGAGACCACTAATAGTGAACTTATTATTGAGTCTAAGCTTAGTACAAAGGAATAATGTGCCTTTGATAAAATTGTCTGAGAATGTGATATAGTGTTTTTTACATGGACCTTGATATTTTTAGGAGATTTACATTCATCCTGCTTAAGAGAACTTGATGAACTAGTCTGACCAAATAAATTTGTCATTGTTGACCAATTTAAATCTTTGACAACTATTTTGGAAGATCTTTTGACTTTTATTGTAGAAGATACTATTTAATTTAACATTAGGACTCTAGGGCACCCAAAGTGGATCAAATTAGGTCCATCCTTCACTGAGGAGGAATGTGAATTTATTATATCCCTTTTGAGGGAGTTTTATGGACATATTTGCATGGGCATATTTAGACATGCCATGTTTGGACCCCACCTTAGTTGTACACCATCTCATTATACATCCGGATGCTAAACCCATGAATCAAAAAATGCGTAAGATGCATCCTTCTAATATTATTTTAGTTAAAAAAGAGTTATAGAAACTCTTGGAAGTGAGATGCATCAGATCAATCGATTATCTAGAATGGATCTCTAACATTATGCCTATTAGTAAGAAGCCAAAAGGGATAAAAATATATACTAATTTTAGAGACATGAACAAGGCCTACCTAAAAGATGACTTTCCTCTACCAAAAAGTGACATGATAGTTGATTCCATCTCTGGGTATGAAATGTTTTCCATCATGGATGGCTTTTTAGGATATAACTAGATCAGGATTACGCTAGAGGATCAACACAAAACAATGTTCACCACTCCTTGGGGAATGTTTTGCTATCAATTCATGTTGTTTGGCTTCAATAATACTAGGTTGACATACCAAATGGCTATGACCATTATATTTCATGACATGATGCATAATATTATCAAATACTATGTTGATGACATATTAGATAAATCTAAGACCTATGTAGATCATCCAACCATACTATGAAATATATTTTAGAGTCATAATGAGTATAAGGTTTGACTTAATCCCAAGAAGTTCATCTTTGGTGTTATTTTGGGAAAAAAAAATTGGTTTTATTATCTCTCACTGAGGCATAAAAGTTGATTCTACCAAGGTACAATCCATTACTAAGATGTTATCACCTTCCACTTTGAAGCATCTCTATATTTTATAGGGAAAAATATAGTCTATTAGATGCTTCATTTCATATTTGGCTGATAAATGCCATCCTTTCACTCATTTATTAAAGAAAGGTACTACATTTATTTGGGATGTAGAATATTAGAAATCATTTGAGCACCTAAAGGAATACTTAGCCAATCTACTTGTTTTGTTACCACCAATGTCAGGGTATCCATTTATACTTTACCTATTTTTTATTAACATTGCATTGGGGGCACTTTTATCCCAGCATCATGAACATGGGAAATAACATGTCATCTACTATCTAAGTGTACACTAGTAGCATATGAACATAACTATACCTTAATATAAAAATCTTGTCTAGCTATGGCCATTGCCAAAGTAGATTCGATCAAGTATTTACTGTCAAAAATAACTTTATAGGGCTACATGGTTAAGTGGATTATGCTTCTGAGTGAGATTGAGATTGAATATGTAAATCAAAAGGCCATTAAGGGACAAGTAATTGTAGATAAAATTGTTTAATCTCCCCTTTTAGATACTAAACCACTCACTTTTATATTCTCAAATGAGTCCATCATGGATATCATAGAAACACTTCCTAAGGAATGGCACTAGAAGTTGTATTTTTATGGGTCATTCACATCTCATGGACATTATTAGGATTGATATTTAATACACCATAGGGGGATCTCACTCCTAAATCATTTTATATAATTTTTCCTTGTACTAATAACATGGTTGAATATGAAGCACTCATTATAGGGCTTTAGTTAGTAGTACAATGGAACATTCAACACCTACTAGTTCATGGAGATTCCCAACTTATCATTAATTAGGTTATAGACTAGTTACAGACAAAAGATGATAAGTTGGTACCACATAAAGCCATAGTAGACATTCTCAAGTAGCAGATTATCCACATTTAGTATGAACACTTACCTCTAGCTAATAACATGATAGAAGATTCCATGGCTAATATTGGTTCTTTGATCTATAGTAAAGACAAGGCAAGAGACTATTAATTCTTCATTGAGCATCGTCTAACACCTGTTCATGAACCCTTAGCCATTGAAATGATCTATGATATTGTTATTCCTAGTTCTATTTAGTATTTTGACTTGTATAATTACCTCCATGAAAAATTCTTTCCACTAGACCTTTCATGTAGGTAATAAAAATCTTTCAGACACCAATCCTCTCAATATACACTAGTGGGGGCATCCTTACCAAAAATCTCCTATGTACTAGTTATTATTGGCCAGCCATGGAATAAAATGTAGTTGCTTATGTAAAAAGATATAACAAATGCCAAAGGCATGAAAATTTGATCCATGCTCTAGCTATAAAACTCAAACCAATGACTACACCATGGTTGTTTTCAATATGGGGACTCAATCTTGTAGGGAAGATTAACCCTACCTCCTCAGATGGTCATAAGCATATCCTTACTACCACCAAGTATTTCAATAATTGGGTTGAAGTTATACCCCTCACTTATGTAATTGGAAAACAAATTTACAAATTAATCTTCAACCATCTCATCTATTGCTATGGTATCCCATCTGACATTATATTTGATAATAGTGGATTGTTTAAGAATAAAGATGTCAAAACACTCTATATCAAGTTTGACATTACCCAACATTTTTCCATTATATATTACCTATAGGGTAATGGCCAAGTAGAGGCATATAACAAAACCATTGTCAATATTCTTAAGAATATTATCAGTGATGTTGGCCATGATTAGTACCTATAGATATTTTGTTCCCTCTAGGATTACCATACTCCAACAGGATCCATACCATATTTTGTTGTCTATGGCACTGAGGCCATTCTTCCCATTGAGGTTTAATTATCTTCTCTGCGTATCTCATTGAAACACATCCTTAATGATGAGGATTATAGAGTCACTCATCTACAAGAGCTAGAGTTATTGAATGAAAATGCATGGCCATTGTAAATAGACTTCAAACATATCAAAATGGGTTACATGGTCTATATAACAAGCATGTCAAGCATAGAGAGCTTGAGCTTGGTGATCTTGTCCTCAAATAAAACTAGAAGAACACCATAGCCAAGAAAAAGAAGAAAGGCAAGTTCAAACCTAATTAGATAGGCCTTTATGTCATTATTTCTAATTATGGCTCTGGGGATTACAAGTTATCTACACCAAAAGGTGATAAACTTGATAAACCCATGAACATAATATACCTCAAGCATTATTGCACTTGAGAGACTTGAGGTATTATTTATGAGGATCATTTATCATCATACCATAATATCACCTTCCTAGTACCATGTCATAGGTCATTCCTTCCATACCTTTCCTATTGGGGAAATTTGTTTACCCTCCCTTCCCCCAATTTTTGACCTTGTTTCTGATCCATTAGTTCTTTGGGAACCTTTAGAGAGGGGATTTAGATGAAGTTTTAGTAGTTGATTCAGTATTTCCAAAACAAGGTAGTATTTTGGGAGCAATATGATAGTAGTTTGGCAATTACATTATTTATTATTATCATGTTATATATCATTATTGATGCTACTAATTATAACTGCCTTTGTGAAAATTAGTATCATTGACCCATGTTGTTGTTTCCTCATTATAATTATCTTTGGGAAAATTAAGAACAACCCCATTTTTATCCATATTATCACATTAATGTTTTAAACTTTGTCATTTGCCTATTTATGGGTTTGGTGTTACCTCGTTAGACTCTCTATTATAAGGTGGAACTATAGTGACTTGAGGTCTCTTTCAGGACTATGTAAGTAATGCTCAATTCACATTGAGGATAGCTTAGTCACCCCTTTGTCACACTCTTTCCATTTTATGAGTCATTTAAGTTTGAATGTTCTCACCATTTTACAAGTATGTTTAGGCTACACTCTCACCATTTTATGAGTAGGACCATTTTGTATGTCATAATTATCAATTTATTTGAGATACATAGAAAATTCTAAAAATATTTGAAAACATTTAATCCTTTAAAAAATCACAAATTCATGAAAATTGGCTTAGAATTTCCATGTGAGATATAAAGTCATCAAAATTTTATAGGATAGGCCATCTTATCTATTCAGTTTATTTCTAGATTATTTGGTCTTTTTCCTCCCATTTCTAGGAGAATTACATTAGTCTGAGGTCTATAAAGACTATGTAGGTAGAACTTGGATACATGGAGTATCTTGGGTTAGTTTGACCACCTTCCTTTCTTTTTCACCCACTTCATTGCCTTAAATATTTTGGGACTCCTAGTTATTTCACAAGTAACTACTTATCCTTTAATTTCCCCATCCCTATTGACCTTAGCCATACACTCTCATCATTTTTCAAGTTGATGTTTTGAGCATTGTGCATTCAAATTTCATGCACTAATGACCACTTGGATTTTCTTATGCTATCACTATTTTGTGAGCAATTTCTATTTGAATGCTCTTGTTGTTTTGTGAGTAACTATTACTTGTACTCTCACCATTTTACAAGCTCATTCTCATTCCAAGCCTTAAATGTAGTAAACACTATATTACCAATTCAATTCATTTATGGCTACTCATATCTTGAAGTTTAGTGTGGTTTTAGCCTAAACCATACTCCCATGCTTGCACAATTTATTTATGTTGACATTTTCATGACTATGAGGATCATCCCTCTATTTTCTTATGCACTTGCCATTTTATGAGATCATTCCCATTTTCCTCTACAAGTCAATCATGTTTTCTTATTATTTATTTTCTTCTATCCCATATCCTGGGAGAACTAAATTTGGACTAAATTTCACATTGGATCTTGTGTCCATCAAATTATGTAGGTGGCATCCACTTGCCTAGTGCATCAAGAGTCAGCTCAGCTAACCCTTCCTTTTGTTCTATTCCCCTATTTTGTTTATTTGTACCATTATCTCTTATAACCTAGGGGCAATGTTTGTCATCTTGTTTATGTTATTGTTCCCTATAACCTAGGGACAACCATTACCATTGTACCCTTTGTCATTATTTCCTATAACTTAGGGAAAACCTTGTGTCATTTTTTCTTGTGTTATTTTACTTATGTCATTACTACCTAGATTAGGGGTCACTTTGTCACCAAGAGTAACACCTCTATTACACGTGCATGAATAATTTGTATTATGTTTGTACTAACATTGTGATTAACCATTGTTTGTGTATTATTGTTTGTTAGCTTAGTTTTTTTTTTTAGAATATTTGGTTTATTGTACTTTTCTTTGATTTAGATTATTTCTTTATTTTGTTTTCTTTATTTGTGGCCTTGTTTATTTGTCAGTTTGTTTATTTTTATTTATTGGTGTTTTTTTTTGTTTGCTTATTTTTATTTCTCCTTTTTGCCTTTTTGTTCCTTGGTTCTCATAGGATTTTTACACTTTATTTAACTTGAGTTTAGATTCCTCATATCTTGTGCTTGAGTTATGAATTAATTTACATTCATACACTTAGTTTATTGCATTATATTCACTTAAGATTTAATTATTCATATCTTACACCTAAGTGATTTGTACTTGCATTTAAACTGAGTTTTCCATGCTTTAGATACACATTTTTATTGTATTTGTCTATAACTATGATATATAATAGCTCAAGTTATAATAAAATTAGGCCAAAGAATATATTAGACAATGCAATGGGTAGTACTTCCCTTGTCCACACTTGGCAAATCTTAGACCTACCCAAATGCAGAGTAATTAAATAACAAATAACTTTTAATCTTTGCTAGTTAGGACATGCATCTCCATACTAGAAGATAGCCCAAATTCATGCTTATCCTTTATGTCAGATTATTTAATCTGAGTACATATTTATTGTATAATCCCCCTTTCTTAATTTTCCATACTAGGGCAAATCATGTAGACCTTTCCTGATCATATCCACCCTAGTGAGGTAAAGATGAATTGTATCATGCTTCCATCTACCCTATTAGGGAAAACCATTATGCTAATTATTATAACTGCCTTTAGGAAAATAATTACTTTTTGACCTATTTACCCTACTGAGGAATTTTTTTTGGTGCCATTTATTATAACCACCTTTAGGTAAATCAATACTTATATGCCCATTACCTATAGGTCACATCATTTCCTTATTTTTTAGGTAATGTTCACTGACTTTATTTGTTTCCCAATCCCTCAAAGGGTCATCTAGGGCTCATTTATCACCTTCAAGGGCATTAACCAAGGCATTAGAAACTTTTTCATTCTTTAAGAAGACATTATAATGCTTGTATCTTGTAATGCCTTTCCAAATAGGGAAAAACTATAGACACCCCATTTTGGCCACACTATGCTCCAACCAAACTTCAGATTGATTTCTACTAAATATTAGAAATTAAGCTTAGTAATCATTAAATATCCCAATTTTATCCACACATCACACATTGGTGCTTAGAACCATGTTGAGGCATACCTATTTAGGGTATTATCATGTATGCAATATTAACCTCTCATAGATTAATTTTTAGTCAATTGACCTAGAAAATTGATAGTTTGGCCTTTGGACCCATTAATCAGGGCACTTAAACAATCCCTAAAGTGAAAAAATGCTAAGTAAAATGACTTAACTAAGCAAAAAAAATTAAGTTCTTAAATTAAATTTCTATGTGCAATTAGTGAAAATGAATTTTTTTTAAAAAGGAAATTCTAATAAAATTGAGGTCATGATGATTTCATCATCCTCAAAGTCAAATAATTGAAAATATCTCCTTTAAGGCCTTAAATTTATAAATGGAGAGTCATACTTAATAAATGGGATCTCTATCCCAAATATTAATTGATTATCCCCTCCTTAACTCAACTAAGGTTAAACTAAACCTAAATACACTTGGGTTAGAGTTAGTTTGAAAAGATATAAATACAAGTGCCAAGACCATTCTAAAACAATATCTCAAGACAAAGTTATAATGTTTAATTATTGAGAGACAAAGCATTCTTGTAGTGTTATAATTCAAAAACATTGCCAAGATGACAAGGAGAAATGATGCAAGGAGCACCATTATCAAAGACTCTTTGAGCACATGATTGAGCACTTTCTTGCATGGCCAACATATAACTCTTACTCTTAAGGAAGGTAAATAATCTTTGATTTATATTCCATTATTATTTACTTGTATTGTTTTCTTTTTCCTTGAGGGTCTAGGATTGAGGTGTTAGATTCTTAGTGTGTTTTTATTTAGTTTTTATCATACTAACACTTGACTAACTCTGATCTTGAATTACTATCTCACATCAGTTTCTCCCTTCACCTCAAATAGGGCATATAAATGGGGGAATGTCATATAAACATGTTCTTTACATTTTGAATAATTTTAAATTTAGTGGGGGCATGATTTGGAAGCATGTTCTCTACACTTATTTAGTATGTGGTACTCATATCAATTTTTGGATTTAGTGGGGGCATGATTTGGAAGCATAATCTCCACACTTATTCAGTATGTGGTACTTATATTAGTTTTTAAATTTAGTGGGGGCATGTCATATGGGCATGGCTTTGACATATAATTTTAAAATTCAATTGGGGAATGCTTTGGAAGCATGTTCTCCACACTTATCTAGTATTCAGCATCTCCATATTATAGTGTGGCCATGTTTTTGGAAACATGTTATCCACATTGACACTTATTTTAATTTTCATATTTCTCCATATATATCAGGGGCATACTTTGGAAGCATGTTCTCAACACTTACATATTTTTTGAATTGGCCAAATCACATAGTTATATAAATTTAGAATCACAATTGTGGAAAAAATTTATACATTTGTACCATTATTATAAATATTTTTAGTATGAGACATATATAAGGTGCATATTATATGTAATTTTCACATAATATTATAAAATCTAAATTAGTTTCAGATTTCAAAACTCTCATATGGATTATTACCATATCATAGACTTTTACATACTGATACCTAGGGCAGACTTTTATGAACTATATTAAGCCTATTTGCAATAGTAGTTGGTTAAATTTTGGTATGATTAAGGTGATTAAATCACTCAATTTTTCCAAGTGTTTAGGTTAGACTGGATAATATCATTTATCCTTACCAAGTTATAAGTATCATTAGCCTGCACGATTGAGCTAATCTCAACTACCAAGTGGTAACTCACATTTTCACTAAGATTAGGGTCATGTTCCTCTCTCTCTCTCTCTCTCTCTCTCTCTCTCTCTCTCTCTCTCTCTCTCTCTCTCTCTCTCTCTCTCTCTCTCTCTCTCTCTCTCTCTCTCTCTCTCTCTCTCTCTCTCTCTCTCTCTCTCTCTCTCTACTTAAATATATGCACTTTATAGATTTATATATATTTATCATATTATCAGTTTTAGAGATTTACAATGATACATATTTCAAAAAAAAACTTGCCATTAGGTAATGCAATTACATCGACACATATGTGTACTCCTAAACCTTTCTCTTTAAATTTTAATTTTTCATTAATTTTGATTCTATATTCTCTGAACCATTATATCATGAGGCACATAACCTAGACCATTTCCTATTGATTCTATCGAATGATGGTGGATAGATAACTATATCTATACTTAGGTACTTGGGTTAGTTATATTATCATCATTACTACAAACATCATTTTAGAGTTAACCATTTTTTTAATTCCACACATTCCAAATTCTTTTAATTAATACATAGAAATAGATTAACACTTTAAAATTCACAAATAAAAAAATTGATTCCATTCATTTCATTTGAAGAAGATTATAAAGGTATTTCAATAGCATTCCCTTGATATTCTCTCTTTGTCTGTCTACACATCCATATACATATATCTCTCTCAAAAAAGATAAGGGGTGTTTATACATAATCCAACCCCTCTTAGGTTACATCATTAATACAATATAAATGACAATCCAATGACTATTTAAAACAAATTAGTCATGGAAAGTTGTTATAATTAAATCCTTTTGAATCAGACTTAATAGCCCCTATATAATCTCTCTATGTTATATATTCATGTTTTTTATCCTACTTTCTCATGAACTAGTGATAGATACATGATTGGTTAGTATCTAAAACTTATGTGAGCTACTTCATAACCATCTCTACTTCTTGTACCCTTGTCATAGTCTTGTGATTTTATCTAAGATTGTGCATCTTTTATTTTTCCTTGTTTTATGTATCCTTTGTTATCATAACTCACTCTTCTATTAGGTTGTTTATCCTTATATTTGCTCAAATAAATACTAATTACACACCTAATGTAAAGGAATAAACCAATGAGATAGCATGTCAGCATATCACATAAATAAAAACCTTGTGCACTCACTTGAGGCATGCAATCTAGATTGGTTCCCATTGATTCTATCACTTGATGATGGATAGACAACTATATCTACACTTAGGTGTTTGGGTTAGTTATATTATCATCATTATTACAAACATAATTTTAGAGTTAACTATTTTATTCATTCCACACATTACATGTTCTTTGAATAATACTATAGAAATTTATTAACATATTACAATTCATATATAAAATTAGTAATTCCATTCATTTCATTTGAATAAGATTATAAAAGTATTTCAATAGCATTCCCTTAGTATTATCTCTCTATCTATTTACACATTTGAATTTTTTGAAGCTCTCATTAGGGGACTTATGCTTTGGTGGGTAGACACACTCAAGTTCTTTACTGAAATACTCTAGGACACCAATCTCATCAAAAATAAATAAAAGCAAAATTGTGCCCAAGGGAAATTTGGGGTTGGGTAGTCGATGTGCCTTCTTAGCATCTTCTTCAATTTTCTCAACAAATTACTAAGACTAATTATATTTTGTCCCCTTAGCCATTTGAATTGAAACATAAAGGTGGGTCATATCCACCTCTTTCTATCTATCCACTCCCCATAACTTGGTCATGGCCAAGCACGTAACTACTCAAATGGTGGGATCTGAAAGACTTTTTATGTACATGGCATGGCCCTCTTTCTTATACTTTAATGTCATTGTCATCATATCAATTAAATATTTATCATTAATATCCATACTTATATCATCCATTTAAAATACTAATCCTATTATCTTATTAATCCATTGAGGGGTCATCCTCATTTTTCACCCAGCAAAGTAAATATAGTCCTTATGGAAACATGAAATCAGAAATTGAATTATCTTTTGGGGTTTCTCAATATATGGTAGTTGAAAGAATTGAAGCACACCCACATCCTATATCAAGTTTTAAACTATGGGATCACAAGTGACCTCATTTATTATACTTTGGTGCTCAACCTGGTAGTTGTAGACACCCCATTTTGGCCACAACTATGCTCCAACTAGACTTCAAATTGATTTCTACCAAATAGTGCAAATTAAGCCTAAGAATCATTGAGTGTCCCAATGCTGTCCACATATCAAAAATTAGTGCTCATTATCATGTTGAGGCATCCCTATTTTAGGTATCATACTATATGAAATAGTAACTTATCATGTATTAATATCTAGTCAACTTGTGACCTAGAAAATTGATAGTTTGGCTTTTGTACCCATTAAGAGGGGTACTTAAATAATTTCTAAAGTGCAAAAATGTTAAGCAAAATAAATTAACTAAGAAAATAAAATAAATGTTTAAGTGAAATTTCCATGTGAAATTATTGAAAATGTTTTTTAAAATAAATTACAATAAAATTGAAGTTATGGTGATGTCATCATCCTCAAAGTTAAGCAATTGAAAATATCTCCTTCAAATCCTTAAATTCAAAAATTGAGAGCCATGTTTAATAAATGAGATATTTAACCCAAATATTAATTTTTTTACCCTCCTTAACTACACCTTGCTTAAATATAACCTAAATTAACTTGGGTTATAGTTAGTTTGAAAGGCTATAAATAGAAGTGCCAAGACAATTCTAAAATAAGCTCTCAAGCCAAAGTTATAATGTTCAATTATTGAGAGACAAAGCATTCTTGTAGTGTTATAGTGCAAAAACATTGCCAAGGTGACAAGGAGAAATTATATGTAAGGAATATAATTATCAAAAACTCTTTGATCACATGAAATATCACATTCTGCCATGGCCAACATGCAACTCTTGCTCTCAAGGAAGGTAAATAATATTTGTTTTGTCTTCCATTGTTAGTTACTTATATTATTATCTTGATCCTATAGGCTTGAGATGTTAGATTATTAGTGTGTTTTTATTTAGTTTTTATCATACTAACACTTTACTAACTCCCCTTTTATATTCCTATGATTATATAATAGCACACCTAGTGGGATAACTTTTCATGAGTGTGTACCCCACAAATTCTTATTATTATCTCTTATTTTAATTTTTGCTAAAAAATGACCTTTAAATTCATCATAATTTTTTATGGATTGACTACTTTTTTCTAAATTTTTGTAAGGATATTTTTATGTTTATTATTAAAATACTCTAAATTTTTCATGAAAAAACTATCTATATTTTAGTATTTATCATCAAATTAGTGACTGCCACTTTTATTTTCTACATTTTTGCTAAAAATGGCTGACACATAGCTCATAATTTTTTTTATATTCACTATTTTAATCTTAAATTTTTAAAAAAAAATTGAGCATATGACCTATGAATAATATATCAAAAAATTGAATAATGTGTGTGTGTGTGTGTGTGTGTGTGTGTGTGTGTGTGTGTGTGTGTGTGTGTGTGTGTGTGTTATGGCTAAAACACTAACTGCTGCTTTTTATGTTTATTTGTGTTCAGTTTTGTTTTAAATATTGATTTTATAGGTTGCCTTTTCTCTTTTGGTTTAATCAAAATTATAACAAGTTTTTTGCAGGTTTTATCAATAAAATAAAAACAATATTGCATCCCAACACTCATTTCACATTTATGTTGGTACTTTTTTAAAAATTGAATAAAATAACTTTCATTTTCTTATTTCAAGTTTCCACAAAGGCCAAAGTTCAAACACATTTCAATTTGGTGATATTAAAAAGAACCTCTATTTTAGTTAGATCTCTTAAGATATTTTTCAATTCCTTTTCTTATTTAGATAGTTTCAATTACTTAGATTAAATTCTTTGATTTTGGTAAACATAAACTATAGTGTGTATGTTTTCCCCTCATCCCCTTTAGGGAACTCAGGTGACCAAAAGCATTTGGTTTATTACCTTTATTTGTTTAGTATTATTTAAAAATGCCACATATGCTTTCTCTAAGATCTGAGTAACTTGAGTGACCCAAAAATTACCTCTAAAATATTTTTATTTTTCATTTATTTATTTTCTTATATTTGGCTTGTGGGTGAGAGTTCATCGCTTCCACACAAGTTATTTAGGGGTGTGTTGACCTAGGGTTTCATATTCAAGCATCATACCAACCCTACTCCATGGTGGGGTATATAAATTAAGGCATGTAATAATGGGATTGCCAAGGGATAAGCAACTAGCCTCTCTAATCCTAACAAAAAACTTTGGTCAAATTTTACTAAACATCAGACTCTACTAAGTAGTACATGGCTAGAGTCACTATGAAAAAAAATTGACCCTTACATAGTAAGTTAACAGGTTTGAATCCAATTGACATGATTGTGATTTTGTGTCAGCCACACTTGGGACCATCTAGTATGTTTGAAACTCACATATTTTTAGTCAAAACCACTTGCCATAAAATTTCTTGCCCAATGTCAAATGTTCCTCACTCTAAGTTCATGCCATGTATTAATGCTTGAGAGATAGAGGGGGGCATAAAAACTCTACCTACATCTATTTTTTAATTTTTGGATTAACACTCAATTCTTCACAAGCATTAGTATATCATTAGAAACTTTGGTAGAAGCTATGCACATTTGTGTCATTTATAGGGATAGGATGAGCCATTTGTGCTATTTATATTTTCTTTGATTTACATGTGTGTTTTGAGACTAAAATTGTTTATTTATCACAAGTCGAAATGAGTTATAACCATCACAAGTTTTCATCACACTTTCATCTAACATATGTTATTTTCCCCATTTGATGTCAGATTTTCCTTAGACCTTTTTATCCTAAAATATTTATGTCTGTCACTTATTTAAATTGGGCATTGTTATGATGTCTATTTCATCCCAAACATTTGCCTTGGATTTTTGAATCCCAAAACATTCTCATACCTTTTTATTAAATTAGCATCATTATATTGTTCATTTTATTCCAAAAACTTTGGCTTATTTCAAACTAAAGTTCAAAACTACGTGTACCTTTGGTCTAAAAATAGTGTTGTTATGTTGTCCATTTGGGTCTAAGATGTTTTCAATTTGAAAAAAATCCAAATCTTTTTGAAAAAAGTTTAGAATTTGTCTTGCAAAGTTCAAATTCAAAAATTCATTGGTCTACACCTAAGTCTTGCTTAATTTTGGCTCGGGTGTTTTCCTTTTACCTTTTTAATTATGCAACTTAGACTAATTTTTTGCTTTCTTTAAAGACTTTGTTGCCTAGACCTAGGAAGTGGTTTATTTACATGTGCCTCGAGTCTATTTTTTGTCTTAAACTAAGGTTAAAACTCACTTTTTAAGTATAACTTTAAGCATGGTTAGTTTACATTGGATCCTTGCTTATCACTTGGGCTTGAATGCTTTACTCATCACTCTTATTTTAATTACTTGAGATTGACTTTCCTAATTGGTTTTACGTGTGTGCCTAGAGTGAATGATTCATACCAAGGTCAATTTTATTTTAAAATCCATGTGCCAAGATTGATTCAAAGTGTTTTGAAATAGTTGACTTAGAAGTTAGATTAATTACAAAGTTTTTACCTTGACCTAATTTCTTTCAAAGTCTAGATATATGCCTTTTTACCAAATACCTAGCATTGCCTTATATTTTTTAGACCTAGTTTGTTTCAAATTATATATTTGTGCCTTTTTACTAAATACTTATCATTTTTTCATTTTAGACCAAGATTATATTTGTTTGAAAGACTTTTCCAAGACCAGGATTCAAATTTTCCTTTTATTTGACCATTTGTGTGAAAGACCTTAGAGTATTGGAGCCATTTAAGACCAAGTTTATCATTGATATTTTTGAGAATATATCCATTCTAGGCCAAGTTTAAACCATTTGAAATAATATATCGAGTTTTCTATCTAGACAAGTTTCATGACATTTGAATCATCAACCAATCTTTTAAGACCATATTTCAAGTGTGGTGTGAATTTTAGACCTTTGTTTTCCATGAGACCCAATCATAGATCTGAACATGCCTCGATCAAGTTTATTTTCAAGAGCCTAGCTCATGTTTGTTTTCAAGAATAAATTCACTTTCCATACACCAATATCAATTTTTATGGACCACATTTAAGATTATTTTCATAGAACAAGACTACCCTCTTTAGGCTAATTACCAAACCCAACCATGTTGATTATCATATGCTAAGATCACCTTTCTTTGGGTCAATTAAAATACCAAGTTCACCATTTAAATTATAATAATATTTTATCCCCTATTTATGTTATTAATCCTTCTTTATCCTACGTTAGTAACCAAGTTCTACAAAACCCATTCATTACCGTCCCATGCCCTTTGCATATAGCCTGCATTAGCAACAAAGCTCCACAATGCTGAAAGATTACCATTTGAATCCCTTTTCCTTTAGCCTACATCATCAATTAATTTTCAAAACACCCAAGTATTACCATTTTAGGCCCTCATCCTTTGGCCTGTATTAGCAACCAAGCTTTATAGTGCCCATTCATTACCATTCTAGACCCTCATCCTTTGACTTGAATTAGAAACCAAGCTCTATAATACCCATTCATTACCATTCTAGGCCCTCATTTAACTTGAATTGGAAACCAATCTTTATAACACCCAAGGATTACCATTCCGGTCCCTTTCAAAATTGGTAGCTCACTATCCCAATAAAGTTGTGTAATTACGGCTAGACATATCATAGTTACCATCCTAGACCCACAGTCAGTCTTTGTTGAGTCCATCTTACATGAGCCTATTTATGAAGTGATCATTATCAAACCAAATGACATTCTTCATCCTTTACCAAAATTCCCCCACTTTAAAAAATCTAATCTAGTTTTCAAGCCACAATAAAGCCAATTATTACCTCCCCAAGAGTCAACTTTTAAAGACCAACATGTGTCTAGATTTGATATTTTGTAACCAATTATAAGCCAAGGCCAAGATAACCAACCAATATATGATGTATTTTTATGAAACACCTATTTTTGATGAGTTAAATAGTGTTGAATCACCCTTTGACTATTGTTCTACTTTCAAAGAGCCTCACTTTAATGAGCCAATCTCTATGGAGTTGCCTATTGACCCTTTCCCTTTGGTTAAGGAGTCTCACTTTAACAAGCTAGTATTTATTGAGTCACCCTAATGATTATAATTTCCTTTGGGAAGATAATTATTTTAACTATTTCCATGTTTTTAGGGAGCCTCACTTTGACAAGCCAGTCTTTGTGGAGTTGCCTGTTGACCATTTTCCTTTTGTTGAAAAGCCTCACTTTGATAAGCCAGTCATTGTGGAGTCCTTAATTGAGCCTATATCTGAAGAGCCCATTATTCAACCCTAGGTCATTTCTCATCCAATATCAATAATTCAATATAGCATCTTTGTCACAACACCAGATGAATAATCAACATTGAAGTTACATTTTATTGTTGAATCAATATCATATTTAGCATCAAAATTAGAATTAATGTCAGTCTCAACATCAAAATCAGAGTCCCTTAAGTTAGACTCAGCTTAAGAATTACAATGCATTCATGGTTATTATAACATTGGTTACACATGCCTTGTAAATCAATTTGAATACATTCATGATCCTTCCATGGTTTTTTAGGATGATTACTTTAGCTTTAATACAAATTCTCCTAGTATCTTCTATGAAGATTATGCTACCTCTTACCATTCCATTACCATTCTAAATTCAATTAACACCACTAAACATAACCATTATATTGACATTCCACTTCCTAAAAGTGTCGACTGGGACCAACAAAATCACACATTATTGAACTGCATCCATGGTGATATATAAATTAAATAATATTAGGGGGACCAAGACCACATTTATGTAGAATAAGAATAATATCCAAGTGAAACCTTTTTAGAGGCACTAGGGGAAATTAAAGTCCAAACTTAGCATCTTCTAGTGAAACCTTATTTGAGGTGCTAAAAGAGAATCAATGTCAAAAGTCAACATTCCTTAATGAAACCTTCTCATAGGTGTTATTGGATAATCAAGACAACTTTATTGGGGAAAACCTCTTCAAGGTGCCAATATATGATCATAATAGTTCTTCAATGCTTGATGAAGACATTATTAAAGATAACATCAATATGGTTTCTAATAAATAGCATAATCATATGGTAGCATCTCTCGGAGCTAAATAATAAAAAAAAATGGTGGTCCTATTAAGAGCATATTCAGAAGTCTTTGGCCCTACCACAAAAAAAATTATGTCAAATCCAAAATCAGTAACATTGTGTGTGCTTGAAAATCTTGATCTTTATTTATTTCCCAACCATTATACATTCCATTATGATCCATTTCTTTATTGCCAAATTAGAACTTTTATCCAATGTTTATCCATATTTACCATCCCTAGCCACACTTTCCTTTATAGATGCTATGAATACATCTTGTCTTGAAGTTTGCAGGAAAAATTAATGACCAATGAATGTCATAATAGTGTTATTATAGTCCAACTCAATAGTAGGTTCTTAACATATCAACTATTCAAAAGGAGCATGCGATAGTAATTTTATATAATTAACTATTATGGTTGTATCATATGTTGATCAAGATAAGCATTTTCACATCAACAAGAGCAATAGAATCATTTATCTTGCCTCACCTTACTATCCTTTTTTACCCTACCATTTACCTTACCTTGTCATTTGGGGGAAACCCTATTACCATTATAGCCAATTTTCATAACATAACAAGAGCTTGATGAACCCATGAACATAATACACCTCACTACTTATTTTTATCGAGAGACTTTAGGTATTATCTATGAGGATCATTTACATCATGCCATAATTTCACCTTCCTTGTATTATTCCTTCCATACCTTCCCTATTAGCTAAAGTTATTTTACCCTCCTTAACCCTACCATTGTAAACTTGGTTTTGATCCATTGGTATGGTGCACCTTTAGAGATTAAATTCAAATGAAGTTTTAGAATATGATTTAGTATGGTAATTCATTAAACACATATTTTTTAGAGTAAGGCAGTAACTTTGGTCAATATGATAGTGGTTTGCTAATTGCATTCTTCATTTTTGTCATATTTTATCTCATTTATGGTGCTACTGATTATAACTACCTTTGGTCACATTAGTATCACTGACCCATGTTATTATTTCCTCATTATAACCACCTTTTAGAAAATTAGAATAAACCTCATTTTTCTTTACATAATCACATCATCATTCTCTACCTTGCCTTTTGCCTATTTATGAACTTGTTGTTACTTACTTAGATCCTTTGTTGTAGGTAAAACTAAAGTGACTTGAGGTATTATTGACCATTTTTATCACAATTCAAAAATGGGTCAACCTCCTATAGTTAAGACACTATATGGGGGTAGAACATAGTGTCATAAGGGGTATTATGGTTTATTTGATGTCACTTAATGTCATTCTAACCTTGGTCATGATCTAGTTTAGTCTTGTCATTTGGAGTCATTTAGGGGGCCAAACCATCATGACATGTCACACAAAAATGAATAGGGTAGTCTGATTTTATATTTTATAAATTTGATTACAAAACATTTCAAGATAAAAGGACTACATGGATATTAGGCTTCTAGTCTCATAATCATCCCTTGCAAATGTGGTCTCTTAACGAGTTATCAATCTCAAGATAAAAGCCTTTAAAGATTAATTAGCAGTGTGGGATATGCATGGGAGTGTCAACATTAAGCTATAATAAGTATCCATTTGGATTCAAAAAATCCTTAATGAGCTTCAATTTAATGCAAGGTCAATAAGTGGTGATATCTCATGCAATTAGATGGAAGATCAATGGCACATGGGTAATCAATGAGTTAAAAGGTCCTTCAAGAAAATCAATGGTGTGTATTCCTACATACAAAGTAGATCAATGATCCATATTTAAAGACTAGGAACCAAGATCAATGACATATATTTGATCATGTAATAGAGATTCAATAGTGTAAATGAGGGTTAAAAAGTTAGAGTATCTTGAGATTGAATGCCATTATGCCAAGTGTCACATTTTAACTAGATAAGAAAATCAACACCATGAATTTGATCTTATAGGCTAAGATTAATGACATGCATTTAACTGAGTGAATAAGATCAATAGTGCACATTGATTCAAATGTCAAGGAGTCTAGATTGAATGTATAACTACCAAGTGGCATAAGTGTATGAACTAGATGAGCTAATATTAGGATCTAGAGAAAGCATGTGGTGGTAACAAGTATCTCAATCTATGAAGCTCAAATAAATGATCAATGGCTGATGTCAAAATTCAAATTAAGGAAACTCCTATGGAAATTGATAGAATGAATTTGACCAAATTCCAAGGTGTACAGAATGAAATCACATGTCCAAAAGATGATAGGAATATCTTAAAATTAAATGAGAAACATGGAAATGGAATGACATATAAGAATCTATTCTGGATTGAAGGATTTTATAGCAAAGTAAATACTTTGGACTCATACATTGTTATGAAAGCTCAGTCAAGATCCAAGATGAATAGTGACTACCAAATATGATGAACAAAGTCTAGGAGACAAATGGATAACTATAGATGGTAAATACAAGTGTTTAAAATAAATATATTAGATAGGAAAATGCCTATTATAGCATATGTGTCAACTCTCCTAATTTAGTTATAAATGTTCGAGAGATGATCGATGATGAAGGCATTTTCACAAAGGCTAGCTAAAGAATATCTACACTATTTAAAAGAGTTTGTCATGTTTATATAAACATTTGTCTTAGGAGACATTCATGCTCTATTTCATACTCCATTACCCTTCAATGTAATTGGTTTTCTTTCCTTAACATGTGGCATTGTGACCTTTGAGCTTATTTACTATATTTCATTATTTTTCTTATCTATTTCTATAAGTAAATTCCATTTTGGCCTTTGTGAAATATACAACACCATGTATGGTGAAGCCCTACTAGTTTTGACATTATACTTTGCATTAGAATAATAAATACAATCTGGTTTGAGTCCATATCCCCTCTTTTCAAAGTGTGTGAAGAGACGTATAGTTAATAGTTAAGTGATATCTATCTATCCTTGCTTTCTCTCAATCCTTCCATGTTTGCTGTAAGTGATTTCAACCTAGTAGGTCATATGAAGTGTAGTTAAGTTAATTAAATTATTTTAAGTGTAGAATGAGCCTTAGTATCTGTAATTGATCTATGGTTTCAATTACCTTAGATAGTCTTCATACATCTCACCTTCATATTAAAACACTAATACTAGTGCATTTTAGGACTCTTGGGCTAATGTTGTAGGCATTGTCTCTTTATGAAATAAGTACAATAGTCATATGGAATACATCTTAGTGCATCACCCTTTTAGAATAGGTTTATTTCATGCAATTTATATCCCTTTCCCCCACAAGAAAATAGTTATCATAGGTGAAAGTACTTTAAGATATATTTAGGGAGCTAGCCCTTAAATTTAGAGGCTCACATCCACCATAGGTATACCCACATAGCTGAAAGTGTTCCCATGTTGCCCAAATATGGAAGAGGCTCGAACACCATCTTCTAGGGTGTAATATTTGGTGACAATAGTTCTATCACACTTAGTGGGACCCATCATCTTCAAGATAACTTGTTAAGGTGAATGTTGATCTTGAAAACATCAACTACAAATTGGTGTGCTACTCAACATTAGGAAACTCCATCAAGGTAAACTCTATTTCAATACCATTTTTCTATTATAAACTTACTCTCATAATTCATGGTTCTCACTAGGTCATCCTCTAGTAGAGTGATCAACCCCATTAATCCACTTATTCAGCTTGAAATTCCGCTTGAAGCTCAATATCCTCAACCTAATCTACCCTTTGGAGAACCAGTAGATTTTATTAGAGAGGAATAGGTTAAAGAAATTGAAGAAAATGAGGATTTTAAAGAGTTTGAAGAAGATATGGATAGACCTCATGCCTTCCCTACCTTTAATACTAAAAATCCAATTCATCTTCAAGCATATGATGGCATTCCCCTTAATGCCACAAAAGGTGTACTCATATTCAATGGTGAAATCCATATTACACCTAATGAACACATTAGTGATGTCTCCAAATTTTGTAGCTTCTATAAAATTACTCAAGAGAGAATTTCCATTAGACTCCTTGCCATGTCCCTTAGAGGGAAGGCTCTTGATTGGTATAAGACTCTAAAAGGTGGATGCATCACATCATGGGATGATTTTGGAGTGTTTTTGACCTTAAGATTTAGAAATTAAAGTGATCATGCCTCTCTCATACAGCATTTCAATGTGATTAAGAGAGGATCCAAAGAAATGATGCATGACTTCAATGACAGGTTTCAAAAGACTTGGAATATATTGCCTCCTCTTATGAGGCCACCTCCTAGTTTTGTGTTCCCTACCTATTTGAGATCCATTGGTACTAAATTTTCTATCATGCTTCAATCCATGGGGGGTTACACTCTTCTTAGAGCATATGATCTTGCTATCAAAGCTTAGAATGGTCTCATCTAAGCTAAAATATTTCCTCCTAAGGTTTATATGCCTCCATTGTCTTATACTTCTACTAATACCCCAAGTGTAGCCCAAATTCCAAATGGTAACACCAAGTCTATAGTCCCTTCTAAGAAGGAATATTTCCATAGACAAAGATGCATATATTCAATGGTTGAAATATAAGCTTGTGAAAGGGAATATGCAATAAAGTTCCTATAAAAATCCTTACCCCTATTAGTAATAACATGGTCAATAATTTGGAATAAGAAGAGGTCAATGGCAGCCTAACTCTAATAGGCCTACAAATGTGTGTAATCCTAACTCCACCACCAATGCAAGAGAGATGATACATGTGCATAGCAACTTGGTGCAAGGAGAAAATTAGTAGTAAGGCCAATTCATGGATGATTATGAATGTGTAGATTGATATATTATTTCTCAAGGAGGATTTATTCCATTCTTATCAACTAAGGATGAAGTCATGATGTAGTCAAGTGAAGGTGGATAACCTCAAGGAGAGATCTTCACCAACTTATTATTTAAGGACACTTTTATGATTAATCAATACCTCTATTGTAGATAATAATAGATATAAGATAAAGGATTTATATGGTGATATTAATGTGCCTACAATCTCTCTAAATCCTCATACAAAGTAATAAGGTATGGTTGCAGGTGTGGTAACCTCAAATAACTCTACACATCTTTCAAATCAAAACATTGGAAGGACTATTCAAGGCACTCTAACTCCTTAGATTCCAAGCACTTCCTTTCCTCCAAGAATCCAATAAAAAGTATGTATGGATTATTTAAACATTTTATATTCATTGAAGATTACTATAACATCCATTTCCCTTTCGGATGTTCTTCATATGCCTAGTTAAAAAGAGCTCCTATAAAAATAGTTATCTATTATCCCTACTATTATCCTTCTTCAAATAAAATTCATGATTATGTTTTTTTTTAAATGCCCCTAAAACTATTATTGAACCATCTACTAGGGCTAAGAAACCTCCACCATTTTATCTCACTCTCATAGTGGGTGACAAACAGGTCCATAACTATATAATTGATAGTGGAGATTCTACTTCAGTCATGCCCAAAGTGGTAGATAATAAATTGGGCCTAAAGTATGAGCCTCATATCAAGGGATTTATTCAACTATATGGTACACCTACCAAGTCTATAGTATTGATCAAAAACTTGAAAGTTTTCTTGCATGATTATCCTATATTTCCTATCCTTCAAGATATAGTTGTTGATCTCTTAGCTCACTTTGTAATCTGTGTATCAAGGGACTTTACAACCAACATAGGTGGTTATCTCTTAGTTGATTGGTATGTTTTATACTTTAAATTAATATATGGAACTAAAGTGACCATAAGGACTTATCCTCTTGCAAGGTTTCATATCAAGCCCTATGTTGAGACAAGTTCCAATTTGAATTAGGTTGTCCATATAGAGAAAGATTCTATTATAGATGATGGCACTTATTCCAAAATCAAAAAAAAAATTATATGTTTCTTGATGAATATGGCACCAATACTTATGATCATTATTCTTATACATTTATGAAGGAAAATGATCTAGGAGTATATTGTATACATGAAAAAGGAATACCAACACCTTTACTTGCCAAAGAAGAAGGTGAAGATGATGAGATGTGGAAGATGTTTTTTGATGGTTCAAGAAGTAAAATTGGTGTAGGTGTTGGTGTCATGTTGGTATCCCCATCTAAATATCAATACTATGCTTCATATATATTCCATTTCAATTGTACTTATAATATGGTTGAGTATGAAGGTTCAATTCATGGCCTTCAATGGGCAAGCAGAAATGGAATCAAGAACTTGCAAGTATATGAAGATAATGAATTGGTTGTTCTTTAGGTTAATAATGTGGTTGATACAAAGAACCCTTTACTTAAGTCATATAAGCATAGGGTATGGGATTTTCTTGAAGACTTCAATGCATTCAACATACAATCAGTCCCAAGGGAGCAGAATAATCATGTTGATAGACTACCTACCATAAGAGCTCATTTTGATACTCCAACTACCATAAAAGAAGAGGGGAAGAAATCTCACATTAAGATATTTATTAGACCTTATGTACCTGATAATGAAGTATCTTGGAAAGTGTTTAATAGTGACAAACGCATTGCATGTTTCTTTCAAAATGAGGTTGAGTTCTCTTTAAGGAATCAAAAGAGACTCCAAGAACAATTTGGTGATCAAATTGTATAGCTAAGGACAAATAAGATACCTAAAAGTATAGTGACCTTAGAAAGTATATTCAATGAGAATGATTAGAAGAATAAGGAAAAATTGAGTATGTGTACAAAAGAGAATAACTATGAAAGAGTCTTGATCTTCAAAGATAGACTCCTCAAACTAGGCAAGGTATGTTCTACATTAGAAAAACAAGCATTCATTGAGTTTCATAAATAATTTCATTATATCTTTGCTTGGGAATAGAAGGACCTCAAAGGATTTGATCTTATCCTAGTACACCATACCATTGAATTAGAACCTAGAGTTAAAGCAGTTAGATAGAAATAAAGACCCATCAATCCTAAGGTTGAGCAACTAATGAGTTTAGATCTCACTAAACTCCTTGAATCTAAAATAATATTTCCTATCAAGCATTCAACATGGGTAGATAACCTTGTACCTATTATAAATAAGAATGGGGAGATAATACTTTGTGTGGACTTTAGAGATCTTAATAGGGTGTCACTCAAAGATCACTATCCTCTACCTTCAATGGAATAGAGTTTGCAAGTTGTTTCAGGATCTCAACATTTTTCTCTCTTAGATGGATATTCAAGTTATAATCAAATTCTTTTGATTGAGGATGTTTAGTTTAAGACAATGTTCACTACTAAATGGGGAATTTTTCATACAAAAATATGTCATTTGGTTTTTCAAATGTTGGAGCTACCTTTAAGAGAGCAATGGACATGACCTTCAAATGTTTGAACAATGATATGTTTTTGGTTTATCTAGATGATATAATAGTGTTTCCCAAATATGCTAACGAACATATGAAACACTTGAGACAAATTTTTGAAAGATGTAGGCAGTATGGAGTATCTCTTAATCCAAAAAAATGCATCTTTATTGTCCATGAAGGTAAGCTCTTAAGACACATTATTTCCAAATATGGTTTGACTATTAATCTTAAAAGGATAGAAGATATTTTAGGCCTATCATTTCCCTTACATAATAAAGGTCTCCAACTTTTCTTAGGTAAGATAAATTTTTTAAGGAGATTTATACCTAGTTTTGCATCTTTGGTGAAACCTATCACAGCCATGCCAAAAAAGAATTAGGTCTTTTCTTGGACTAAGGAAGGTAAGAATAGTTTTGATGCCATTAAAAAGGAAATTACACAAGCTCATACTCTTGTGAATCTTTATTTTACTAAAGACTTCATGTTCTATTAATTTTCTAACCTTAATACTATCTCACCTATGTTACTATAAAATAATGATGAGGGTGTGGAGTAGCCAATTACATTCTTTAGTCAAGGTTTGGAAGAATATGAAATCAATTATACATTTGTTAAGAAGCAAGTCCTTTTTAATGTAAGAGGACTACATAAGTTTAGGAATATGGTTTCAAATAATAAAATTCATGTTATGGTCTCTCATCCTAGTATCAAAGAGTTTCTTTTGAGTGAAGACCTTAGTGAGAAGAGGGCAGGGTGGATCACCAAAGTGATGGAATATGATGTTGATATCAAAGTAACAAAGTTGATAAGAGGTAAGGGCATTTGTGAACATATAGCTTCAAATCTTCATGAGTTAAAATAAGAGGTCTTAATTAATCATAATTTCCCCCAACTAGTTGGTTCCTTGCATATACATATTTGGACACAAAATGTGATCATATTTCTTCAAAATGGTGAGTATCCTAATAATACGAGTATATATCAAAGGAGATATTTTATATTTCAAGCTATTATATTTCATACTATATATGGTGCACTTTTTATAAGATATACTAATGGTGTATTATTGAGGTGCATTGACAATGATCAATTTGGAGTGTTGCTCAAGAAGTTTCATGATGGAACAGTAGGAGGTCATTCTTCCCCAAGAACCATAGCTACCAAGATCTTGAGGGTAGGATATTATTGGCCTATTCTCTTCAAGGACTACCATGCTTGGGTGAGAAGGTGTATACAATTTGATTTCTTTTTAGGAAAATAGAATCTTGTATCTCTTCTTTTGAAGCCTATCTAAGTGGATCAACCTTTCATGCAATGGGGTCTTGATTTCATTGCCATGATAAACCCCCCCCATCAAGTGTTATTCATAAATGGATACTCATAGAAATTGATTAATTTATGAGGTGGGTTGAGAAAGTATCATTGAATTAATCTAATGAGAATGATATCTTAGAGTTATATGAGAGAATAATAACAAGGTTTGGCACTCCTACTATTATTTCAGACAATGTTCTTGCTTTTACGGGTGCTAAGACTACTGAATAGGTAAATAGTAATGGAATATTATTGAGTAATTCATCTAACTATTACCCTCAAGGTAATGGGTTGGCTTAATATATTAATAAAAATCTGATCATAATTATCAAAAAACCTTGGAGCATAACCAGAGGGCTTGGCACACCTAATTGAAGATAGCCTTATGGGCTAATAAGATAACTCCAAAGAGGTTAGTATGGAATTATCTTTTTATGATTTTCTATAGTAGAGAGGCTAGGTTATATATCTCTCAAGATATACCTACCTTAGAGTTGTCACATCAATGAGAGTTTCTTGAAAACACTCTAATGGAGGTGAGATTGATAGAATTAATGGAGATGTAAGAGACTAGAGATAAGTCTCATCAATCTATGGAGCATCACCAAGTATTAATGAATAGGTATTTTGACAAAAAGGTAAATCCAAGATCATTTCAAGAAGGTGAAATAGTATTAAAGTGGGATGATAATAGAGCAAAACCAGCGAGGCATACCAAATTTGACACCCTATGGAGTGGGCCATATGTCATCAAGTGCAAGCAAAGAAATTCTTTCCAATTAGTAAGGATAAATGGAGAAGAGATACCTATCACTATGAATGGGATATAGTTGAAACCTTAATATTTAAAGGTAAATCTTAGCTTTATAAATACTACATTACGTGTGTGTTTTATTTTAGTTTTGTGTGTTATGTTCCCTAAGTGTTTTAATTGAACACATGTGTGTCTCTTTTGAGTTTATCTCATTTTGTATGCCTTTCCCTTGTATTTTATGTGTTTTCAAATTCAATTTACATGTTAAACCTATGTACATGTGACTCCATATCCCAATGGATAGGATTAGGCAACTGGTCATGTCATAGCAAGCATACCACCCTTGGGAAATTACCAAGAATGTTGACCATTTTTTACCACAAGTCAAAAATGGGTCAATCTCCTATAGTCAAGGCTCAATATCAGGGTATAACATAGTTTCATAGGGTGTGTTGTGTTTATTTGATGTTATTTAATATCATTCTAACCTTAGTCATGATCTAGTTAAGTCTTATGTCATTTAGAGTCATCTAAGGAGTCAAACTATCATGACATGTCACATAGGAATGAATACGGTAGTTTGGTTGTATATTTTGAAAGTGTGCTTAGAAAACATTTTAGGTCAAAAGGAATATATGGATATGATTTTTTTGGTCTCATAATCATCCCCTAAAAATGTGGTGTCTTGATGAGTTCTCTATCTCAAGATACAAGCCTTTAAAGATCATCTAGCAGTGTGTGGGAGTGTCAACATTAAGATACAACAATTAACCATTTGGATTCAAAAAATCCTTAACAAGCTCCAATTTAATGTAGGGTTGACAAGTGATGATATATCATGTAATTGGATGGTAGATCAATGACATCCAGGTAGTCAATGAGTCAAAAGGTCCTTGGGGTAGATCAATGGTGTGTATTCCTACATACAAGGTAGATCAACAATCCACATTTACAGAATGGGACCCAAGATCAATGGTGCACATTTGATCATGTAGTAGAGATCTAATGGTTTTAGTGAGGGTCAAAGAGTTATAACATCTTGAGAACTAATGCCATTATTCCAAGTGTCATATTTTAACTGGATAAATAAATCAATGACATGCATTTGATCTTATAGACTAAGATCAATGGCATGCATTTAACTAAGTGACTAAGATTAACGGTGTGCATTGAGTTAAAGGTTAAAGAGCCCAAATCAAATGTGAGACTACCAAATGGCATAAGCATATGAACCATATGGGGTGAAAATAGGATCCACAAAATGCACATGGTAGCAATAAGTGTATCAATCTGTGAATCTTAGATAAATGATCAATAGTTGATGTCAAAAGTCAAATTGAGGAGACTCCTATGGAAATCAATAGAACAAATTTGACCAAATTCTAGGGTGCATAGAATGAAGTTGTGTGTCCAAAAAACATTAGGCATATTTTAAAATGAAATGAGTAATGTGTTAAGGGAATGATACATAGGCAGCCATGTAGGATCAAAGGATTATATATCAGAGAAAATACTTCAGACTCATATGCCACCATAAAATCGTAGTCAAGATTTGAGTCGAATAGTGACCACCAAATGTGAAGAATAAAGTCTAAAAAATAAATGGATAACTAAAGATGGTAAATACAAGTGTCTAAAAGATAGCTAATAGCTAGGAAAATGTCTATGACTATCATAGCATATGTGTCAACTCTCCTAATTTAGTTTCAAATGCTCAAGAGATGATCCATGATGAAGGCAATTTCACAAAGGCTAGCTAAAGAGTCTCTACACCATTTTAGAGATTTTCTCATGGTTTATATAGACATTTTTCTTAGGATACATTAATGGTCTATTTCACACTCCATTCCCCTATAACGTAATTGGTTCTCATGCCCTAACATGTGGCATTGTGACCTTTGAGCTTATTTAATGCATCTTGTTCTCCTTTTTCTCCATTTTTATAAGTAGCTACCATTTTGGCCTTTGTGAAATATACCACATCATGTATGGTGAAGATCTACTAGTTTTGAGATTTTACTTTGCCTTAGAACAATAAATAAAATCTAGTTTTATTCCATATCCCCTCTTGTCAAAGTGTGTGAAGAGACATATAGTGAATAGTTAGGTGATATCTATCTATCCTTGCTTTCTCTCAATCCTTCCATGTTTGATGAAAGTGATTTCAGCCTAGCAAGTCATATGAAGTTTAGTTAAGTATATGAATATATTTTATTTATATAATGAACCTTAGTATCTACAACTAATATATGGTTTCACTTGCTAGTATAGTCTTCATGCATCTCACCTTCATATTGAAACACTAATGCTAGTGCATTCTAGGACTCTTAGGTTAGTGTTGTTGGCATTATCTCTTTGTGAAATAAGTACAATGGTCATGTGGAAGACATCTTGGTATATCACCATTTTATAATAGTTTTATTTCATGCAACTTCTATCCCTTTCCCCTTATAATAAAATACTTAGTATAGGTGAAAGTACTTCAAGATATATTCAGGGAGCTAGCCCTTAAATCTAGAGGCTCACTTCCACCATCGTTACACCCACATACCTAGAAGTGTTCCCATGTTGCCCAAATTTGGAAGAGGATTGAACACCCTCTTTTAGGGTGTAATAATTGGTGACAATAGGTATCATTCAAGACTATGTAGGAAGTGCTCAATTCACATTGAGGTTAGCTCAGTTACCCTTTTACCCTACTCTCACCATTTTATGAACATCTTTGAGCCACACTCTCATCATTTTGTGAGTTCGACCATTTTGTATCTCATAATTCTTAATTTAGTTGAGATTACCAAAAACATGGTTGTATGTTAGGCCATTCAAATTTTATTTGTGCCATTCAAGATGTACGTCTCCTAGTTGGCCAGTATAACTGAAGTATTCTCATGGCTTTCATCATGAATATTTCCATTTGCCTAATTCATTTTTCAATAATGGTTTATCTCATTCCTAGGAGAAATGCATTCAACTTTAATTTTATGTTGGGCCTTGTATCCATTTGGACTATGTAGGAAGTGCTCAATTTACATTGAGTTCATCTTAGCCACCCATTTTCCATGATCTCACCATTTTGTGAGTTACTTTTGTGTACATTATACATTTAAAATTGATGCATTACTACACCCTTCATTTTTCCATGCTCTCACCATTTTTTGAGTGGTATCTTTTCAATCTCTAGTGATTTAATATATCTTAAAAATTATAAAAAAACATTTAGAACAATTCAAAAAACTAAAAATTAGAAAAGTAGCTTACAATCTCCTAGAGAGATATAAAACCTCAAAATCCAAAAACATTTATCGTGTCTAAACCTAGTCAATCATACTCAACCCACCCTACTAGGGAAAATCATTGTTGGTTCCAAACCATTTTACTACCATTAGGGGTGTGACCTTCCCTTTTCATATATCCTTACTTAGGGGTATTATTAAATTTGCCTTTTTAGGCCAAGCTCATAGCTTTCAACCTATTGGGAAAACATCAAAGCATGCAGTTTATATCAGGATATATTATCCCTACATGTCATTCCCTTACATATATTCTTACTTAGGAGCACCATCTTTTTAGCATTACAGTGAGCCTTTACATGTAGATATTGACTTATTTAACGACATGATGCTTTATATTGCATTTAGTTTTTAGCTTTGTGTGTGTTTGCTTAGTTGTTTGTTTATTTGTTTGCCTTCATTATTATGCCTTCCCAAACTTTTTTTAGAGCATCATTCCATCATTACATGGATTTTTATTTTTAGCAAAGGTATTAATGACTTTTTCATTATTTGAGAAGATGTTACTGTACCTATGTCTTACAATGCCTTACCAAATAAGGGAAAACTATAGACACCCCATTTTAGCCACAACTATGCTCCAACTGGACTTTAGATTGATTTATACCAAACAGTGCAAATTAAGCCTAAGAATCATTAAATGTCCCAATTTTTTCCATACATAAAACATTAGTGATCAAAATCATGTTGAGGCATCCCTATTTGAGGTATTATCTTTTACACAATAGAAAACTATCATGGATTCATCTCCAATTAACTTGTAACCTAGTAAATTTATGGTTTGGCCTTTGGACCCATTAAGCAGGGCACTTAAACAATTCCTAAAGTACAAAAATGCTAAGTAGAATGAATTAACTAAGTAAATCAAATTAAACACTTAAGTGAGATTTCCATATGCAATTAGTGAAAATGACTTTTTTAAAAGAGAACATCCAATAAAATTGAGGTCATGATGATGTCACAATCCTCAAAGTCAAGGAATTGAAAATATCTCCTTTAAATCCTTAAATTCATAAATGGAGAGTCATGCCTAATAAATGGGATCTTTATCACAAATATAAATTTATTATCCCCTCATTAACTTGACTAACTATACTTAGGTTAGATTTAGTTTGAAAGTTTATAAATAGAAGTGCTAAGACCATTCTAAAACAAGCTCTTAATCCAAAGTTATAATGTTCAATTTTTTAGAGACAAAGCATTCTTGTGGTGTTATGATTCAAAAACATTTCCAAGGTGACAAGGAAAAATTATGCAAGGAGCACCATTTTCAAAGACTCTTTAATCACATGACTAATCACATTCATCCACAGCCAAGATGCAACTATTGCTCTCAAGGAAGGTAAATAATGCATGTTTTGTCTTCCATTGTTAGTTACTTGTGTTGTTCTTTGGCTCCTTGAGTGTTTAGACTTGAGGTATTAGATTATTAATGTGATTTTATTTGGTTTTTATCATACCAACACTTTACTAACTCCCCTCTTGGATTCCTATGATCAAAATAGTCTCACTGTAAGTTTCCTTCATTACAAGATTGGTGATGATTATATTTAAGTACCTAACAAGTGGAAACCTTATATTCATAATTATCTACATGAAAAACTATGTCAAGGTACTACATTCCTTTAATTAGAATTAGAGGTGGAGATGGTGTTATGGTATCCTTCTTCCCAATGTGTTCCATCTCTAGTGCCTACCTAATAGATATCCCTTCTGCCAACTTTATCAGTTTCCCACCTTGTGCATTATACACACTAGAACCATCTTCCTAGATGAAAACATGATTATCTTCCTCTATGACCTCATGCTCCTCTACTTCATGGATGACTGGTAATTAATATCTTCTCCTATTTTTCTTATTTATCCACATCACCAACTAGGGTGCCCAAAAGATAACATGTAGTTGACCAATTCTCCCAAAAATACAATTCATTGCCTTTTTCCAAACCTAAAATGTAGTGGCCTACCTGCTTTAATCTTCTCTAATGGAAGACATAGCATCTATAACCTACATCTCACTCACACATGATCTTATAGTCATGTTCCACTCCTCTTTCTTTGAATTCACTTCACCTTAACCTCTACTTCACTTTTTCTGCTAATTTTTTGTAAATACACCTTTGTTATTTTTTCATGTTTGTTTGAGCTATGCAATTTTTAAAAAATTTCAACAATAAAAAAGAGAATGAATGGACTCTAAGTATTTTATAGATAGGACAAATTTTTACATTAACTACCCTCATGTCACTATCCATCACTTCAATCATTAATACTCCAAATAGCATGCCTTGGTACCCATTTGACATACTTATCATTTATGCCACTACTTCATCAATAAATGAACATCCCATCCTTTGAAAGTTGTTCCACCTTTCCCATAATGCATGCCAGTTGTAAAAATTCAAATTTCCATTTCTATTTATTGGAACTACCTTTTCCATTTTAACCATATTTGTAATGGTGTTTCCTTTTCCGTCTCTATCTCACATTCTTGGGTCACGTGCCACCTCTTTTGTGCCTTTTTCATGTGTCACCTCTTGCGTGCCTTGCACTACCTTTTGCATGCCTTCTTGTCCTTTAATATTTATTTTATCATACATAATCATTCATATTGTTTTATTTTCATGCTTTATCTTAATTAGTTTATTCATCTTCAAACTTACTCCACACAAAAAGATGTGCATGGTCCTCCATGGCATAACCTAGTGAGATTCATTTTTTAATAAAGTAAGAGATAGATTATAGTTATGAATATAAGAGAGAAATGTGTGTTCTAAATTCAACCTAAAAAAAGGCATACAACCAATTCCATGCTTATTTCAAAACAAAAAACAAATCCTAAGCAAAATTATTGGTATACACCTTATTGACCAAACTTCAAAGTTACATAAAATGGTAGGGCTGAAGCTGACTACCATTAAAATGGCTTGGAAGGAATTGGTCATCTAATATTTTTAACTTGTAATCACCTATTGGATGGACATCATGAATAATAAACAAACCATTCCAATAGATCTACAGTTTACCTATATGGCATGCAAACTTTGAATCAAAGACCAACATATGCATACTAGGATGAAAAACTTTTATTTTGATATGTTAGGCATGCCAAGATTTTTATTTTTTCTTCTCAACTCCTTGACTCCAATATTTAATAATGTGTGTTTCATCCAACTATTTAGTAAATATTCTAGTTTATCCTTTAGGGATTATTCTTTGTCTAATAAAAAAATGTGCATAATATGTAAGGAATTCACAAGGAACTCCACTAGTAAAATTACTTAAATGCCAAAGATAATGTTAAAAGGAGTAATTTTTTTCATCCTTTTAGATTGTAGTTTTGTAAGCCTATAAAATGTCAAAACATGATAATCCCAATCAGTGAAACCAATATTATAAGTATTAGTCAGTGTATTACCAAGGACCTTGTTGAAGGATTTAGTTATACCATTGGCTTGAGGGTGATATGGTGTTGTCTTATGGTGCACAATCATGAATTTAAATAAGAGGATGTGTAATATTGTATTGATAAAATGAGTTTCATGATCATTGGTTATAATTAATGGGCACCCATATCATGTGATGATATCTTCCCATAAAAATATAGCAATGGTAGCAGTTATACAATCTTGTGTGGATGTTGTTTTAGCCTAGTGTGTGAGATAATTCATGGCAGTAATGATATAGTATGTGTTAGTTTATCTTTTATTAGGTTAAATGGGGCCAAATAAATCAAAATACTATTTTTCAAATGCTTCATGATCAATCAATAGATGAAGGGGCATGGCATCCTATCTGTTTGGTTTTCCTATGCACTGATAGATATCAAATTGGTGCAAATAGGCTTTAGAATCCTTGAATAATGTGGGCCACCATAACCTAACTAGTAAAAACTTTCTTTCTATTATGTCACTAGCATAATTTCCTCCTAAAATACCCTCATGGACTTCTTGAAGGACTTCATCATGTTTGTGTTATATTATGCACCTTTATAATACCTCATCACATCCCAATTTATAAATGTCTCCTCCAATAAGTAGTAAGGGACTAGCATAGATAGTCATTTACTTATTCTCTTGGGTGATAAGGTAGTCTAGCACTAATCCTATTATAATAAATTCAATACTTTATTCTAATTATTTAAGCACATACATAACTTGAAAGAGTTGAACATCAGGTAAATCATCTTTTATTATGCACGTAGGCTTACTAGATTGAAAGCATGAGAGGTGGTCCAGGTTAAAATTAATCTTTCCTAGTTTCATGACCATAGAGAACTAAAAATCCTCAAAGAGGAAAATCCATCAACAAATGTGTCTATGAAATAATATCTTGTTAATCAAATACTCGATCACTTCATGATCTGTATAGAAAATAAATGGAGTGGCAAACAAGTATTGGTGAAACTTCTAGAGTACATAAACCATGGATAGGGATTCTTAGTCTATAGTAGAGTAGTTTCATTCAATTGGTGTGAGATTCCAAATATAAAATTAAATGGGAAGGTTTCATTCATTGGATTTTTTAAGGGTGTTACCCATTACAATGCCTGAAGCACCGACATGAACATGAAATGGCTAGTTACAGTATGGGAACTAGAGAATGGGTACAATCATTAATTTTTCCTTCAAAGCCTCAAATGTTTGTTGTTGTTTATTGGTCCATAGGAATAAGACATTATATCTAAGTAATTTTTCCATAAAATTTTCCATATTAGCAAAACCCTAAATTAACTTACGATAGTACCCAATGTGACCTAAGAAAGTGCAAACTTTGTATTGAATGGTTGGAGCTGGGAGTTGGATAATGACTACAATCTTGGCTAGATCTACCATTAATCCATATTAATAAATTATGTGTCACAACAAGATCCTAAATAGAGTGGAAAATATACACTTTTTAAGATTTAAGGAAATTTTAAGTTGATAGAAATGCTCAAGCATGAGGCATAAATTATCACTATGGTTGCACATTAAAACATACATAGTTTAGTCATCCAATTACACCTAAAATAAATTTAGATGAAATCTTTGAAGGCTTCCACTGCAATGCATGAGAAAACTATGGGTGTATTTTTAGGCTAAAAGGCATAAAATTATACAAAAATAACCCCATTCAATTATAAAGGTTATTTTTACCTTGTCTTCCTCAATAATTTTCTCTTGCTGATAGCTAGAAAATCTATCAATGAAAGTGTAGATCTCACATCAAGCAACAACTTCCAAAATTTCCTTTGTGAATGGTGTTGGGAAATGATTAGTGACACACAACATTAAATTACCTATAATCTACACAAATGTGAATTTGACCATCTTTCTTGATGTTAATCACCATAGGATTCACCCACTTAGATTCATCTATGGGATTAATACTCCAATGCACAGCATACTATCAATTTCTTCTTTAACTCTAGTGTGTAAATTAGGGTTCATTTTATATGATCATTTCCTCACTATTTGAGTTCCTTTAACCAATTTTATATGCATATTTTCAATGATGGATGCACTCCCTTCATTTTTATGTAGTTTCATGGCAAAAGGTCTTGATATTCTTACAAGAGTTCAAAATTTTTAGTTAAATCAACATCATACCAGTAATTGCACACAATGTTTATTTTAGGCACATCTTCCATCCCAATATTATGTTGAACTATTTGGAGTGGTGTAGAATATGGTTTTTACTTGGACTACATAGTATCCCTGATGTCATGTACCCCATAGTCAATATGTAGGTGTAAGTGATAGAAATTTGGTTCAAACAAAGCAAAGTTGGTACCCTCATCAACCTGATACATGACCTTTTTCTTTCCCTTTCATATTTTTTATAAATGGGCATATTCATATTTATAGTTAAAATCTAACAAAGTCAAAATATGAGTATCAAGTTCTTCATAAATATCCAAGTTATCCTCATATACGTCATGCATGTGATGTATGCGATCTTCAATTGGTGCATGATCTCCTATAACTACCTAATGTATTATTTATAAGGACAAATTTAAATCTTTTTGTGGATAATAAAATGAAAATTTTGTAAGTATACCATGTGTGATATGCTATTAGATATTTGTTTCCCTATAATTTTCTTGTTGGATGTACCACACCCTAGCCCAAGTGTGTAGAGTACCATAAAATGCATGAATCCATAAGGATTTTAGTAAAAATATGCCTTATACACTCTAAAGGCTTTCAAAAAAAATTAAATGGTCTTTTGGAGAAGCAATACCATCGTATCTCAATATGGTGCAAACATGATTTCATGGTGGAAGTGATAGTGCATAATGGCACACAATTGTTCCCATGTCTATAATTGGTATCAATGAGTAGACCACCATTTTGTAATTTTTCCTTGAAACATTACATTAAGTGCATAAGATCATTCATCTTCATTAACATAATAGTCTTCTAATTATTGCAAATACTCCCTGACCTCAATTTGACCAAGGAACTAAGGTGCATGTTCCAACCTCAATGGTGGTAGTCAAATCAGATGAACATTTTTTGGCATTGAGTTAACTTAGGGGAAGAACTTAGGTGGCTATCAAGGATACAACAAACATGCCTTATAATATCATATGCACCTTGAGCCCAATGGTTACAATCAATACTTGTAGTGTATAAAATGGATTTTTTGTCTTCCTATTGCAATATACTATCAAACTTAGGATCCACATGTTCATTCCCTTGGGTAGTGATGTTGTAAATGATGTTGAGATCCTCATCAACATCAATGGTTTTCATAAAGGTAGGTCATTAGTCATTATTTAAAGTAATGACCACATGTTGAGTATCATTCTTAAAGTTTATATAATGTTTTTTGAAATGTAAGTCAACATTGTTATCATAGTACCAAGGCCTACTTAAGAGAGCAGGAAACTATCAACTTCAACAAGATCAATCACTTCAAAATCACCCTTAAATATGACACCCAAGATGTTAACTATGGCATATTTAAAAACACTTATAGGTAATGTGTGAGTCTTATTGGCCATGAATAAAACATGTGGGTAAGGTTTTAAAGTGGGGCTCCCCATATTTTTCCAAGTATCCTTCGTTATAACATAAACCTCTATTCTAGTGTCCACCAATATATCATAGATCATCCAACCATAAATAAATTCATTTATGAGGAATTCTTTATCACATTCTATATTTGGTTGGGCATGAGTCTCTTGTCTACATACATGGTTAAAATGATGATCCTCAAAAGACTTTTTCATTTGTTAGTACAACCAATTATTTAATAAGGGGATGGTGACTTCGCTAAGGACTAGCTTGTATAGCTAATGAACTTAATCATGCCCTAAGTTCATGAGTGTCATAAATTTTTACATGTTGATATGCATGGTAGCATCCTTGTCTTTCAAGAACTCAATTTTGCCTTGTAGCTCCCATAATAAGGCCATTATGTCATGCAACACCTCTTTTTGATGTTGGGCATCTAGATAGTGTTTTGCATGAGGTTTTTCACACTAAACCTTTTTAGCATATAGATTTGAAACAAGTTGAGAATGAGTGCCACTCTAAGTAGTGATATTGACCTTGGGTCTTACTAGTGGAGTGATAGGTGATGGTCTCTACTGAGAAGTTTGAGTTTTTTTAATATGTATCATTCATTGCCTTTCTCATTCCCTTATTTGGTAATAATAGCATAAAAGTATGGGTATTCTTCCATTCGATGCTCAATTTCACAAAAGGCAAAAATAGGGTAAACTATGTAATCGCACTAGTATTGGTTCAAATATCCACACTTATAACATGTCCTAGGTATAAATTGACCATATCCTTATCAATTACCATGCCCTCAACCTCTAAAATATTGACTCCCACTAGTTTCCTATATGTTAACTATAAAAACTTGGCATGTGCCTCATGCATGTGCTTCATGAATATCTTAGATGACCCAAGAGTCATTAGTATCATCGGTATATGAATCAAATATCTTACAATATAATGACACTTTAGCTTCGGTGGCATGTTTAAGTAAAGTATAAATTTGTAAATCATGGTCATATTTTCAAATCTCATAGGATTATTTTAACATGGCACAAACATTCCTTCATGGATAATGGTTCCTATTATGACCCTCTACTTCATACTCAACACAACACAACCCACTATGAGTGTCATGGGGATTATTGGTCATAAGCCTCTCCAATTTATCAACCATAACATTAAATTGGGCCTCCATAAAGGGATTTATTCCTATGTATATACTTCCCATAGATTTGGCATAGAGGGAAGCTTTCAGTGCCTCATGTGGATCAATAAAGGTCTTGTGGGATAAGGCTCATCAAAAAGGGATTAATAACCTTCCTATAAACCATTGAGCATGTTACCTTGGATTGATTTCAAATGATAACTTAGAAATAAGGGTTTTAAAGTGAACAGCATATGTGTGCATACTCTCAGTGAGCTCTTATTTAATATCTTTTAAAGAATTAATACTCTATTAATCAATCTTAGGAATGCCAAAGTATTGAATAAAATAAATTTTTAATAACTTATAGTTTATAACTTTTTGGGAATAAAACTTCTTATATCATTTATGTGTGTGATCTAATAGGGTAGTGGTAAACTAAAATGTCATTTGCTTAATAGAAATTATGCCCAGCTCCTATCAAATTAGTTCACACTTGAGAATATGTTTGACTACATTCTTAACACCTTGATACTCAGGAAGATGAAGTGTCATCTCATAGTAAATTATAGTTACTCTAGGTGGTTATAGTGGATGTTATGGTGGCACTCCTCTAGTTCCTCCCAAAACTTATGGTGGAATTCTACTAATGCATCTTGATCCTCCTACACCTCTAGTATAACCACCATTTGTTGACCATTTTTCCCATAGGCCAAAATGGATCAACCCCCTATAGTCAGAATCTTGTATAGTGTATTTTTTATAATGTCATGGGGTATGTTGTAGCTCATTTGATGTCATTTCATATGCCATTCTAAGATTTGGTCATAGTCTAACTTAGTCCTTGTATCATTTGGTTTCTTAGGGGTCATTTTAGGGTCATATATGCAAGTGGAAAATTTTCATGGTGACCAAGCAATTGCAAGAACAAGTCCAAGAAAGCCTAAGTGTACACTTGAGAAATATTTCAACTTTTGGCTAAGTGTTAGAGCATTCAGAGTTCTCTTAAAGAAATTATTCCACACAAAGCCCAAAATCAAAGTACAAGGCATCATTCCCTTGAATAAATCATTCCACTTTATTTGGCTAAGTGTTGGAATTAGTTTAGGAAAATTATCTGCGACAATCTTCCTAAAGGCAAAATTCTTTTAAAGAATTTGTCTTGAAGGCAAAAGGCTAAGTATAAATTATTTTGGAGATTTTTTCTAAAATAAAAAAGCTGTAGATTTAATTCTTTCAGGGAAAGTGGCCAAGAAAAAATCACAAAGAGTAAATTATTTTGGATATTTTATCCATGAAAAAAGACTAAGGACATAATTCTTTCAGGAAAATTGTCCCACAATAATTTCCCTGAAGGTCAATTTCTTTCAAACATTTTGTCTGCACAAAATTCCTAAAGACTATTTATTTCAGATAAAGTGTCTGAGGCAATATTTCCAAAAGATTCATTTATTTTAGGTATTTTATCTGATACACAAAGCCTAAAGACAAAGTTCAAATAAAAGGTACAAGGCAAATATTTTGGGTAAAATGTCTGAAACCAAAGGATCCTCATCAAAATCCAAAGTCATTTCCATCAGACAAATTGTCTGATAAAAGAGGCCAAAGTAAAATAGTTCGATGCGAAATTCCCAAACAAGAAAATTCTTTCAAGCAAATTATTCTACAATAATTTCCCTGAAGACATAATTACATTAGCCAATTTTTTTTGATAAAGTTGATCTAGCAAGGTGGTGATAGGTGTATAAACATTAAAATCAAACTCAGAAACCATCCATTAAGATCCAAAGATTGATGGTCTCTTAGATGTCTTTGATGTTCTCATGGATGTTAATTAATGGGTATGTAGATGTCAAAATTGGGCCTCATGAAATTTCCATTTGAGTTTAAATTATGGGTCTAGATAAATTCAATGATACATGTTGTATCATTCATCTTGATCTAATGGTGCAAGATGATTCAAAGGGTCAAAGATTTTGAGAGGCCACCACATGTCATAAGAACATAAAGTACAAGAATGATAGTAGGATCCTGAGATTAGCATGAAACTAACAAGTGGCATGAGCATGTTGAAGTTGACAAAAGATTGATGGAGTGTATTTAATCATGTAAATTAGGTAGATCAATAGAGTGAGATGAGTCAAAATATCAATGATTTGAGCTAGTTTTTGAATGCCAATCAAATCAAGGCAAGACTAGGTGACATAGAGGAAGGTCAACAAAGCAATTTTCAATAGGGAAAGGTAAATAAAAAGCATGTATCTAAGTTTGATCATGGTCCCATTCCGACCAGAGCCAATGTTTTAAAGGATTCCACCAAGGCATATACATAGAACCCAACTATTTCATTTCTAGGAACAACTACATGAAAGGGGCCCTTTCTCTCCACTATACATGCCATGACAAACTTGTTTGGAGTAGTTAGCACAAGGACAAATTTCTAATAGATGGATCCATTTGTTCTAACTGCATTGATACTAGAACCAAGCTTAGAACAACTTGATCCCATTATTACAACCATTAAGGAAGATCAAGGAGGGAATAATATAACTATGCAACCACTTGAAGTGATATATATCAATCAAAGGGTTAGAATTATCATATTTTTAGAAGTAGTTTTAACTATAGTTTAAATGAATTTGGACTCATTTTGATGCCCCTTTGGACTTCTCTTTTCCCCTTCTCTATAAAATTTTATAAGTAGCTCCCATTTTGGCCTTTGTAAGGGATTCCACACTAGGTATGGAATAGCCCTACTAAAATGACATCATATTCTACCTTTGAACATTAATGTAAATCTAATTCTGACTTCTTAAACAATTGTCTAAGTGTGCAAGTGATGTATGGTGATGTAAAATGATTATTATCTTTCCTTTCTTCCCTTATCCTTTTATGTTTGTGAAATATTTCTTGTTCTAATAGGTCATATGAAGTGTTTTCAAGTGTATGAGACTATCTTTTAACTGTAAAATGAGCCTTAGTGCCTAAAACTATCATGTGGTTCACTTACCTTTGATATCTCTCATGCATCTCACCTCCATATTGAAATATTCATGTTAGAATATGTTAGTAATCTAGATAGTACCTTAGTTAGGGGTCTAATTCATTTAAGTCTGACCCATACCTAGACTAACATGGGAATGGTCTAAGGTTGTGGGTTCCCTATATTTAGACTAAACCTCTAGGATTTTTTATGAGACTAGCCCCTCAAGTTTTATAATTTATACCTTCACTTATAAATCTAAGACTAGTTAGGGTGAAAAGGGGCTATAAGTTTGCATAAAATAAACCCTATTCTAAGTTGCAATGATGTACCAAGAATTTATCAGATCCACTCTTAAGCTCAGACTCATTAACACATTAATGAATTATGAAAGAAAATAATCCAATACTTACTATGATTTATATGTAATAGTATTTCATATAGAGGTATATTTGATTCACTTAGACTAGGGAGCAATGAAAATAAGGTCTGGTGAAAGACACTTAAGTTTAGTTGTCCACTATATTCTTGAGAGATCAATGTTGAGACACATTATATGACCTACAAAGAAGATTTATAGCACCTAGGTTGATTTTGGACATGATAAATGAAGATAACATTCATATTCACATATTAAATAAACACTAAATACAAACTATCAAAATTAATACAAAATACTCTATTCACTACTTCAAGAGGTGTCGAATACAATGCTAGTAGAGTCTAGTCCTACTAGCATGAGGGATCCAAAATAATAGCTCAAAGGTTATATTTATAGCTAAATGGAAATAAGAGAGGGGTATTTTTGGCACCTAAAAATGGAATCAAATGAATTCAAACCCATTTAAAAAGTTATATCAATAGTCACTGTGAATCAAGTTCACTCAAACCCTTCCTGATTGATCCAAGTCACTCCAATCTATTGTATTATTACAATATCTTCTCTGTGATGCATCATGGTGGATGTAATGGTAGGATAAAATCATTTTCACTTTGTCCTAATTTGAAAATACTCATGACTAATTTTTTGATGCATGCCAAAGTGGGGAGAAAGGTCATTTTCATGCAGCTAGCTTAGGCGATGGCCATTGAAGTCTATGTGTCTACCTCTATAAGTCCTTAATGGTGTCATCAATCCTAAAATATATAATCCTAGCTCAAACTAAATCATGTTTGATCTCAACTCCATCATGCTTAATTTTTTAGTCAAAAACTAACCTTTAAACCTCCATTTAAGACATTTGGGTTCTCTTTTTTTCTGATTGGTTATCAAAAACTGACTTGGATCCTTGACTTTTGACTCTTGATCACATGATTCCACCATCTATCTATTACACCTTTTCTCTTGATATTTGTTGACTCTTTAACCTACTTGCATGATTTTGATCTAAAATATATGATTGAACATGCACCATTGATCTACCAAGACCCATCATTTGAAAGCCAACAGCTAGTTCATGGTCTATAAGTTGACATCTTCACTCCTATCAAATGATGTTTGTGTGACCATTATTTATGGTTGTGTGACCATAAAATTTAAGATCTATAATATTTATCTTACTATGTATTTAAATTTGGCATCCCATCAACCATCATTTTTCATCTCGTAGAATATAAATGATGTCCCACAGACCATCAAATTTAAGCACAGATAGATTTTTTGCCTAGCCTCTATTTTGACATTCATGTGAATGTCTATGTATTTTCAAATCCAAATAAATATATTGTGACGTCCAAAGTTGATTTTTACACACCTATTTGGATCAAAAACTTTATAGGATGTTTGTTCAAACCTTATGCTAGACAATTCTTTTGAGATTTGTGTGGAACACTTTTTTTAAAGGAATTCATTTGTCTTATCTCTACCTTGTCAGCCTTATAATTTTGATGAAGTGTTGTCCCATTTTAGCATGGAACTAACACAGCATAGAAGGACCATAGTACAGGAGGACAATGATGAGGGAGAACCATGGTGTGGGAGGAACATGGCATAGGAGAACCATGGCATGGAAGGATCATGGTGAAAAAATGATAAGCATAAAATAACTATGGTATGAAACCTAAGGGGCACAAGATAAAAATATAGAAAAGGAACCAACATGAGAGGACCCGATCAGAAGAGAATAATTCATAAAGAACTTAAGGATGTAGGACTCAAAACAAAAGTGAAAGACTAGGGGAATGCATGGGAAGTGGGAGTATTTAGAAGAATGGATAAAATAGGTCACTCTGACCTTATTGATAAGAAGTTTTTCACCAGATCACAAGGAAAGGAACACAAGGAAACAAAAGATATATCATAGATCAAGGATATAAGGGGTGCAGAGGCCTAAATATTTAAGAAAAATTGATTGTTAATTACCATGAATCTCAATCTATTAAGAGTTTACAGGCCAACTCTTTATGCCATTAATGATTGTAAACACTTGGTCAGGAAAAATTAGTATAAATACCACTATTGTAAATCATTGTGATGATGGATGGATGAATGGAGGAATTCAAGAATGATATTGTGATAGATCCTTAAGCTTAATATATGACATAGTAGATTATATCAAATTGTGTTACTATGAGTGATGGTATGAACTAAGTGTTGACTTTTATGTGAGAGATACCTTATCTTATTTTCTTTTCTAGGTACTTAATACTAATAGAAGATGACTATAATCTACATGATGATATTAATCTAACCTAGAACTTATAGGATTAAGGTAGTATGTTTATGTTTTTATATAATCTTTGTTTAATTGATATAAAGATAATAATATGAACAAGTTATTCAAACTATGTGACAAAACCTATGGGAATTATTTCTTTATTGTGTGCTTAAAGTGAGTATGCAAGACCCAAATATTATGTGAAAGGATAGGTGTACTAGCTCATTGGGCTAGACTTTAGCACTAGAGCTAGAATTAACCAAAATAACCCAACATTTTGGTTCTATTGCTAAGACCCAAAGCACCTGAAGCACAGTCATGGAAAAATGTTTGAGTGTATTATGCTAGAGAATATATAAGAATGGGTTACTAGTGTTGAAGATAATTTTATAGTTCCTTATCTTGAGTCGAGAATCTTCACATAGTAGTGGGTAGAGAAGATTTTGTATAGTGCATTGTATGAAACCTTATTTTTGGAGGTATCAATTCATCTACATGCTTGGGTGATAGTATATGCTCAAGGATGATCAAGGAATCTTAGGAGGAAATCTAGGATGCTATAATGGTAAATGGATTTAGCATGACTTGGAACCCCATGGATGCAAGTAGTCAACTTTTGGTGGAAAGGAGTTCTAAACAATTACATTCTAGAGTACAATGTAACCTCTTATTCATACCTTGAATAATCCAAGTTGCATTTCCTTTTAGAACCATGTGATCTCTATATTAAGCTTTTTTCTTTTGAAATTAAGAAGTTATTTATTAATCTTAGACTAGAAACTATACCAATCGAGAGCTAAATCCTCTTGTGCATGAGCCACACATTTGGAAGGGGAGAATAGGAGTTGGTAGAAGATTGTGGGTTCAAAATGGTAGCTAGATAATGTGCATTATAGAAATAGAAGTATGATGAATCTCAGAAAAATATTATAGGAGTCAGCAGCATGGGAAAAGATTAAGAGAACTCAAAGAGTGTTGTTAGGAGATGTAGGGAAGCATAAACACATGAGGACCCCATCACTTTAGATCCAAATTCTATGCCACTTATATCCTATAAAGATAAACAAGCTAGATGGTAGGAACCTAAGAACCAAGTCTGAACCAACTAGGCTCCCCCACTGTAGTGCACACTCATGCTTTTGAGTTGGATAGAGTACACATACAAAATTGGGATAAAAACAATTTAGAATTAGAATATAAACTAGTAAGGGATACTAAAATTGAGCCTTTTGATGCTCATTTAGACTTAACACTATATTTCCCTCTTTAAGGAAATTTTATGACACAACTTGGGATGCCTGGTGGGCCTAGTCTTCAAGGACAAAACATAGGCCCTACTTTGATTAACCAACTAGCTACCGCACCCCATATCATGAGCACTACTATTCAAAGCATTGAAGGAGGACTAAGAGGAGGCACAGGAGGAAGTGGACTTCCTCCACAAGGGATAGGAGTTAGAGCTTCCCAATAACCACCTATTCAAGTACCTCTATTGATGATGGATTAATATGAGATGACACTATACTTACCTAAATATCAAGGAGTGGAGAATATAGTAGAGTATGTCCACAAATGTGAACTAATTTAGAGGGCATGAGGCATCACATCTTCTAAATGTAAGGCCACATAGTTCATAACTATGTTTTTAGAGTGCATGCACAAGTGGTACCAAAAATTTTATCCTCAACAAGTAGTGGTTAACTTTGATAAACTCAAAATAGCCTTCCTATAGGAATTTGACATTCCTAAATTTGAGCAATAGAGTATAGTAGCTCTGAAGGACATAAAGAAAGGACTTACCAAAAGTGTGCATGAATATGATGAAAGGTTTAAAACATTTTTGTCTAAACTATCATTTGAAATTAACACTGCTCAGTATGCATAATGGTTTGCGAATAGATTGTTACTACCCTTCTCATGAACCTTGTCTCAACAAACATTCACTAGCCCATGAAAGGTTTTAGAAGTTGTTCTCCATGCTAAGGTAGTTTGAAGAATTGACACTAGGATCAGTCCCTTTATGGAAGCATAGATATCTTCCATGGAATCATAACTTGAGAATTTGATGACCAATAATGCACATGAAACACATAGTGTTGTTTGGTGCACTAACTATGAATCTAAAGGGCATACACAGAGCAATTATCTACATAAGAACATTCACATAGTAACTAAACAAACATCTAAAATATATCATAAGGAACATGATGTTTAATCTTATCCTCTTCTATAGTAGGATATACACACTAAGGTGTATGACTATTATAAGATTTAAGATGCCTATACTCATGACACTAATGATTGTCATTTGATTAATGACATCCATAAAGCTCAAGTGCATGGCATGCACCAAACCTCAGTGGCAAATATTCAAGATAATGGTGGTTACCATGGATGAAGAAGAGGGTGAGGAGGAGTAGGTGGTCATTTTCCACCTAGGACCTATTACAAATGTGGGTCTCTGCACCACTATCAAAGGGATTGCCTAGATTACTCAACATGCACTTTTTGTAAAAAGGACCACCAACTGGAAGAATATCCTAACTTAAATGTGGATATCAATAAGAACAAAAATAAAAAGGGTGATGGTATGATTTGAATAGATAAACCATAGTGGTGCACATGCCTAACCATCCCTATACTTTAATAGGTAAACATTACCACTCACAGTGGGGGACAGACCCAGTCAACGACTAATCATATCAAGAAAGTACAATAAGAACCATGAACTAGAAAGTATCATGATGTTCAGTAGCAAAAGGATGTCCTCAAAGATATGATGGCACTCATATAATAACTTTAGGGAGATATTTATTTCCTTAAATATAAATACATAATGTAGCATGCTAGTGTGCAAAGGGAAGTTAAACCTCAACATGTGGCATGGGATGACTTCCAGGAACTATGCATGTAAATGTTGGATGAGGATATTATCCCATAGCTCAGTATTTAGCTTAATAATCAAACAAAAATTCTAATGAGGCTCACCCTAATGTCATTAGGAAAAGTGAATATCATTATTTAAATCATGATCGATGATAGGACACTCTTAGTTCCTCTACTCCCCTAGAAGATAGATAAATATTGGTTAATGTTGCCATTGATGGGTGGGTAATATAGGTCATACTAGTAGATACCAGTGTAAAATTCAATGTCCTCACCATAGATGCTTTGTGAAAAATGTCTAGTCTGACATTATATCCTTCACTTCATGTTTTATTCATGGTAAATAAGACTCGCATGCACCTTATTAGGGTCCTCAAGAATGTAATAGTTGACATACTTAGAGTACCATTAAAAATGGATTTTAAGGTTTTGGAGCTAGCTAAAGCTAATGACTACCCAACTCTATTGGGAAGACCTTGGTGTTATTATAATAATTGAGACTTAAGCTTCAAGAATCACTACATTAGTTTTTAGAACATTGATCAATGTGTTGTTATACCACTAGATCAAGCACAAAGACCTCCTTACATAGAGCCCATCAATGTTGATGAAGACATAAAACACTTATATAATGTCACTACAAGAAATGATGAGCAATGATATCCCACTCTATATGGTGTTCTTTGATGGTTAGATACTCAGTCCATCTCTGACACTATAATTAATGCATGTAATTATTAGGCTCATGGTGACTATGACCTCACTGACAGAGTATGTAGTACCATCAATAACCAAGATAATGTGTCATACTAGTTTAATAAATGACATAGGTTTATTTTACTTGTCACTATCCAAGTCATGAGGGGGCCTATCATGGAGACACCACTTGAAAAACTTGATGAGGGTCCAAGGAAAATATCTCAAAGGAATTCATGATAGGTCCATGGATGTCAACTTCAAGGTCATGGGCTATCCATTGGAATTAAAAATCTTGATAGGAACCTAAGGGCAAACATGGAGGTGAAAAATGGTAGAATCTTTAGCATCTAGTGTAGACAAAGCAAGCAAAAAATAGGTAGGTTGATGGTTTGAGTCATTATTGGTAGCTAACCAAATCAAAAGGCTTCTATGAAATCATAAACATAGGTGTCCAGAGGATGGCTAACAGTTAGGAAAAGTATTTTCTAACTATCAAAATAAATTCCATTTCCTTTGAGTGGTGTTATGTGTCAACTCCCATATTGACAGTTTCAATTGCTCATGGATGGTCTTTGATGGAGGTAGTTTCATGAAGGATGGCAGAAGAGTCATTACACCATTTTGGAAGAGTCTACCATGATTTTACATGGACATCTATCTCAGGATACATTAATTGTCTACTTTCCACTCAACCATGCATGTAGTGTAACTATTTTTGTTCTCAATCTTGAGCATTTTGTCTGACCTTTGAGCTTCCCTCTTTTCTATTCTCAAAAATTCTATAAATGAAGCCATTTTGGTATTATATAAAAAAAATCTCCACTTGGGTATGGTGAATCCCTACCAAAAAAATTTCTTGAATCAATAAAGATAGATATTTTTTACCTCATTCAAGAATTATCTAAGTGTATGTGATGGTTATTGTCTTGTGCAAGTGTATCTTAGCTTACCTTCACATGTCAATTTTCCTAGTACCTTATGATTTCAAAGACTTCTCTTTACAGTTTAGCAAGAAGTGTCAAATGGAGTTGCAAGTGTAGTGAATAGATCATTCAATTTTGTGTCTTAGAATTCCTATTATCTAAGTCTTCCTAGCCTAAGCCAATTCCAAGACCCCATGTTGAAACATTGATGCAAGTAGAAGGTTGTTATTGGATGGATTATCTGTTAGGTTTCTCTTGGTTCAAATTACATGTCAAGAGTGTGAGTATAGAAAATATTTTGGTGCATCACCTCCAATAAGATATATTTACTTTCAATTATTTTAACCCTTTTCATCCCCCTAAGTTGATAGTAGTAGGAACATGAGCTTAAATGGTGCATCAAGGGGAGCTATCCCCTAATATAGAGATCCACCTCCTAATAGGGATACCCACAGCTCTGAGTTGGTTCCATTGTCTCACTTGAACGAGGATAAGCTTGTCTCATCTCCTCATTGGTGCAAGTTTAAGTGATAATAGTTTTTGGCACACTTAGTGGGACTATTGAGTCCATTCCTTGAGGAGTTTTTGTGTTTTCCTCAATACATTAGCCTTTAGAGGCAATTCTAATAAACATCAATGGTGACTCCATGTATATATATATATATATATATATATATATATATATATATATATATATATATATATAATGTCTCTGTGTGTGTGTGTGTGTGTGTGTGTGTTGGTTGAGCAGCCCATGTATACCAAATGAAGTTTTTTTCTTATTACATACTCTTTTGTGAAGTGATTCATGTAGATTTGTGGTTTTGAGCTTATTTTAACACAATTTGAGAAGTTATGTCTAGCTTTACCTCTTCTTTTTGATTATGAGCAAGTTCTTGTCTAGCCTTGTCATGATCCTCATCAAGCATATGATACCAATGACCAAACCTATCAATTTTATGCTCTATTTAGCCCACCTATCTCTCCTCAAATCCATTAAATTTATAATTTCAAAATGACTCTCCTTGATTACCAAGAATATATGTTAGACCTTGACACTAGGTGTGGTTATGGTCAAATTATCCATAGCATTTATGTCAAGAGTGTGAAGGAAGCTTTGGAGAAAGTAAAAAATGAATGGATCCCTATAGAGAAAGCTAGTTGGCCATGTATTTCAAATGATATGCTTGATATTTATGGTTTGATCTTCCACATAGAAGAAAGGTTGGGAGCTTATGAACAACCTCCATCTTGGCAGCCTCAAAGTGTCCCAAATTATTTATCCTTTCCCCAAAACTTTTCCTCTTGGAAACCCATTCAATAAAGTGGAAAAGGGAAATAATATATCATGATGGAGTGGGTTGGCACACTTGTGGAATATTTTGAAGAAGAAAAATTGAGTTTTGAAGCTCACCTTGAAAGGGAAATTGAGTTGGCAAATTAGATGTGGATGAAATCTATCATGGTAGCTGAAAGTGAATTATCTAAACTTACTTCTCCAACTTGAAATAAAGGTGAAAATCCCAAGGAAACTCCAAGTTTTATAAACATATCTTTCACTCCCTTCATCATCCTCTCAATCCCATGAAAATATCCTTTAACCCACCTTCTCAAGATGGAAATATGTGATGGAAGCTCATGAAGGAAGAAATAAATCATGCTTAAGTGGAGAAGTTGTTAGGGAAGAGACATTTGGAACCATTGAACTCACTCCCACCCCTCCTTAAGAATATATTGAAACCATACTTCCTCCCCTTCCAACTAATCAAATTTGCCCTCCTAATGTTGAGAATTGTCTTGCTACTTGGGAATCCCCTTTGGCCAAGCTCCTTATTTCTGAAGTACCTAAGGTTGATGTCACTATAAGGGAGGATGACATTGAAATATTAGGTTGGATTGAAGATTAATAAGGGATAAATGATGATAAGGAGAGGTCAGGTTGTGAGGATATGAAGGAAGTTTCCCCTTGTGTTGGAAAAAATGTCTTGAATAAAGTTCTCTTAGACTCTAAGGATGAAGAAGAAATGGCCTTTTTTGTCTCTCCTTTTCATGATTCAAGATAGCCAAAATATGATGACCTACAACAAATATTTGAGAGCATATTTAATGAAGTTGAATCTCTCAAAAAACCTATAAATCCCATAGATCTAACTAGTCATGACAAGCAAGAAGATGTGGCTAAAAAAGAGGACATGTGGCAGATTTACATGCAAATGTTCCAAGAGTATGACAAGAGGAAAAGATTAGGCTCCTAGGTAAGCAAGTTCAAGATGAGAGAGAAAAAATACATGTTGAAGAGCAGCATCATGAAGAGAACTTGGATCACAGTAGAGCAATCTATGATGATTTTAGGCCTTTAGATAGTAACTTGAAGCTTGTCTCTACATCTACCTATGTAGCCACCTCCAACAATATTCATGAAGAATGCAATAAATAAACACATTAAAATTGTTATGATACAATGCTCATTGAATATTTTTAAGATATTATGAGAATGGAAAAGGATGATGAGATCCTTCAAGGAGAGATGAACTTGCAACAAGTTGTCTCATATATGAGTTTCTAGATTTGTTATGACAAGATAAAGAGACAATAGTTTAAGGCATGCTTTGAGGTTCAAAAGTACCTTTAATATGTTGAGAATGCATGGGATATGATTCCATTGGATGGTGTAAAAAATCAAGGAGCAAAGAGGAAAGAGGAAACAAGAGTCATCTAGTATCCAATCTAAGAAGAAGCATGCATGGCATCCTCACTCATCTAGTGAGGAAGGAGACTTAAGATACTTCCCTTTTGGTCCAAGAATGGAGGTATAATAAAGATCAATGTACATATTTGTTTCCTTTTTGTTGTGTTCATTTTCCCTAAGTGCGAAGTAGCACAAGCATGTTTACTTTAGTCTTTATTGTGTATCTCTTTCCTTTATTTGTTTGAGGTAGTCAATGGTTGTCTTGTTGATCAAGGTTCCTTATTTATTTTAGTCCTTAGATGACTCTATGCCCAATGGACTAATTAGGCTATTGGTTTGGTTAGTATAGTAGGCATACTACCAATGTAAGTCACCAATTTGTTGACCAATTTTTCTCCCTTCAGGTCAAAATTGGGCACCCCTATATGAAAGCTCAGTCATCTAAGTCTATACCTTTTGGCTAAGTTTATTATATAGAATTTGTTTGGAGGAGGTGTTCCTCATAAAACCCATGCAAAATTACAAGTGTTCATTCTTTTGGAGGTTTTGTTTTAGGGTTTTTTGTTTAAGTGTCAGGAATTGTTTTGGACATTTTGTCCAAAGCAAATTTCTTGAAGGGTATCTTTTTTTAGGCTAAGGGTCAAAAATCTTTTGGGAAAATTGTTCACTTCAATTTTTATAAAAGGCACTTCAATTTTTCTGAAGGGCATCCTAAATCCTCTTGAAGAGGAATTTTTATAATTTTGAAGGTATTTTTCTTAGAGAAAGGGCCCATTTCAAAGCTAAAAGGTACTTTACAAAAACCCAAAGGGTATTTTCCTCTTGGAAGGGAATTTTAAAAAAAACCAAAGGGATAATTTTCCTTTCAAAAGGTTCTTTTGAAAGAAATCAGAAGGTCTATTTCTAAAAATTTGAAGGGCACTTTCCCTTTGGAAAGGGCACTTAGCAATAGTCTAGAAAATTGTCTGCATTGAAAAAGGGCTAAGTCTAATTCTTTCAGACATTTTGTCCAATACAAGGGGAAACAAAAAAAATTCAAATAAATTTGGCTAAAGACATTAAGTCCATGGGAAAGTACCCAATGAAGAAAAGTCTAAGGGAAACAAAATTGATAGGACCTATGTTCCACAAAGCTCTGACACTACTTGTCAGATTTAAGAGCACACTTGATTACCTTTGTATAAGAAACTTAACATGCAAAATTAACCAGAAGTACAAGTAACTAGAAATAAGAAATAGCATAGAATATGAGAGGCAACACACAATTATATTCAACTCATTCCAGAAGGAAATTACAATAAAGAGATCACACTCTTCTTCCACTTCGTGGGCATACCAGTAATCTTCCCTTAAGAGTTATCTTCTCTCAAGATAGGTCACAACAAATAGCTAACATAGAGTTGTTGTTCACCTCAACCAGTCAGTACAATAGTGCCAGTATAACTAAGTACGAACTGGTACTCCAATTAGATCTCACCGTGATCTTGCTCCTTGATGTGTTGTTGTCACCTTGGATCTTACTACCCCACAGATCTCCTTTTGACCCTCACACACACACACCCCTATAGACTAACCTAATCTTACTTATCACATGTAGATCTCCAACTCGATCTTGCACACCCTACAGATCAATCCTGATCTTACATACCTAAAAGAACCCTTGTGATTCCACCATGGAAGAAATCTTCAAGTTCTACACTTTACAATACAGCCCCATGGGTCTATTATATAGATCCCATGCATACAATAATTAGTAAAGTGGCTCAAGACTCGAACTAGTCTTTAACATGCAAACAACCAGTTTGTTAACTAACTGTTCATCAATAGGTAGTTCTGGAACCACACAGGTGATCGACATCAGTCCCTGTCTGACTGGAGGTGACCGACATCAGCTGACTCTTGACCGATGTCAGTTGCTTTTTGTTGACCACTACCTAATGTCGGTGATCCTACTGATGTCGACAACTATGACACTCATCAACCTCCTCCATGTTTGCATCCAAGTGAAGCTTTTAGCTCTACAACCTAACAATCTCCCACTTGGAGATAAACAGCTGCACCTATACCTGTACCAGTACATTGTCTAATCTGTATCCTAGCTTGTATCCCTCTTCAAGCTCAATCTTGAAGACCAACCACCACACACCCTGTGGTGCTACACCTGTGTCTAAATTTATCCATTCTCAGCTTACCTTCTTCTGCCATTGCTATACTCCCACTCAATCAAAAACCCCTGAGAGTGACCTGTAATCAAAAACACTTAACAGATCTGAAACCACTTGTTAGTCAACCTCACTCTAAGAACCTCTAACCCCACTCTGATACCAATTGATAGGACCTATGTTCCACAAAGCTCTAACACCACTTGTCAGATTTAAGAGCACACTTGATTACCTTTGTATAAGCAACTTAACATGTGGAATTAACCAAAAGTACAAGTAACTAGAAATAAGAAATAGCATAGAATATGAGATGTAACACACAATTGTATTCAACTCATTCTAGAAGGAAATTACAATAAAGAGATCACACTCTTCTTCCACTTCATGGGCATACTAGTAATCTTCCCTCAAGGGTTATCTTATCTCAAGACAAGTCACAACAAATGGCTAACACAGACTTGTTATTCACCTCAACCAGTCAGTACAATATTGCCAGTACAATCGAGTATGAACTGGTACTCCAAGTAGATCTCACCATGATCTTGCTCCTTGATGTGTTTTTGTCACCTTGGATATTGCTACCCCACAGATCTCCTTTTGACCCTCACACACACACACCCCTATAGACTAACCTGATCTTACTTATCACATGTAGATCTCCAACCTGATCTTGCACACCCTACAAATCAATCCTAATCTTACATACCTGGAAGAACCCTTGTGATTCCACCATGGAAGAACTCTTCAGGTTCTACACTTTACAACATAGCCCCATGGGTATATTATATAGATCCAATGCATACAATAATTAGACAAGTGGCTCAAGACTCGAACTAGTCTTTAACATGCAAATAATTGGTTCGTTAACTAATTGTTTGTCAATAGGCAGTTCTGGAACCACACAGGTGACTAACATCGGTCCCTATTTGACTGGAGGTGACCAATGTTAGCCGACTCCAGACCGATGTCAGTTTCTTTCTGTCGACCACTACCCGATGTCGATGATCCTGTCGACATCGGTGACTATGACACTCAACAACCTCCTCCATGTTTACATTTGGGTGAAGCTTTTAGCTCCACAACCTAAATAACAACCATTAGATGAACCTCTTAATCAAGGGCTCAAAACAATCCTACTAAAGATAGAGATGCGTACTTAAGACTAACACTTAATCCTATCATACAAACATTCCATTCTGTCCACGAAAATAGATTCTAGACGCACAGGTGACCGACGTCAGTCCCTGCCTGTCTGCCTATGACTGACATCGGCCGATCATGACTGACGTCGGCAGCCTCTGGTCCATTCCTAACCGTCGTCGGTGACTGTGTGACTCCTGAAACTTTTGCACTCACTCATTTGGTGAAGCTTTTAGCTCCACACCTTAACAAAAACTCTGAGGGAAATAGAAAAGTGTCTAAGGAAAATATCTTAAAGGAATTCATGATGGGTCTATGGATGTCAATTTTAGGGTCATGGGCTAGCCATTGTAATTAAAAATCTTGGTGAGAAGGTAAGGGAAAACATGGAGGTGAAAAATGGAAAAATCCTGAGCATTTGGTATAGACAAAGCAAGCAAAAAATAGGTATGTCAATGGTTTGAGTCATTGCCAGTAACCAACCAAATCAAAGGGCTTCCACAAAATCATAAACACAAGTGTCCAAAGGTTGGCTCGAAGTTAGGGAAAGCATTTTATAACTATATAAATGAATTCTATTTCCCTTGAGTAGTGTTATGTGTCGGATCCCTTGTTGATAGTTTCAAATGCTCATAGATGGTCTTTGATGGAAGCAATTTCATGAAGGATGGTAGAAGAGTCATTGCACCATTTCAGAAGAGTCTACCATGATTTAACATGGACATTTGTCTTAGGATAAATTCATTGTCTACTTCCCACTCAACCATGTTTGTAATTTAGCTATTTCTATTCTTAGGCCCAAGCATGTTTGTCTATGACCTTTAAGCTTCCCTCTTTTTTGTTCTCACAAATTCTATAAATGAAGCCATTTTGGCATTGTATAAAAAAAATCCACTTGGGTATGGTGAAACCTTACCAAAATTCTATCTTGAATCATTAAAGATAGTTATTTTTTACATCATTCAAGAATTCTCTAAGTGTATGTGATGGTTATTGTCTTGTGCAAGTGTATCTTAGCTTACCTTCACATGTCAATTTTCCTATTACCTTGTGAGTTCAAAAACTTATCTTTGAAAATTAGAAAGAAGTTTCAATTGGAGTTGTAGGTATATTGAATATATCATTTAATAGTGTGTCTTAAAATTCCTATTATCTAAGTATTCCTAGCCTAAGCCAATTCCAAGACCCCATGTTAAAACATTGATGCAAGTAGAAGGTTTTTACTGGATGAAGTGTATGTTAGGCTTCTCTTGGTTTAAATTACATGTCAAGAGTGTGAGTAGAGAATATATTTTGGTACATCACCTCTAGTAGGATATATTTACTTTTATTTATTCTAACCCTTTTCATCCCCTTAAGTTGATAGTAGTAGGAATATGAGCTTAAAAGGTACATCAAGGGGAGCTAGCCCCTAATCTAAAGATCCACCTCCTAATAGGGATACCCATAGCCTTGAGGTGGTTCCATTATCTCACTTGAATTAGGATAATCTTGTACCATCTCCTCTTTGGGTACAAGTTCAAGTGACAATAGCTAGTTGTTGGCACTCAACCAATAAAAAAATGCCCATATAAGATGAATCCTAATTTCTGAGCATGTGTTAAAGAGGAGATTGATAGTATGCTACATGTAAAATTAATCACTCCCATTATTTAATTAAATTGGGTCAATCCCATGGTGATAAATATCAAAAAATATGGATACATCTATATTTGTGTGGATTACTACATGCTCAATGCATCTTGTGTAACAGATCCCTTTTCAACACCATTCACGAAGGAAATCTTTATTGTTAAAGTGTACTCCTTCATAGATGGATTCTTGGGGTACCATCAAGTCTAAATAGCTAAATAAGACCAACTTAAGAAACCTTCACCACTAAATGGGGATCATTTACCTATATTGTTATGCCTTTTAGGTTAAAAAATGCCCCAATAGTGTTTTCATGAATAGAAGTTGAAGTTTTTAAGTACTTCATCCACAAGTTCCTCTAAGTCTATTTAGATGATTGGATAGTATATGATTTGGTCAAGGAACATTGTGCTAACCTTAGACTTATGTTTAAGCATTGTCGAGTCTTAAAAATCTCATTAAACTTTAAAAAGTGCTTGTTTGTCACACTTTTTAGTATACTCCTAGGGAATATTATTTTTAAGGAAGGACTCTTGGTAGACTCGATGAAGGTATCTATTATTAATTGCCTTCCAACACCTAAAACTCAACATGAGGTATGTGCCTTACTGGGCCACAAAATTTATTATGGAAATTTCATTCATAGTTATGCAAATATTTTTGCACCCCTAGAAGAACTTCTAAAGTAGAATTAGTAGTTTATATGAATTTATTCTTATAATGAGGCCTTTGAAACACTTAAATAAAAGTTGGTCACTACTCCTATTCTCTAATTTTCTAATTAGATAAAGCCATTTCATGTCCATATTGATGCATTTGGCATGGTCATTGGTGTGATTCTTGCACAACCACATGAAGGTCACCTGGATCACCCGATCTACTTTGCTAGTAGAAAGCTCACACTAGCTAAAAGAAACTATACCACTACATAGCATAAGGCACTATCAATAGTCTACACTTTTTAGAATTTTATATAATACTTATTAACTAGGCTTTGATGTACCTATCAATAAACCTGTATTACATGGATGGATCTATTGTTAGATTGATTTTTCCAAGAATTCTAGTTTTTGGTGATGTTGAAACCTAGGAAAGCAAATTATGGACCTAACCACCTTTCAAAAATTGAGAATGGAGAACCACCATGCATCATAGAGGATGATCTTCTTGATGTATAACTTTTTCACATTACATAAGTGCCTAAAGAATTGGAATACACTATAAAATTATTAACCATTGGTTCCATGCTTGATTGTCTCACCTCACAAGCCAAGAATCAACTTGTGGTTTACACCACACCTTTTTAACTTATAGTAAATGATATTTATAATATAGGTCATGATGAAGTTCTTAAATATTGTGTAATGCAACATAAGCACCTTGAATTACTTCACAAAGTTCATGAAGGTATTGTTGGTGGAAACTATGCTAGAGAGGCTACTACATGGAAGGTTCTACTAGTTGGATTATGGTGGCCAACTCTCTTTCAAGATGATAAAGCATATGTTAAGCAATGTGGCATATGTTAATGCATAGTCAAACCTAATCAAAGAGATGTTATGCCTCTATGACCCATCCCTTCTTAGGAACCCTTTAAAAAATGGGCTATTGATTTTGTTGGTCCCATCACTCTAGTAGGATGATGGATAGGTTTTTGGTACATCATTGCAGCAACTGACTATCTTACACACTAAGATGAAGCCACATCAACAAAAGATTTTACTATTGCTATTATTATGAGTTTCATTTGGGAGAATGTCATAACTTAGTTTGGATACCCCTTGAGTTTCACCAGTGATTATGGAACCCACTTTTTGAATGAAATAATTTGCATCTTACTAGCTGAGTTCATGATCACACACCACAAAAAAAAACCCATATCACCTAAAAGATAATGAAACTGCTAAGGCTTTAAACAAAATTCTAGGTACCACTTTGACAAGGATCTATAACATTAGCTAAAGAGATTGGTATGATAGGGTGTTTTTAGTTTTATGGGATTACCAAATAACCTATAAGTGCCTAAATAAAAACACACCATTCAACTTGGTGTATGAAAAGGAAGCAGTCCTACTAGTAAAATTTTTAGTACCATCTATGCGTATCACATGCATAGGATAACTATATGAAGAATCATCTTTAAAATCATTCTTAGACACTTTATTAAAACTCAATGAGGCGTAATTCCTCATTTATTAGAGCCAAGATGTAGAAAAATGTAAGCAAAAGGCATGGCATGATCACCATATAAAGAACAAAAAAAATTCTCTATGAATAAAGGTCTTGTTATATGACTCTAAGTTTGCATGTTACTTAGGGAAGCTTCGTATACAATGGGATGGCCCTTTTATAATACATAGCATTTCACCTATCAAATCATGTCAATTACAAAGGATGGATGGTCAGTTCCTTCTTGGGTACTGTAATGGAAGATGGCTTAGGCCTTATTTCACTTTAGAATAGCTAAAGTTTTTTAAATTAATAAGGCTTATGCCGTTAGTTTAGGATTTACTACTTTTAGCAGAAGTGTTACCTTTGTTGCATGTAAATTTCCCTTTATATAATTTTGTTTTCTAATTTTTTGTTATTTTTGTGGAGGACCATGACATGTTTTAGTCTATGATAAGAAGTCAAGTTTAAAAATAAAAATATGAAAATCACACAAGTTACTTAGGCACATGAGTTACATGGGCACACAAGTTATTAAGGGTGTGTAAGGTGCTAAAGGCACGTGAGTCATTTCAGGCATGAAGGGGTAAGGTTCCTACCATAAGTTAGAAATTTAAAAGAGACAGTTGTCTCCCACCTCACAAAAATCATGGGACATAGTTATCATATGCTTCAAAAAAGGCATGAGATGAGATGTGCCATTAATGTGGAAAGAATAGTTATGAAAAAAATGTGTCAATGGCATGATGGGATAATATTGTTAATGCATTAATTGAAAAAATCAAGTATCCAAATGTGGTAGTTGTTAAATATCTACATTAAATGCCATGAAGTGATGGGTGACAAAAAGGCATTGATGAGAGTAAACCTCTCTTAGAGCCTATAAATAAGCAAGTTAAACTCATTTCATACTTTACTTTGCATTTATTTTTGAATTAACAGAGCTAAAGATCAAGTGACTACTAGAGCTAAAGATCAAGTGAATACTAGAGCTAAGTCAATCAAATATTGAGTAGAGTAAAGTGTATTCATATCCTTAGTAAACCATGCAATTCATTACCAAGTTGAGAAGAGAGATTCCAAATCTGGTTCATTGGGAAAAGCTTCAGTTTCAAAAATTACAAGTTGTAGGTTCACCATAAAAGGGTGCTTAAGCTAAAAAATCCAAAGCAATAATTTGTAACCATGTATTCCTTTGGAAACGTTGGATGGTCATGAATTAACCTTTGGGCTCCTTGAAGGGTAATGTAGCCTAAGAAAAAGGCCAAGAGACTTGAAACCTTACCAATAATCCCTAAAGAAGAAGATGTGAGAGGAGGAAATTGGGTTCCAATTAAGGAAGAGACCCTAGAAGAATAAGCCTAGTGCCTATAAGAACAAGAATAGAGTGTGGGAGGAGAAGAGGAATAGCACATAGAATAAGGAAAGGAAAGTATGGTGTAAAAAAAAAATAGGCCCAATCATCTTTGATATAAAAAAATCAAGCATCCCCACCCCCATCTCTATTAATTGAAGAGATGCAATATCCAAATTTAGTGTTGTGTGTAGATAAAGAGGTCTCCAAGCTCTGTACTTGTACTATTTTTGACTATAATCATCACCAACCTAAGAATGAGTTTGAGCTCTAAAATTATTATCAAGTGGAGACCACTAACACCAAGAACCAACTAATATATGATCTCATGATCTTCAACTAGTTAGATGCTATAGGATTGTTATAGCTATTCAATTTACCATATTTTGGTAAGCCCACAAAGGTAGTTCAATTCCTTCTCTTGCACATCTATGAGGACTACATTTACTTCATTGGGCGTAGCATGAAAATCATACCTAAAAGGATCAAAAAGGTCACAAGACTAAGGTGCTCAAGGATGAGCATGATTGATGACTTGGCTAACACTGAGGAAATCTAAAAGACTATAATGATGTTGATATATTAAAAGTAGGTCCATGTCATGCACATCAATAACCTACAAGATTTTTCACTCTAAGTTGTGGCATAGATCATCATGACCAAGGTTGGAGGAACTGATCATTAAAAAGAGGTTAACATGGCACACCTCTACATTACTCATCAGATCTCACAAGATTTGAAGTATAATTGGGCCATATACTTCACCCAAAATATTTTTGAAGATGTAGAAAGGACCCATCAAGAGCTGAAGTATAGGTTTTCATGGGGGGTAATCCTCCTCTTATTAGTTTTCAATGAAATTAGGGTGTCAAACTATAGTTCTAGAACACTAAAGTGGGTGTACCCTCCAATGTACAAGTCCCCTACTGAGTGATGCAATGCATTCACTTACCCTAGCCACATCACCCCCTTATACAAAATCAAGATGAGGTACTAGTTTGATGAGATGAAGGAAATATTTGGGGGTGAGTGGTGCATTCCCAAGGACTTCCCCCTTTGGTTATAAAGTAAGCATAGTTTATTGTAAAATAGCACTTTTCCCTTGTGCATATTTGAATGAACCCATCTAGAGAGCTCACAGTATGGATTAAGTTATCGTATGCCTTTTTAGCATAGTTCTTCATAGAATATATCAATCATATATACAATGCATAGCTTATCATCTATAGGTTGAAAGGATAGACTCAGAGATTTATACCTCCATAATTTATATGTTTATCTAGGCAAGAAGGCCTACATAGATAAAATTGAGATAGACCTAACCGACATATAGGTAAAGAAAACATTGTTTAGGGAACAAATTCATAAATTGTTCTATATGTTGTACCCCTAAAATAACCCATAGGGTGGAGACCTTAACGACAAACTTCCTTTAGTGCCACTTCTAAAGAAGAAAAAGTGGTCGAATGTGGCTGCTACCACAAGTGGGCACTAGGCCCCTCAAAAAAGATAAAAGAATGTAGAAGCATAGCCCTCTAAACCTATGCAATCCCATCCCTATATGCCACCTCCACCTCACCCTTCACCATCTATACATTATTCTCCATCTCCCCACACTTTTCCATCTCCTCCACAATCTACACCTCCACACTCTTCACTTTTATGCCCTTCATCTCCCCAACCTACTCCTCCCCTTTCTCCACCACCTTCTCCACCTCCACCTCCACCATCTCCACCTCCACCTTCTCCACTTACACCAATATCTCCCCCAATTACTACTACTTCAAGAGCTACCTAATAGCAGCCCCAATGAAAATCACCCCAACAAGAATTTTCTAAGGTGCAGGTCCATAGCTTGGGTTTAGATTCTAAGAAAACTCCCTCCCTAATATAGAAGGAGAAAGCCACCTCTGATGACTTCCTACTTAATTTTGAAACACAATATGATGAGGAGGGGGATGGTGAATAAAAAATCAAGATGGCCACTAGTGGCAATAAGGAGGTCGAGCTTGAGCATGACCCTAATAAGGGGAAGGGACTGGATGAGACCTCATAAGATAATGATGAATGTGTAATGAGTAATATGTGTGAACATTATCAGTTCAGCATTCAATAAAATATGCTCTATGTTTGGTTGATCTTCATCCCCAAGAAGGAAACTCTAAAAACAAGGAAGCAAGTGTACTTCCTACTTGATATGTATAATGAGGAGCACAAGTTCAAACTCCTATAAGACAACCTTTCCTTGGACTCAAATTTTCCAATGCTACCAAAACCATTGTGGGTAGATACACAAAATATCTCCCCTCTTCTAGCAAGCACCACGTTTTTAAAGTTAGGCATGGAAATTATGTGCCAAAATATTTTTTAGATTGTGATGTGTGCATGATTGAAAAGAAACATGCTAGAATTATATGTATATATAATAAATAAGTTATAAAGAAATAATTACTCATTGAGGAAGTGGCCACATTAAAAAAACACCTATAAGAGGCCATAAGGCAAAAGTAAGGGTTTTAAACCTTTGTAAAACAATTTTAAATGAAGACCTAGTTCTATCAAATGGTGTAGCCCTTGACAAGGATGTTAAAGGAAAGTTAGAGACCCTAGTAGAACTACTGCTCAAATGATGTAAGGAATAATTCACACCACAAGATGAGGGGTTAGAGTTGGCTAAATGATTCACCATGATCATTTATGTCTGAAAAAATACCATAAAAAGAGTTGAGTTTATCCCCATTTTGGATGGCATTTTTTCATGGCTAGTACACCCTAATAAAGTATTGGAAGCTTGGCTCTAAGCTGAAGAATCCTAGAGGTAGCAGCTAGTTGATGTTACACTCTTAATAAAAGACCATGTTGAGTTTGAAAAATCCTTCTGGGATGTCGAGATGATGGAGGACACCATCAATAAACATTATCAAAAACTGAATGTAAATTTTTTATCCCTCTAAGAATAGGTTGACAAGAAGGTATTTACACTCAAAGATATCCAGAAGGATACCATCACATCCCTAGACAAATAGCTCAAAAAGGCTGATGAGACCCCCAACAAACCGGAGATAAAATAATAAAATAAGGCCATATAAATAATAACTATGAAGGTTATCAAGGTATTATCCCATTGGGACAATTTGAAGAAGGAACTCAAGCAGTTGAGGCCTAAATTTTTGGAGAATGCTAGCATGACTTAGTCTAAAAAATACCAAGAACATAGTGTGGGGTGATGTTGGCCCTAGAATTTTGAATAAGTGTTATCCCATTTTGGTGTATAACTAACACAGTGTAGAAGGATAATAGTGTAGTGGGCCATGGCATGACAGAACCATGGCATGGGAGGACCATGGTGTGGGAGAACCATGATGTGAAAGGATCATGGCACAAAACTAATAAGCATAGAATCATCATCATGCAAAACCTAAGGGGTAAAAGAGCATAATAAAACAAAGAAACCATCATGAGAGAACCCAGTCAGAAGAAAATGACTTACAAGGAAACTACAGATGTAGGACTCAGAACAAAAGTGGAAAACTAGGGGAGCACATGGGAAGTAAGAGCAATTGTAAGAATGGTTTAAATAGGTCACTCTAACCTTATTGATAGGAAATTTTGCACTAGCCCGTAAGGATAGGAACACATGGTATCATATGTATAGCATAGAGTGAGGATACAGGATATGTAGAGGCTTGAATATTTAGGAAGAATTGACTGTTAAGAACCATGACTCTTAGTCTATTGATGTTGTTGATGGTTAAAATTTGTGCTTGATTCTAATCAACAATAATGGGAAGTTTTAAGCTATGGGATATTGTGGCTTGAAACAACCTCCAAAATTTAGAGAAGCTGGTCTCTTCTTTTGTATCAAGTGTTTGGGGGAAAAGGGATAGGAATTAAATAGAAATGCAAATTCAGGAAATGAAACCTAGCTATGGCGATGTGCATGAGTGTAATTCTGATCCTAACTTGAACACAATGAGACTATATGTAGGATTCAACTACATTTAAGAGTAGACAAGTGCATGATCAATGTAAAAGATTGAAATAATAGAAATAGAGGCTCACAATAGGAACTTCTTTTGTTGAGATATAGAAAATGTCAACAAAGGCATAGGGTTCAATCTTATTATAAGAATCTTCCAATCACATAAGAGATGCAACAACACGTACAGTCATGTAGAGCTTTTGATTCAAGAAAATGAGACAAAAGCAAATGACATTCCTAATCACAACTCTAGAAAATCTATAGTATAGACTACTTTTGCAAATGACACAGATAATATCAACAAAGGCATAGAGTTCAATCTTCTTAATTCATTCAGCCACATAAAAGGCACAAAAACATGCACAGTTACATCAACTTTACAACTCAATAAAATGAGACAAAACCAAATGATATTTCTTAGTCATAAACTGTAAAAAGTCTACACTTTAAAAAATTCCCCCTCTTCTTGATAATGGATCCCCTTCTTTTATAGCCTCAAATGTCTCCTTCCATCATCCCCTTTCCTGCACAATTCTACTTCGCCCTTAACTCATAGGGGACAAATAGATGGTGCTTTTAATGCCTTGGATGTATCATGGTCTTATCAGGAAGGGCCATACTGGAGTGGGGTGGTTGTTCTGACTATGGTGTGTTGATTCACATCTAGTACCTCTTTTTGTGCCTAAATTTCCTCATTCCATCACCTGCTTAGCCATGCAACTGTCCATTCTCCTCTACTTATAGGGGACAAATAGATGGCCCTTTTAATGTTTGTAGGCCCCAAAAATCTACCCAGTGAACTGCTCCATCTACCATAAATAACTATCACTGAGTTTCCCTCCATCTCGATTTATGGCAACATATACACAAAACATTCTATTCTGTTGAAATGGAAGAGGACACTTAGTCAATTTCTTGAAATTATCCTTGTCACTTAAAAGGCACTAGAGAACGACACTTGGCACTTTTTGCCTGATTTATCAAAGACACGTGGCTCTCTCTACTTCTCCTTATCTATGCTGTAGAATTATTTAGGGCACATATTAGGCTCCTATAGATGGTGACACTTGGCAGCTTTCGTAGACCTTTGAAATAACACCCAGGACCTACCACAATTTTTATTTGGCAATAAAGCTTGAAGATAATCTCTATAAAGTTGACATGTGATGGCCTCCACTTTCTTAAGAAGATACGTGGCATCTTCTACTTATTTTGAGAATGGAGTAAAAAGGGGCTTGAGAAGTGACACTTAGCAACCTTTGCTACTCTTCGGCACTTAGACAAAATGAAACAAATGCCCTATTGCCTTCCAAAAGGGTGCTTGACCCTTTTGATTTTTTGGACACTCCCTTAAATCACCCATTGAACCAAAATTGGTTCAAGGGTTCAACGGTTCAATGGTTTAACACTGCACACCATTCACATGTCAACTGAGGTATTAAACCAAAAATGTTGAACCAAGGCATTGAACCCAAGCATTGAACTGACTGTCTCTCGAATGCTGACACACAGTGACTTTTGCTTTCTTTTGAAGAGTAGTCTAGGGCCTTCTGTGACTGCCACCTAGCACTTTTTACTTCTTCCTGCTACCTAGCTTGTTGAAAACCTTCATCGAGAAGTAGAATGAAACATGGGTGCTGATATGAGATGTAGATGCCAGCACGTGGTGCATTCTGCTAAGTTGCTATTGGATACATGGCACATTTCACAACTCTCTTGAAAGTTAGGAAAGGTGCATCAAATGACTCCACTTGGCTTGTTCGGTAACTCAAAAAGTGACACTTGGAAGCTTTTGCTACCCTTTGATGCTTAGGTGGAAAATGAATCAAAATAAATAAACCTATGCTCTATTTCAAAACTTCTGCCACCATGACCAAGGTATGTAGGAACAAAACTGTAGTGTGTGACTGAGAATCAAAATGCAATGCAGAGTAAAAATTTACTCTACAGTTGATGGTGACCCCTAGGACTTTTGAGCTTGTTCAAAAAGAAAACTCCACCTTCTGCTAGATCAGAAATTATGAAATTTATAGCTTTAAAAGAGCCGTTGACATGTGTTCAAAACACTTATTTAAAAAGAAAAGCGGGAAAACAATGAAAGAAAAAAAAATGCAAAAAAGAGAAATTATTTAACTATAATACATTAGAGACCCAAGTTAATTGAAATGTTTCAAATAGATTCCATTTATAGGAATCTCTTTAGGTTCTCCTTCCATCAATTCTAGCTCGAATGAATTCTTCTACTTGCACATGCAAATTTTATATCGGCCAGTCCATAATGCTTCAAATTTGGTATGCTGACTCAGCTTGGCGGCCCTTGCATCCCATTTCAAAACAATTGAGCCTACTTCAAAATTAGGATTTGAAGTCCTTTTATCAAAATAGTTCTTAACCATTCCCTGATGCTTAATTAATGAATCATGGGTTGTATCCCTCTTATCCTAAACTTCCAAAAGTTCTGCAAGTCTGACCTACATGGGGCCATTTTCTTCAATTTCAATCTGTTTGATCAGCTAGAGAGCAGGGATTTCCAAGCTTAAGGGGATCACAGTAGACTTTACATATACCAATTCATATGGGGACATTTTAATCACCTACTTAGGCATGATTCTATCAGCACATAGTGCTAGATTTTGTGATGATCAGCCCCTGCTCTTTTGATAAGTCTTATCAGGTTCTTGTTGGTTGATTCTGCCAGACCATTACCTTGAGGGTAATAGTTAGATGAATTTTTTAGATATATTCCATGTTTCAAGTCAAAGTCAGATACTTTAGACCCCAAGAATGACCTAGCATTATCTAAAATGATGGTGTGAGGAGCCCCAAAGCGAGTAGTGATACTCCCTAGAAAATCTAGGATCACATTCTCTGTTGCTTCCTTAAGTGGGACTACCTCGATCCATCTGGTGAAATAGTCTGTGGCAGTTAATATCCATTTGTGACCCATACTAGATGCTAGGTTTATCATTCCAATGAAGTCAAGACCCCATTGAGCAAAAGGTTCATCCATAATTATAGGACTAAGGGGCATGACTACATTCCTCCTCATCCCCATATAATACTAGCAGGATTGACATTTTCTAACCAACTGATAACAATCTACAAATAAAGTAGGCCAAAAATATCCTACATCACTTATCTTTATGGCTATGGTCTTTGCAAAAAAATGCCCCCCTGATATTCCATGATGCATTTTTTTGTAGTATTCTCTTAGCTTCAGCCTGTTCTACGCATCTTAACAATTTTCCATCAAAATTTCTTCTGAAAAGGACTTGCTCAATTAAAACAAAATGAACTCCCTGTATCTTATAATATCTCCTCTTATTTTGAGGGAGTTATCTTGAATAAATCCCATTTTTCATAAAATGAATCTTGCTTGTGACCTAAGATTCCTGATCAACCTCTTGTAATTTTAGCACCGTCTCCATCTCTCCTTCTGCATTTGCTTCCTCAGGTAACATCTTTTCAAGATCTTGGGTTATATATTGGCACAGACCCCTGCCTCTAACTACCTTGGTGGTTCTGACCTCTACATCATATTTAAGGATCTTAGTGATCCAATTGGCTCTTTTCTCAGTAATTTCTCCCTCCATGATGTATTCCCTGACACTTGTGTGAGCTACAAGTATCAAAATTTTGTTTCCTAATATCAGATGCCTAAATTTCTTGAGGGCTTTTACTATGGCATAGGCTTGTCTTTCCACAAAATTGTACCTGGTCTCATAATCCCTAATAGTTCTCAAGAAAAAGGCTATTCGATGTTCCCCCTCTACCCTATCATTCTTTTGAGTCAAGCCAATAGCAATACTTGACTCTCCTCCATAGACATACATTATAAAGGGCTTGAAAAAATCTAGATTTTTAAGCACTGGGGCTGCTGAGATAGCCTTCTTGACCTCCTCAAAGGCTTGCCTTCCTTCTGTAGTCCATTTGAAGACCAGGTCTTTCTTTAGCAAGAGTGTCATTGGTCTTACCAAGCCTGCAAAATCAGATATGAATTTACTGACAAAATTAATCTTCCCTAAAAAGGATTGAACTACCTTTTTATTTACTGGAAGCGGCAGGTTCATTATAGCTATGATTCTCTCAAGATCTATAAAAACTCCTTATTTATAAAATATGTGTCCCAACAATTTACCCTAAGGTACAGCAAAGATGCATTTCTTAAGATTCAATGATATCCCAAAATCCTGACATTTCTTGAAGACAGATTCTAAATGATCAAAATGATCATCAGCATTCTTTGAAAAAATAGTGAGGTCATCCAGATAAACTAGGATAATCTTGGTTATAATTTCCCAAGAGGCTACATCCATAGCTCTTTGAAAGGTGGCACCTACATTCGATAAGCCAAATGGCATCTTAGCGTATGCAAATGTTCCCCATTTGGTAGTAAAGGCAGTTTTGTATTGATCTTCATCAGCCAACCAAATCTAATTGTATCTAGAGAAACCATCTAGTAAAGAAAACCTCTCTGATCCAGCCATAGTTTGTAGAATTTGTTCCATGGAGGGCAAGGGATAGTGGTCCTTCAGAGATGCTCTATTTAGATCTCTAAAATCTACACATAGTCTTACATCTCCATTATTTTTTCTAACTAATACTAGATTTGATACCCAAGTTGAGTGCTTGATTAGAAATATTATTTTAGAATCTAAAAGTTTTTGCAACTCATTTACCATTAGAGGCTCAATCCTTAGATTTACTGGCCTCTATTTCTATTTGATGGGCTTAGACCCTTCAGTCAGTTCTATTGTGTGCTGGATAATGTCTCTATTGTATCCATGAAGGTCTTCATAGCTCCAAGCTATGACTTTGTCATATCTCTGGCATAATTCTATTAGCCTTTCCTTCTCTTCTTGAGTTGCAAAATTCCTAAATTTTAGTCTTTTCCCATCACTCACCTCTATTTTAGAATAGTCTACTTTATCTACCTAAAACCTTTTCTTTTCCAGGCTTACATCCTTTGGGTCAAACAAGTTTTCTAAGGTGATCAATCTCTTAGGGAGCTTATTAGTCCTCAATTATATAATGTAAAAACCATATGCCTCTTCAATTTTGGTTTGCAACTGATCAGCAAACTCATCTGATTGTTGTAAGAAAGAGACTACCTGAGCATCATCTTCAAATACTTGCCAATTCTCATCATTGTCTGGAATGGTCAGCCTCACTATAACTTTTACTGACTCATTGTTAACCAATAGGCCAGTCACTGGGTTAAACTGTGAGCCAATTTGGGCCATCCTATCAGCTTTAGAGTTTTGACTTCTAGGGATTATCTCAATATTGAAAGCTTCAAAATCTTTTATCAAATCCCAAATCCTATGCCTGTAAGATCTCATTCTCACATTTTTGGTTGCTACCTTTTCTCTAATTTTCTTTACTACTAATTCTGAATCTCCTTCTACTTTTAGGTTCTTAATTCCCTTTTTCTTGGCTAACAGGAGCCCATGTACTAAAGATTCATACTCAGCATCATTATTAGTGCAAGTAAATTGGAATCGGATAGCCCTTAAAATTTTATCACCATTTGGAGCAGTAAGACAAATTTCTGCTCCAGCACCATGTTTACTTCTAGCCCCATCAAAATTCAAAGTCTAGATCTCTAAATTTTGAGTAGTAGGTGCCTCTTCCCTTATAACATTTGGGATTTCCTGGTCCTCATCAAAAATGACGTATGTGCCCAAACCAGTAGAGTCGTAGTTTCCATATGGGTCACTATGCATCATAGCCAAAAACTGGTTGTTTTCTTCTTCTTGATCATGCTCAGTCTAATCACCTAGCTCTTCAACAAAAATCCTTTCTTCTTTATTTAACATGGCATGATCTACCTCTAATATTGTTGTTGGTTCATTGGTGATATGGTCCTTTGACAGTGGTTCGGATAGAATTTTCATCTTCGAACCAAACCTGGTTCTCAGGATGAGGTGAGACCAGTCAAGAGACATATATCCTCCTATTTTTCCTGTAAAGTCTCTGAATAAACATAAACTAAAAATGGGAGGTATATCTATGACAACTATATCTTGGTTGACAATTATGTTGGGACATGTGTATAACTACAATGGGAGTTGTTTGATTCTCCCTACGGTTTGTACTATTTTGCCATCTAGCTGCATAACTCCCTTTGTAAGGGGTTCATATTTTATTTTCAAAGCATCAGCTATTTGCTTGGGCATCACAGTTGTACTAGCTCATAAATCTATCAATGCATTATGTAAGAGTTTCTTTCCAACTATCAGAGTCAAATAGAAAGGCTCTGGCTTGGATTTACTTGTGCTACATTGTTCACCAAGGTTGTTATCTAATGAGGAACTATATCTTTGAGATTTTCTTTTCCAGCAGGTCCTTTGGTAATAGCACCTTTAGGCACTACTTGCCCTTGCAAAGCTTCTTGCAGTAGTGTCTTCTATTTAGGAATAGCCAAAATATCCCATATCGATACCTGTGCTGGAGTCTTCTTTAATTAATCGACTACACTGATCAGTCCCAAAGATTGAGCTTTTTGGACATAAGGATACTTCATTTTTTCCTAAATATGGGTAAGAATCCCCTGGTCTTGCACCAATCAAGGCACTTCTTGTCTAAAAATAGTGTTTCTTTGCCCTTGAGATGGAGGATTATTCATGACTTGTCCATTTACAATCTCAGGCTGCTCCACCATTCTCCTCTTTGATCTGGTGTAATAATCAGATTGCACCACTGGCCTTTGGGAGGTAGATGCTTCATTCAAGAAAACTACTTCATCTTCAACCCATGAGAACAAAGCATGTTTTGGGGATATTTCCTCCTCTTACTACAAGGACATTCCTTGCATCTGAGCCACTAAACTAAATTGTGCATATCAAGAGACTGGTAGGATTGATTGTTACTGGTACTGGCAAACTGACCATCCATTCTTCTTTGCTTAGCCATCCTTTGTTGTAGATTACCCCTAGGACAATCTCTGGGTGTATGAGCATCATTAAAAGGAAGACACCAAGCATTAGTATCATCCACATAATTATTCTGACTTAGAACCATCTCCCTATTTGAGTTGGGAGGGATGGTCTGTGAGGGTGTGGGAACTGCAACTAATTGATTCGCTGGTTGATGGTTAGTTTGTTTCAGAGGACCCTGATATTGGTTTGGTTGGGATGAAAACTTTTTTCCTTGATAGCCTTGATAAGGGGGTTTAGGGAAAGTATTTTGCTACCTCTTTATATTAATCAGCTCATTGGAAAATGTCCTTAGGATATTCTTGATATCATCCATCTCTAATGACTGGGCAAGGACTGGTTGCTTCACAGATGATGGAGGATAAGTGTACATAAACACAAGTGGGCTTACAGCTTTATGAACTTCTTGAGGTAAGGGCAAGGCAATCTTTGGGAACATAGGCATGGGAGGCCTTGGAGGTAAATTTTTAGCATCTATTAAATGATTCTCAGCTCTGACCATATATTCATAAGCCTTTAGTAAAGTGTGTCCTCCCAGTGATTGAATCATAACAGATATGTCTGAATTCAAGGCCTTGAAATAAAACACTATGGCCATACTAGGTGGTGACCTAGCTATAGCAAGGATTCTATCCCAAATTTTCTAGAATCTGGTGTTAAAGTCAGTCATGTCCTCCTGTGGTCCCCTTTGAATGGTGATTAACTGCTATAACAAACAAGACTTATCACCCTTCTCTACAAATCTTTCAAAGAATAGATCTCCAAGCTGGTCCCATGTAGATATGGTATTTGGGGTCAAAGACCGGTACCATTCTAAAGCCTTCCCCTTAAAAGAAGTTACCAATAACCTTATGGCCACATTTTAATGTGTGATAACATGTATGGCATAGACATCTGATACATCTTGAAGATGTTCCACAGGTGTTTTTGAGTCTTGCCCACTGAATTTGGGTAGAGCTTTTAGAGCATTTACTGGGATAAGATCCCAAATGGTTGGTGGTGTTGGGAGGATTAAGGGACTACCAGTGTTCTAGCTTACATAATTTCTTGGGGGAATAGGGGCTCCCATATTTAGTATTGGTGCAAACTGGTTAGCTCTTCTCTTTGGACTTGTTACCAAAGGTGGCAAAAGAATACCTAGATTTGCAGCCGATTGTGATCTGGTGACTGGTCCACAGCTCTGACTCCTTGTAGCTCTCTGGTTCATACAGTCTTGAAATAAACTTCAAGATTGGTCCCACTGGGCATGCCAAAAATTCTTTATGGTTAAAATTTGTGCTTGATTCTAATCAACAACAATGGGAAGTTTCAAGCTGTGGGATATTACGGCTTGAAACAACCTCTAGATTTTAGAGAAGTTGGTCTCTTCTTTTATATCAAGTTTTTAGGGGAAAAGGGATTGGAATTAAATAGAAACACAAATACAGGAAATGAAACCTAGCTATGGTGATGCGCCTGAGTGTAATTTTGATCCTAACTTGAGCACACTAAGACTATATGTAGGATTCAATTACATTTAAGAGCAGACAAGTGCATGATCAATGTAAAAGACTAAAATAATAGAAACAGAGACTCACAACAGGAACTTATTTTGCTGAGATATAGAAAATGCCAACAAAGGCATAGGGTTCAATCTTCTTATAAGAATCTTCCAATCACATAAGAGATGCAGCAACACATATAGTCATGTAGAACTTCTGATTCAAGAAAAAGAGACAAAAGCAAATGACATTCCTAATCACAACTCTAGAAAATCTATAGTATAGACTACTTTTGCAAATGACATAGATAATATCAACAAAGGCATAGAGTTCAATCTTCTTAATTCATTCAGCCACATTAAAGGCACAGTTACATCAACTTTACAACTCAAGAAAATGAGACAAAATCAAATGATATTTCTTAGTCATAAATGGTAGAAAGTCTACACTTTAGAAAATTCCCCCTCTTCTTGATAATGGATCCCCTTCTTTTATAGCCATGGATGTCTCCTTCCATCATCCCCTTTCCTGCACAATTCTACTCTGCCCTTAACTCATAGGGGACAAATAGACGATGCTTTTAATGCCTTAGATGTATCTTGGTCTTATCAAGAAGGGTCATACTAGAGTGAGGTGGTTATTCTAATTACAACGTGTCGATTCACATCTAGTACCTCCTCTCATGCCTGAATTTCCTCATTCCATCACCTGCTTAGCCGCAACTATCCATTCTCCTCCGCTTATAGTGGACAAATAGACGGCCCTTTTAATGTTTGTAGGCCCCAAAAATATACCTAGTGAATTGCTCCATCTACCAGAAATAACTATCACTAAGTTTCCCTCCATCTCACTTTGTGGGAACAGATACATAGAACATTCTATTCTATTGAAATAGAAGAGGACACTTAGTCAATTTCTTGAAATTCTCCTTGTCACTTAGAAGGCACTAGAGAATGACACTTGGCACTTTCTGCCTAATTTATTGAATACACGCCGCTTTCTCTGATTCTCTTTAGCTATGTTGTAGAATTATTGAGGGCACATATTAGGCTCCTATGGATGGTGACACTTGGCAGCTTCTACAGACCTTTGAAATAACACCTAAGACCTACCACAATTTTTATTTGGCAATGAAGCTTGAAGATAATCTCTTGAAAGTTGACACATGGGGGCCTCTGCTTTCTTGGGAAGATACGTGGCATCTTCTTCTTTTGAGAATGGAGTAGATTGGGGCTTGAGAAGTGACACTTGGAAACCTTCGCTACTCTTTGGCACTTAGACAAAATGAAACAAATGCCCTACTGCCTTCCAAAAGGGTGCTTAACCCCTTTGATTTTTTGGACACTCCCTTGAACCGCTCGTTGAACCAAAATTGGTTTAAGGGTTCAACGGTTCAATGGTTCAACACTACGTGCCATTCACACATCAACCAAGGTATTAAACCAAAAATGTTGAACCAAGGCATTGAACCTAGGCATTGAACTGACTATCTCTCAGATGCTGACATGCAGTGACTTCTACTTTCTTCTGAAGAGTAGTCCAGGGCCTTCTGCGATTTCCACCTGGCACTTTCCACTTCTTCCTGCTACCTAGCTTGTTGAAAACATTCATCAAGAAGTAGAATGAAATGCAGGTGCTGATATGAGACGCGGATGCCAGCACATGGTGTGTTTCATTGAGTTGCTATTGGATATGTGGCACATTTTGTGGCTCTCTTGAAAGTTAGGAAAGATGCCTCAGATGACTCCACTTGGCTTGTTTGGTAACTCAAAAAAGTGACACTTGGTAGCTTTCACTGCCCTTTGATGCTTAGGTAGAAAATGAATCAAAATAAACAATCCCACGCTCTATTTCAAAACTTCTGCCGCCATGACCAAGGTATGCAAGGATAAAATTGTAGTGCATGACTGAGAATCAAAATGCAATGCAGAGTAAAAATTTACTCTACAGATATTTTATTGGCCAACTCTTTATGTCATTAATGATTATAAACACTTGGTCAAGTTAAAACAAGTATAAATACCTTTATTATAAAACATTAAGATGATGGATGGATGGATGTAATAATTTGGAATGATATTGTGATGGATCTTTAAGCTTAATATATGACATAGCAGGTTGTATTAATTTGTTTTACTATGAGTGATGGTATGAACTAAGTGTTGACTTTTATGTGAGAGATATCTTATCTTCTTTTCTTTTCTAGGAACTTAATACTTACAGAAGATGAATATAATGTGTGATAATACTAATCAAACTAGAACTCATAGGATTAAGTTAGTATGTTTATGTTTTTATATAATCTTTGTTTAATTTATATAAAGAGAAAAATATGAATAAGTTATCTAAACTATGTGATAAAACCTATGGGAACTGGTCCTTTGCCATGTACTTTGATGAGCACACAAGACCCAAGTCTTGCATTAAAGGGCCAACACGCTAGCTCATTAGGCTAGACTTCAGTGTCAGAGCTAGAATTAACTAAAATAACCCAACATGCCTTGATTAATTTTTATTTTTTTAGACAAAACATCTGAAAGAATTTTTGTCTTGGTCCTTTGCCCTTTGGAAAGTGCCCTTCAGAACTTGGAAAAGTGCCATTTAGAACTTTGACTTGGTCCACCTTGATGGATAAATATCTTTCAAAGAAAGTGTAGAGGACACTTGCCTGAGAAACTAACCCTTTGGGAAAAGTGTTAAAGATATTTTTCTCAAGAAAGTGCCCTTTGGGAATTTTGCAAAGGACCAACTTCTCTTAAAGATACCCTTCAAAACTTTGACTTGGTCATTTTCCTAAAACAAAGGGTCTTTCAAAATAATTACACTAGACCTTTTGGTAAAGAAAATCACCCATCTGAAAAAAGTGTAATGGACCACTTTCCTATAGAAGTGCCTTTCAGAACCTAGAAATGGACCATTTTATTGGGAAACATATCTTTTAGGGAAATTTTAAAGGATCATTTTCTCAAAGATAGATCCTTCAAGAAAATTATTGAAGGGACTTGGATTTAAAATTACCCTTTAGAACTTTTGAAAAGGACCTTCTTTGAATAAATGACCCTTCAGGGAAATTTTTTCAGACAAAATGTCTGAAATAATTTTTGACACTTAAAAAATCTGAAACATAACTCCAAAAGAATTCAAACACTTAGCCAAATAAAGTGGGTCAAAACTCCCAAAATAATTAAGCCTTGTACATTTTTTGTGGAATTTTTGGGTAACACTTCCTTATAAGTAAATTTGGATGCTATACTTGGCCAAAAGTTGGAAAAGTGTAAAGTTAGGCCTTTTCTAGATATATTTCTACAACTACTTAGTACCATGAAAACTTTCTTGAATACCTTCACTTATAATGTTGAGTCTACTTGGAATCCACATGATCCACTCATCAACTAGGACCCTACTCATCTATTTAAACCAAGCAAAAACTTTTTATGTGGGCTAAAATGGTCAATAATTCTAGTAGCTCAGTTGGCTTGACCACCCTGTTAGTCATGGAACCCAACCATTGGTCATTCTAGCTCAAATAAAAAACTATTTACAAATACACTATGCTTCACATCTAGAAACATTTTTTGGAGTAATGGGGAGGGAAAACAACAATAAGACAAAAAAAGATAAAGCAACAACCTAAAGTACCAACAGAACAACTAAAAATAGTAGTGTGTAAAAGCACTTGGAGGAGAAGAGCAGACCTATCTACTAATGTCCAAGGGGCAAGATATGATATTAGTAGTATAACTTGAGATACCTCCAATTAACAAGTATAGTAAGGCCTTCTCCATTCAATTTATAAATCTCAAAATCATTGTTCTCATTTTATCTTGTGATGGCATAAGGTCCACTCTAAAGGTTGTTAAACTTGGAGTAGTTTCCTAGTTTTGCATAGTCCTCATCCCATTTGATGACTATGTCACCTTGATGGAATGTCTTCAAAGAATCTCTTTTATCAAAGGTCATCTTGACCTGATATTGGTTAGACCACATAGCATGCATGGCATTATCTCTTATTTACTCTAACTCTCTTAGTTCATTCATTCTAACCTCTATTACATCACTTTATTAAAGCTATAGTTGGTGTACAAGATCTAAATCTAGAAGCTCCAATGAGATTGGCATCATTTCTTCTCTTCTATAGACTAAGGGATAAGGTTAGTTACCAATGGCATTCTTATGGGTGACCCTGTTATCCCATAAGATAGTCTTCAACTTTGTGTGTTAGGATCTCTGATTATCTTTCATTATTCTCTTATTGATCTTAATCAAGTTCTTATTAGTGGACTCAGCAAGTCCATTACCCTATAGATAATAATTAGATGAAGATGTTAGATAGATACCCTAATTATTATCCCACTCACATACCTTTGTTCCACAAAATTTTAAATCAATTTTTGATATTATGGTGGATGGTACTCCAAAATGTGTGACTAGGCTCCCATATAACTCAAGAACAAAGTTCTCATTTGCATCCTTCAAGGGGACTACTTCTACCCACCTAGTGAATTAGTTTATGGCTATCAAGACCCACTTATGGCCAAAATTTTATGGAGGATTAATCATGCCAATTAATTCTAAACCCCATTACATGAAAGGTTACTCAACTTGAATAGGTTTTAGTGTCATAGCAACTAGTTTTTATTTCCCTATAAACATGGCACATTTTTAACACTTTCTCACCCATGGATGTGAATCTCTAAACAAATTGGGCCAAAATTAACCAACTCTTATGACTTTTTCAACTATGATCCTAGCTACAAATGGCCTCTTTGTGGGTGATCATGAAATTACCTGAGAGTCTTATCAAACTAGTTAGTTTCAACACATCTTAAGAGCATACCTCCAATGTCCTTTTTTGAATGTCACTCCATCGATCAAAATGTATGGCACTAATTATATCCTAAAGTGCCTTCTTTGTGATGCATTGAAACCCATTAGACACTCTCCCATTTGAAAAAATATAGAAATAGCCTATGTCTAGTTGGATGGAAGAGTGTCTTAATCTTCTTATTAGGTGTCTTGGATTACCATGATTATCTCATTTTCTCTCACATATTTATCAAGATGTTCACATAATCCCTTTCCTCTGATTAGCTTTATGATCCTAACCTCAATGTCATACTCCATACATTTGGTGACCTATCTATCTCTCTTTTCCTTCAAGCCTCTATTGAGGATAAAATCCTTCACATTTGGATGAACCACTATTAGTATGATCTTACTATTTGAAACTAGATGCCTAAATTTCTTCAAACTTCTTACAATATTAAGCACATATTTTTCAACAAAGTAATATATTTCTTCATAACCCTCCAAAGCTTGGCTAAAGAAATCAATGGCTTGCTCTAGACCTTGAACATTCTACTACATGAGCATGGATGAAATTACATCTAATGTGGAAAAGGCATATAGATAGAAGTCCTTATTGAAATATAGATTTAATAGAGTGGGGGCATGAAATATGGCCTCCTTGATGGCCTCAAATCTCATCTTACCTCCTCTTGTCCATGTGAACTCTTTGCCTTTTCTTAGCATATGAGTGAGAGGCTTTACTATCTTTGTAAATCCTAGAATGAACCTCTTAATGAAATTTATCATGCCCAAGAAGCTTTGTAACCCTTTCTTGTGTTTAGGTAGTAATAAGGAAAGTATTACTTTAATCCTCTTTAGATCAATGGAAATACCAACTTCAGACACCAAATGTCCTTGAAGTTTTCCTTCATACACATAGAAAATGCATTTCTTTAGATTTAAAAAACTCCAAATTATCTGCATCTATCAAAAATAGATCTCAAATGAATCAAATGATCATTAGGATTCTTCAAGAAAACTATTATATCATCAAGCTAAACAAAAACCATATTATTCAAAAGACCATAAAAAGCAACATCTATTTTTCTTTGGAAGGTGGCCCTAGTATTGGAGAGTCCAAAAGGCATTTTATAGTATGCATAGGTCCCTGATTTTGTTGTGAAGGTAGTCTTGTGCCTATCTTCTTCTTTCACTGTGATCTGATTATAGCTAGAATAGCCATCAAACAATGAGAACCTACCACCTTTTGTAGAATTTGATCCATGGAGGGTAGTGGGTAATGATCCTTGAGGGATACCTTATTAAGGTCCTTTAAGCCAACACATAATTGAATTTCTCCATTATTTTTCCTCACTGGCACAAGGTTTGCCATCCAAGAGGAATGTTTAATTATAGATATTATCCTGGACTCAATCAATTTATAGATTTCTCTTCTAATGAGATCCTCCACTCTTGGTTGACACACCTTTGTTTCTACCTAACTGGTTTGGCATTGATTTTAAATTCAATGTTTTGATGTGCAAGTTTAGGGTCAAATCCTTTCAAGTTTTTTTACTCCCAAGAAAATATATCAAAAAATTCTTGGCACAAAGCAATAAATGTAGCTCTTTCCTCTATTGTATTGACCTTTCCTAGCTTCAATAGCTTTCCCTTAAATATCTCTATCTTTTTATACTATTCCTCTTTAACTGAGATGCATGCCTTCCCTTTCCTTAGTCATTTTCATTTAGGATGCTCTCCAATGTCATAAGTCCTTTGGGAAGCTTATTATATCTCATATATACTATTTTATCATCATATTTATTATGGAACTTGTCTTGATTCCTATGGTAGAATTCTACCTCTTGCATTAGGAAACATTGATTTGGTCATCATTGTCAAAGACTTGCCAAGTCACCTTATTGTCAAATATAACTAGTCTATTTATAACCTTAACCTTATCTTGGCTTGGGTTGCCTTTGACTTCCTTTTCTATCTCATATTGGGCACCAATGGTAGCAATTTTGTCTACATGTTAGTTTGCTTCTCTCAGTATGGACTAGATGTCAAATGCTAAGAAATCCTCCATGAAGTCCCATACCCAATTTTAAAGGATTTCAAATGGTGACTTTTGATTATACTTAGGCCCCTCACTTATTACACCATGAACTCACTATCACCTTTGACCTTGAGGAGTTAGATACCTCTCTTCCTTGCTTCTTACAAACCATGTAAAAAAGCTTCATATTTAGCTATATTTGAGGTGCAACTAAATTGAAGTCTTATAGAAAAATGGTATTTTTATTTTGTGGGTAAAATCAGCATGGCTTACACTCCACTCGCATTCTTTGACTTAGATCCATCAAAGAACAAAGTCCATATACCATCCTCTTCTTTAATAGTGTTAGTCAAGGATGGTATTGCAACACCTTCCTCATGCATGTAGTACACTCCTAAGTCTACCTCTTAAATATTGTTAAATGGATCAAATCCATGGTTATTATTTACCCACTCATCCAAGTATAGATTTGAGATGCCTTCTAGATGACTATGGGGTTCTTGTTCAATAATCTCTATAACCTATTCAAATATGGCACAGTTGGTATTTGCAAGATTGGGCATGTAGGATTCTAGGTAGAACTTAGTGATAAGATCAGACCTTATGGTGACTTTAGTTCCATACCTAGTTCTAAAACCATGTATGGCCAATCAGATGAAAAATATCCCCCAATCTTAGCAGTGAAGTCCCTAGACAAGCATAGGGTAAAATATGAAGGTAAGTCTACGACCATTACGTCTTGCTTAATGACAAAATTTAAACAGGCAGCTAATGTAATCTATAAATCTTTTAAGATGTGTACTATCTTAGTAAGGGAACCATTCAATTAGATCACACCCTTTTCATTAGGCACATATTTGATCCCAAGCTAATTTATTATGGCTTTAGGCATTACTGAGGTTGAAGCACCTAAGTAAATCATGTAATTATGTACTTATAGTCATATAAAATGCAAAAATTGGTAACTTGAGCATGGATAATATCACTCAACCCTTAGGTACCTCATGCTTACTTTCATGACCCTCTTAAGCTTATTTTCACTAATTCTTAGTCATTTATAGCCTTTTAGACTTGGTCCCAAGTCACTCAGGCTTCTCTTCTTAAGACAAATCAATCCCCATGGGTCATATCTACTCAAGACAATAGTGCGACACTTGGACTATAGCGCTGGTGTCACTCTTGTCCACTTTTGGTCCTATTATCCAAGTCTATTTTTTACCCCAATGCTTAATTTATTATATTTACCCATCCTTATCCTTGTTGTATTAATGCAATTACATTTAAACCATGACCAATATATCCCTATAAAATCCCATTCAAGATCATTTAGAAAGGGGTTGGAAAATATCACTAAGCAAGCAAGACTATTCAAGCAATCTTCCCTATTATCTGCATATAGCCAGCCAACACATATACAATCTCATTCAAATACTTACACCAGTCCCTAACCATCTCAAGCACATCTAGTTTAGCATTCTCCATCTTCATATACACAATTTCATAAAGCACATCAAGTGGGAGAACTACATATGGCTTGATCCCTCTTCAGAGTATTGGTATATACATAGTGTGCCCACACATAGGGTGTGAAGCATGTCTAGTGCATCTTAAACACACTAACCCCCCCTCTTGCTTAGAATTGTTCAAATCACAATGTAAGATAGGGTTTTAAGAAATAATATGCTCTACAAGGAGCTATACAAACTTATAGCTACCAAAACTTCATAGATAGGGTTACACAGACATAGTGAACAAAACCCAGAAAGCTCAAATCCTTAAGACAAAAGTGGTAAAGGTGTACTATAGAATTAGTGCCACTACTATCCAATTTTAATGCTCCTATTCAATCACAAAATGAAGTTTAGATCTCAGTTTGTGATAGTGTCTCAATCTTGTATAGTGAATTCTAGCCTTTGTCTTAGTTGGATCAATTAGTTTCCAGCTAAGTTTTATTGTCTTCTCCTTATTACTATTTTTAAAAAAGTTTGAATTGTAATTAGTTTACATAAATTAGTAGATTAATTATTGTCTATTTATTTACTGATTTTACTACTCATACCCTTTAACTAAATTAGGAACAATACACCAATATTCCCAAAATTGTTAAATCATTTAGTAAACCTGACTTACTTTGTTTGCACATAAAAACCTTAGAAACCCTAGGGTAATTTTCCTACTAAATTTTCATATATTTTTTTGATTTTTTACCTATATAATAAAATAAAAAATTAGCATTAAATATTAAGTTTTTATAGTAATTTTAAAATAATTTTCTTTCAAACCCTAGTTTCCCACACTAGGTCCCAATCATTTTTTGAATTTTTATTAGCATATTTAAATTAGAAAATCCATTCAAAATCAATAGTAATTTTCAAAAATATTTTATTTTTAAAAACCCTAGTTGTATTTACTAGATACTATTAAATCACTAATTTTCCTTTTATTTTTTTATTTTTTCTTGCATATTTAACTCAGAAATCCACTTTCAATTTCAAATATTTCATAGTAATTTGTCAAAATATCATCTATCAAACCCTAGTTGTATTTACTAGATCCTATTAAATCACTAATTTTCCAATAAATTTATGATTTTTTACTTGCATATCTAACTCAAAAATCCACTTTTAATTTCAAATATTACATAGCAATTTGTCAAAATATCATCTTTCAAACCCTGGTCGCATACACTAGGTCTTATTGCTCTTGTAGTATCACCTTACATCTATAATCAGATTTCAAAAATGGGTTTCACTTATTCATAATTATTTCTTGCATTTCGTGTAAAAAATAAGGAAACCATCATTGGTCCTATCATGCACATGAATGATGAAGTTTATCATATGTTAATGCAAAGATTTATTCTTTGCATTTCATGCTTATGTTTCATAATATGGGATGATGTTAAGAAAGTTATCAAACATGTTAAGATATCTCTTGCATCACCTCCCTTGGAGCCTTTATCCCATGCTAAATCATATTGCATGGTCCATTTCACTCTTCTTCAAGTCACTACCCATCATCAGAGAGCCTAGTTGACACCCTTTGTACCTCCACCACCTTGACCTATTGATTATCTTTTCTCTCCTCCTATAGCTAATACTAGCTCTATACAAATAGTAGATAATGTAGTTAGTGTTGTTACTTAAAGTGCCACCATGCCTCCTCCACCTAGTCAGGAGCCCCACCACCCTCCTATTCCCTCCCATCCCATGCTTAATCCACCTCCATAGGTAGATCTACACAAGGCATATGATATTATTGATCAGTTGAGAAACACCCCAGCTAAGATTTCCATGTTATAACTTCTTCAAAAATCTAATGTGTTCAAGGACATTCTCTATTGAGCACTCACTTAGACTTTTATACCCATTGACTCTAAGCCTTCTTATTTTGCATCAGTGGTTAACACACCAAAAACTATAAAAGATGTTATCACTTTTGATCATGATGGCATGCCATCTTAAATAGTAATTGATCAAAATTTACCACTCTTCATATAAGCTCAAGTCAAAACTAGTGCAATTAAGAGAGTTTTAGTTAATAGTGATTTCAAACTTAATATATGTAATATTACATTCTTACCATGGGCATAGATATGGCATCCATGCACAAATCATATAAGAACATTTGAGGATTTGATGATATACCATGATAGACATTTGGTACTATTGCTTTGGATATCATCGTAAGACCTAAAACCCTCTCTACACAGTTATAGGTCATGCTAAGTCCTCTTTATTATAATCTTTTACTCAGATGACCTTGGATACGTGTTATGGGGGTAGTTCCTTCTACTCTTCATTGATGTGTTAAGTTTCTCAATGAGGGATATCTATACACATGTCCAACAAATAACCATCCATTTAGATATTATTGAATTACAGAGTCATCTTCAACTATTTCACTAGATGGGACACCTTATATCATAGTTCAACCACCACCTCATTGCATTTTTCTTGATTAGATACATATATATGAGGTTGGAGAGACTAGCACTTCTCACACTCTTCCACCTATAGTTGTGCCTTCAGCGCTAGATATTCAACCAATCACAATAGCTTTAGTTATTCTATCTACTCCATCAATCATGATTCTTACACCTATTACATTTATATATTCATAGATAGTAGTTCCAATCGTACCAATTGATTCTACAAATATAGTCACTCCATCAGTTATGGATATTCTCACAATACCATTATCTTCTACTATTATAGTTGATGAGACCCCCATATCATAGTTACCCCTTATGGTAAACTCTGATTTACCATATGTAGAAGATGTTGATACATATTCTCAAGCTTCTTTAGATGATTATACAACACCCACACTCATAGATGACTATTTGTGTGGGTTGAGATTTACACTAATTGGCCCAGGAGACTACCAAGATGACTTTAGAGATCTCATTAGACATCCTACATCATTATTAGTATCTTACACTACAATCTTAGGATATACTCCACATTTGTGGCCACAGATAGATCACTTGGCACATACAGTTCACATGGTTACCTCTATGGATATAGATCTAGTCATTTAGATTTGGATAGGCACCACATAGTATCAACCATAGATTGTGTTATAAATGTTACTAGATCATGGATTAATCACCTTACCTATAGTGCAACACAGATCTATTAGTAGATTATCATAGTAGGATGGTCACTCATTTTGTCTTTTTCATAGGATCACAGGTCATGATACAAACTCATGTACAACTTTACAGAAGAGATTAGATACACTATAGGTTCATGGTATTATTTATATTACAGCACCATCTTCTTCATTTCTACCAAAGAAATCTACTACCAAAACTAAATGTCTAAGAGAAGAATCAGTATTTCCACCACCAGAGAAACCTTCAGTTTGCCTTTGATAGGATGATACCATGTACACAACTTCTATAGTATATGATGATACTTATGATGATGATCTTTAGGCATTTGATGATGGTTGTGATCCTTTCCTTCCTATCCATCACCATCTAGCTCCATCCTTGGACCCTTGACCTCCTCCAACCTAGCCTTTTATTCATATGCTTATATATAATCTCATTATGATTACTTGTATATAATTTTCTCAGTATCACCTGTACATAGTTTCTTATACTTGATTGTACATAGTTCCTTCTTAATTTATTTTACATAGTTTCTTATTCTTGATTATACATAGCTCAAATATATCAAAAAAATTCAAAAACATTCAAATATTTAAAAACAAAAAAAACATAAAAATAATTCAAAAACACCAAAAACATTTTGATTGTATGCATCATCCATGCTTTACATGTCTACTACCATACTAGACTTACATTTGTTGTTATATACTTATTTTTTATTGATTTATCTACATTACCATGCTTCACTTGATCTTATTTTTAGTGTGTGTAGTGACATCCAGCTCTTTAATTGCTTCACTCTACCCATTGAGGGGGCATCCTACTTCTACATCAAGACACACACTGATATACATACTCACTAGGGGCATCTTCTACATGACTACACCATCCAAGTTATGTCATTCCTACACCACACACTCTAATTATCATGTTGATATACATTACTTACTTACACATATTACTTAATCAACACTCACTATTATATCACTCTTGTGTATTTCTTAGCATATACCTAGTCTTGTACTCAAATGTCTTGCATACTTTCCCTCTTGCTTTGATTAGTTAGATGTGATTGTACTTCTAATTCTTTACATGCTTTCTTTTCTTGCTTAACATAGCTAGATTGTTTGCATTTCTTAGTTCTTTTTTCTCTCCTATATGTGCCTTAAAACATTTTCCAATTTCCTTTGCTTCTATTTATGTGTGTGCCTTGGGAAATTTGCCAATGTCCTTTGCCTATACTCCTCTATTTAATTGTGGCTTCTATGCTAATTTTACTTGTTTCAATTATATGTGTATGTGGCATTTGAACATGCCTTGTATGTTTGCTTTATATTTTGAGTGACATGTGCCCATGTTCCTTGTTTGTTTGGCCCCTTGGCCATCCTTGTATGATTCTTGCTTCTTCCCTTGTGTGCTTTTTGCTTGTTTGCTTCATATTATTTTAAATGTCATGATTCACATCATGCATTTATCTTGATTTTTTAGATGCCATTATGGGCATCATGTTCCATCCCTCTAACTAAAAACTAACCAAACTTTCATTTCTAGTTCAGTACATTACACATGTTCTTACATTGTTATATCCATCTAGGCATACCCTTGTTGATCTAACAACCTCTCTATATAAATCATGTTATATCTTGAGATATCTTGATGATTATCATTGTTATATCATCTATATTTATAGTATAACAAAAGTGTAGGGCTCTTTATTTTGAGGTAAGTCATTGCAGGTTCTTCATTCCTACCCTCAAAATAGGGGGAAACAAATAAGGGTTTTGTTTAAAAGATCAGAGCTCCTAACAGTCAAAATAGAATCATTTAGCACACCCAAAACAATAACCAAACATCAAAATAGTCAAAATAGAATATGTAGACAATTAAAAATCTAGAATAGTTACCAGATTTGGCCTTGGACAATAGCACCAATGCCATTACTGTCCACTTTCAGCACTCTTATCTAAATAGGAAAAAAAGATTTTTCAAAAATATATAAAAAGGTAAGTTTAGTTATGGTTTTGTTAGCTATAGTTCAGACTAGAATCAATAATTTAAGTATAGTTTTTCTCATAGAATCTAGATATAGGGGACATCATGCATGGCATGATAGCTCTCACTTCTAGTTTCAGATAGGGAAATTGGTATAACTTCCAAATCAGAATCCATGTTTCTGACACTAGTGATTGGGGACAATGTATGTGGAATATTTTTTTTCATTTCTCTCCAAGTTTAGCATTAACCAGGCATTCTCAGTACTTTCATGTGTTATTCCATCTACATATGTTTGGCATCATTTTGGAATGGCTTTCATACAAGCCTAACTTCCTGAGTTCTTGAGCTCCCAAGTGGCCTTCATACAAATTTAGTGAACCAATTTAGAGTGGCTTTCATACAACCCTAATCTCCATCTTTTGAAGTCACCAAGAGTGGCCTAGTTTTTTGCATACATTCATCTATCCATGTCAACATTGTTAGATCATAGCACATTCATGGTCTTTAGGATCCATCTCATATAATATACATTTCATACTGGTATTATTTCATAGATTCACTTTTTAGGGCAATAATGGAGCCAAAAGACTAACTAACCTTTGTATTCTTGAGCCACCTATTCAGAGGGATTAGACACATAGTCCAAACATCAATCAACACACACATGACCACCTAGATCCACTTAGTGGGCAATGATGAAGCTAAAGGGCTAGCCTTTACATTCTTGAGCCACTGTTAGGGAATTGAGCACTCAACTCCATATTTGATATTACTCTTGGTACATCACCTTCTAGCATTACTCTACATAATAGAGCATCACTCAACATCACAATAGGTTTTGTATTAGTTTATGTACTTAGTGAGGTGTATTCATTCCTTTCTCTTCTCTCTCTCTTACCCAGTTTTGTATATTCTTATTTTAGATATAGTGTATCTAGCAAGAACTGATCTACTCTTTGTTTTTCTTACAGATTCATGCTTCACATCATGTTTTCTCTATTCACACCCAACATCACACAACTTCATGAGCTTCACCCTTGTAGGTACTTTTAGGTATGCTTTCTATTTTTCCTTTATATTATTATTTCACTTTGCTACATCACTAGAATAAAGTGGGGAAAATTTAATTATATAAAATGAAAAAATTGGTAAATTTATCATGGCTAATGACACCCAACCCTTAATTCCCTTGTGCTTACTTTCATGCCCCTCTTAGGTTTATTTTCATATATTCCTAGTCATCTGTAGCCTTTCAAACTTCATCCCAGCTCAACTAGACTACTCTTTTTAAGACAAATCAATCCCCCCAAATCCCATCTACTTAGGATAGTAGTGCCACACTTGGACTATAGCACTAGTGCCACTCCTATCTGCTTTCAATGTTATTATCCAATTCCATTTTTGGCCTCAATAATCAATTTCTTCTAGTTCTCCATCCTTATCCTTGTTAGCCTAATGTGAGTACATTTAAAACATGACCAATAGATCCCTATAAAATATCATTCAAAGATAATTTGGAAAGGGGTTAGCAAATATCACTAAGCAAGTAAGAATACAGTCAAGACTATTCAAGCAATCTTCCTTATTCTCTGCATATAGCCAACCAACACACTTACAAGCTCATTTAAATCCTTACACTAGTCCCTAGACACCTCAAGCACATATGGTTTAGCATTCTGCATCTTCATATACATAATTTCACAAATCACATCAATTTAGAGAGCTACATATAGATTGATCCCTCTTTCAAGTATTGGTATATAGGTAGTGTGCCCACACACAGAGTGTGAAGCATATCTAGTGTATCTTACACACACTAACCCCCCTTGATCAAAATTGGTCAAATCATAATGGATAGGGTTAAAAGAAATAATCTACTCTATAGGTAGTTATACAGACTTCTAACTACCAAAACTTCATAGACAGGGTCACATAGACATTGCAAATAAAACCTAGAAAGCTAAGATCCTTAAGACAATAGTGGTAGAGGTGGACTATAGAATCAGTGCCACTACTATCTAGTTTTGGCACTCCTATCCAATCACAAAATGAAGTTTAGATCTCAATTTATGATAGTTTCTTAGTCTTGTATAGTGAATTCTAGCCTATGTCTCAATCGAATCAATTAGTTTCTAGTTAAATTTTATTTTCTTCTCCTTATTACTATTTTTTAAAAAGTTTGAATTGAAATTAATTTACACAAATTAGTAGCTTAATTATTTTCTATTTATTTACTAATTTTAATACTCATACCCTTTAACTAAATTAGGAATAATACACCAATATTCCTAAAATTATTAAATCAATACTAAACAATCTCATATGATGATTGATAGATGAAAGGTGGGAGGCTTAACAACTTTATAAGGATACACAACATTTTGAGATTGACTTGTGCTTGGAACTTGATTGGGAACCAAGCCAAGGGTTTGATTAGGGGCTTGGTTAGGCTAACTATTATTGATGAAAATAGTGTTTACTTTATCAGCTACCTTTTCCCCATGAGAGAGATTGAAGAGCTCTTGTTGGAGAATTTCCTTTTTCCCAAGGATAGATAGAGCATTATACATGGACATAGTTACATTATCCTTCTTTAAATGATCCACAAAACTAAAGGGAAGACTAATACCTTTGGACTATACCTTAGAGATGGAAGCATCACTTGGTATTTAAGTAACATGAGGAATGAAAGGGGACCTCTATTGTTGTTCATTAGGCTAGGGAACTTGTTTATTCATATGAGCCTTAATAAATACATCTAAAGAAGTAGGTTGCTGACTAGTATAAGGAGATGATACAAAAACCCTAGGTTACCCCAATTAGTCCTCTAACATCCTCTTCTTAGCCCTTATCTAAGCTATAACTTTTTCATTTGTCCTCTGTGAAGCTTTTCCCATATTATTTGATACATGTTTAAACACATATTCCCCTTCTTGGAGATTCATGCATGTGGTATCAACTGGTGCTCCACCCATGCTCCCTTATTGTTGGTTTTGATAATTTGATCATGACATGTCAAGCATGTTGTCTTGACTCATTTAGGGAGTTTTTGGTGGAGGAGGCATCATGTCATGACTCTAAAATGAAGTAACATGCTACCAACTAGGGTCTTGATACATATCTCCAATAGTGGCCATCACCATCTCATTGGACTATCCGTCTGACTGTTATTGACCTTCTTGAGCATAGTTGTTCTAAGTTAGCATAATATCTTTGGAATTACTTAGATCATTACGATTATATTGTCTTGATTGAGGATTCTACCCCTATCCTTGCTGATTGGGTTAATAAGGTGGTCTATTATACTATAAATTCTATTTATTATTCTATTATGGCCTATATGGTGGAGCCTGTTACCTCTCCATTGCAACCAACTTATTGTTTTGGGCTTTTAGAATAATTTCAATCTTCCCTAGTCTATTAGTCTACTCACCTTCTATTTGATAAAACTTTGTTGATTCTAAAATTGGATCAATAGTTTAGGTAGGAGGATGTATCTCTGGGAAGAGACGCATTGGGGGCCTTGGATCCAATTTTCCTATTTATATAAGGTAATTTTTATCACTAATTTCTACTTCAAAATTTCCAAGCAGGGTGTTCCCTCCCATGGATTGAATAATTATAGCTACATCCAAGTTGAGAGGCTTCAAATAGTATAGAAAAGAATAGTTGGGTGTAGGCTTGATCACCATAGGAATTTTGTCCCAAGTCTTCTAGAATCTATAGTTGAAATCCACCATGAACTCATGGTTGAATCTTTTGATTATTTTAAGTTGCTCTATAAGTGAAAGATTATCACTCTTATCCTCAAAGTGCTTACACAAGACCTCTCCAAACTCATCTTAGTTGTTGATTGATGCAAGGGCCAATCCTCTATACCACTAAAGTGTTTTTCCTTTGAAAGAGGTTGTTAATAACCTCATTTCTATATTTTCATGAGTTATATCATGTACTAAACAAAGGTTAGTAATGTCAATAATGTGGTCTATAGGAGTCACAAGATTTTCTCCTATATAATAGGTAAAAGCTTTCAAATCCAAGACTGGAATATCATCCCATTAGGTAAGGTTCAAAGGACTACCACCATTAAATGTTATAAAGGCTTGCCTTTTAGGGATAACCATCTAAGGTATGGGATTTGTAATAATGTTTGGTTGAATAATACTAGCTTGAATAGAAGGGTTTTAGACAATAATAGGGGGAATAAGATAGGTAGGTGTAGACTTTGGCTGAGAGGCTCTCTTCTTCTTTGTCAATTGGGAGGGTAGATCAAAGAGATCTGCTTCCTTCCCTTCTGCATAGGATCTTCAGACAACTCGGGGGGGGCATGAAAATTATGCAAATATGGAAATGAAACTCTAAAATTCACTACTATACTCGGACATGAAAATAATAAGTCCCACCAGGAGTGTTATAACTATTAGTAATTTAGATAGCATGCTAGTTAGGGCTCATATTCATTGAAGTCCAACCCATACCTAGACTAACATGAGTTTGGTATAAGGCTATTTGTAATGAAATTACTTAGATGTTTGTATAGAATGATTTTATATCACATAGAATAAGAAAATATGATAGATCACATAGTGATAATTGACAGTAGAATAGAATACTGGATAATATGGCAAAGCCACTTCGAGGGGGCAACCTCCATATCAATGCACTAATAGAATAATACTTAACATAATGAATAAAGACTAGCCACTACCTCCTATATATAATCTACTTATCCAAGGTTATTCCATAGGCTGACCTATCTAAGAACATAGAGAAATGTAACAAGTAAATAAAATAGGTATGTAAAGCCACAAGTCAGCCACACATATCCCTAGACATACTAATGGTTAAAGGTGTAACAAGACCTTCCCCTTCAAAACAACATTATCCTAAACATTATGGCAACTCTGGATGTTGCTGCATAAATGCTTCATCTTCCCAAGTGGCATCTTCCCATGGAATATTCTTTAATTTGATTAGCTACTCTATAATTGCTTTGGAACGTAGCTATTTGGTATGCCCTCAAAGGATCACCTCAAGATCAAGAACAAATCTACCTTCCTCATCCAATTTTGGTAATTCTATTTAAATGGAAACTCTATGTCCAATGAATTTCTTCAATCATGATACATGAAATACTAGATGTATACGAGTGGATGAATGAAACTTTAACTTGTAGGCCACACTACCAATTTTCTACAAGATCTGATAAGGCCCATAATAATTAGGGGATAGTTTTTTATCCTTTTTTTATTACTTAAATGACATTTTTTTATATGGATGCAAGTAAAATAAGACCCAATCACCAATGTCAAAATGCCTCTCACTTTTGTGTTGATATGCCTATTGCTTCATATGATTCTGGGCCATAGCTAAATTTTCACACAAACTTGCAAGGACCTCTTATTGATGGTGAATATGTTCTTCAACTACATGAACCTTAAGATGGACCTTCAAGGTCAAAGTGATGGATGGAGGGTGGTATCCATACAGTTCCACAAAAAGAGACATTTTGGAAGAACTATGAATATAAGTATTATACCACCATTCAGCAAGTGGCAGCCAATGAACCCATTTATCATGTTTATCAAAAACAAAACAATAGAGATATCCTTCCAGACATTTATTGACTACCTCAATTTGTCTATTATATTGAGGATGATAGGATGAACTATAAGCCAATTAGGTGCCCAAACATGTAAATAACTCAAACCAGAAATTACTAGTAAAAATGGGATCTCTATCACTGACAATGATCTTAGGGGTCCCATGCAGTTTCTAAACTATATTGAGAAAAGTAGTACCTATTATACTAGTAACAAATGGTTGGGATAAAAAACAAAAATGAGCATACTTACTGAGATGATCTACAACAACCATGATAACATTTTAACCATCAAATCTCGATAACCCTATAATGAAATCCATAGATACCTCTTCTCAAAGCTGGCTAGGGATGGATAAAGGTTGTAAAAGACTAGGGGTTTTGATGGTTTCACCTTTGTTTTGTTGATATATCATACATTCAACCACATATTTATAGACATCCCCATTGAGACCTTCCAAAAAAATCTTGCTTGATTTTGTGATAGGTTTTCAAAAATCTTGAATGACCCCCAATTGGAGTTGCATGAAGTTCTTGAAGGATTTTTTGTTTAAGAAGAAAATTATTACATAGGTACAATATGTCATTATACCATAATGCATTACCCTTCCTTGTGAATTTTTCAAATCCACCTAAACCTTGCTGAAGATTTTGAATCAAATCATGGGCAGCACTATCGTGTTCCCATTCTAATCATGCTTCATCTAGCTAATTTACCTGTAAAATGCTTATGGCACATAGCAATTCCTCAATTGATTCATCTTTTTTAGATAGTGCATCTACCACCACATTATCCTTGCCTTTTTTTTAGACTATTTCAAAATCATAGCCTAACATCTTGGTTACCCATTTTTGTTGTTCTTCATATGACAACCTTTGTTATAAAAAATATTTGAGACTATCATGATCAATCTTTACTTGAAAGTGATGACCCATCAAATAAGGTCTCCATTGTTTGATTGCATACAAAATGGCCATCATTTCCTTCTGATAGATGGGATTTTACTGATTTTTACCCTTTAGTTGACAACTTTCAAATGCAAGTGGTCTACCTTTTTGCATGATTATAGCACCCATACCATACCTAGATGCATCACATTCAACCACAAAAGTCTTAGAAAAATCAAGAGTGGCCAATACTAGAGTAGTACACATAGCCAATTTCAATTGTTCAAATGTCTGGGTAGCTACATCAATCCACTAAAAGGATTTTTTCTTTAACAAAGAGGTGAGTGGGGCTACAATACTATCATAATTTTTGACAAACCTACGATAGTAACCAGTAAGCCCCAAAAATCCCCAGAGTTGCTTAAGTGTCTTAGGAATTGGCCATTCCACCATAACTTGGATTTTTTTAGGATCCACTTTCACTCCTTCATAAGATAATAGATGACCCAAATATTCAACCTCACCAACCCCAAAATTACATTTGGAAGGTTTGGCATATAATTGATTTTGCTCCAAAATGGAGAGTACCTATTTCACATGTTGCAAATGGTCTTCCCAATTTTTACTATAAATGAGGATATCATCAAAGAATACCAAAATAAATTTCCTCAAAAATGGATTTAAAATAATATTCATCAAACTTTGAAAAGTAGATGGGGCATTTGTTAAACCAAAAAGCATAACCAAAAACTCATAATGGCCCTCATGAGTCTTAAAATCAATTTTGGGTATGTCTTCATCATGGATCTAGATTTGATGATACCCAGAATACAGATCTAACTTGGTAAAATAAAGAGCACCATTCAATTCATCTAGAAAATCATCAATGATAGGAATAGGAAACTTATCTTTGATAGTGTATTTGTTGAATTCTTTATATTCAAGTCACATCCTTTAGGTGTCGGCTTTCTTTCTCACCATGATAACTAGTGAAGAGTATTCACTTTGGCTATGGCAAATGATTATTGCATCCAACATCTCTTATACCATCTTTTCAATTTCAATTTTTTGGGCATAGGGATACTTTTATGGCCTAATTTTGGGTGGTGTACAACTAGGAATAAGTGTGATAGCATGATCATGTATGTGGCTAGGTGGAAGTCTTTTTGGCATGTTGCTAAAAAAACAAAATGAGCATCAATTATTTGTTGTAGATCAAGAGGTGGAGATGGCTAAGTTGGTTGTACTTCTATAGAAAATAAGTGAGTTACAAATCCCTCAACACCCTTATGGAGAATCTTTATCATTTGATAGGATCTAACAAGTTATGGAAATTTAGCCTTTAATCTCCTTAACTCAAATGTCCTTTCTTTAGAATTAAAATGCATGAATAATTCTTGAAAATTCATCTCAATAGTGCCCAAAGTGTTGAGCCACTAGACTCCTAGAACAATATCAACTCCACCCATGGGAATAGCAAACATAAGAGAATCCAATAAGTAGTCTCCCATGGCCAAATTAATACTATGACATTTTCTTAAATAGCTAATAATACCACCATCTACAATCATAACCTAAAATTATAGAGTTGGATAAATGAAATAGTTCAAATGAGTAGCCAACTAATTATGGATGAAGTTGTGTGTGTTCATAAAATCAATCAAGATAGTGCCTTCTATTTCTTAAGGAAACCCATCACCTTAAGAGTTTGGGAAATACTAATACCTGAAAGGGCATGATAGGAAATAGTAGGCTGAGAGTCTTCAAATTCCTCCTCAAGAAATTTTGCATCCTCATCATATACTTCTTCATCATCTTCAGCATCATTGGCACCTTTAATGTAAAACAACTTCTTTTCAACTCAATGATGGTCTTTGCTCCATTTGTTGTCATAGCCATAACACAACCCTTTGGATTGCTTATCCTCAATTGTCATTGTGTTAATTTGGTGGGCTATGGAAATGATGGTGTTATAAAGTTATGATCATGACCAGTAGTGAAAATTTTTCTTTTGTCCATCTCTTTTTCTTCTATCATGCATGCCTTATGGATAACTTATGATACAGATGTTGGTTTAAACATTCAAACCTTGAATTAGATGTTATCTTTGAGGCCACCCAAAAGTAGATCAATCAAATTTTCCTTGGTGATATCTTCCACCCATAAAGAGAGATTCAAAAACTAATAAACATAGTCCTTCATAGTTCCTATTTTCCATAGCTTGGCTAATTGGCTAAAATAGTTCTCAAAGACATTATTTTGATAATGAGATAACAACTCCTTAGTGAAAATAGAACATGTAACAAGGGCACCATTATTTTTCTTTTGAGCACTAATCAGTTATACCAAATGAATTGCTCAGGTCCTAGATACAAGGATGCCACTATCACCCTTTGACAACTAGGGGTTTGATTCAACTCAAATAAATTCTCAATTTGGGTCATCCAAGAGAGAGCATCCTTACCATTTAACTTATGCATGTCCACTTTTGGCAACATCAGTTTCATACGAGCATGGGAATTGTTAAGAGGAGGGTTTAAATGTTGAAGTAGAGAGTTACTGGATTAAAACTAAGATATAAGGCTAGATAATTGCATAATGATATGCTACAATTCATTATGAACCCCATTAATTTCTTTGTGCATCACTAAAACCTCAGCTTGGACTACAACAAAGTCATCATGCCTCACCAAGTTCTTTAAGTCTGCTTAAAGCTAATAAATCACCAAATCTAAAGTTCTAGACTCCATGTCATCTGTAGGAGTCTTAGGAGTTTCTTGCCCCCTTTTTGTTCCTTGAGTACTTGGACCTACCATATACAAACCCTAGGAGGGTTTTGACCCTAAAAAAAGTGTACCAAGAAATGGTGCCATTATGATTGCCTTGTCAAGATGAATCTAATGACTACCTTTGTGTACTAGGGTAAAAATTTTGGTACCAAAAAAATGTATCGATAGAATATACTGTTGCAATCATCTCATCGAGATGAATCTAATGACTACAATTGTGCAAGGGGAAAAAAAATTCCTAGACTTTTTTTTCCTTTTTTTATATTTTTTTTAAACTATTTTGAGTAATACTGCATTGATAGAAAAAAATAATACTTCCTAGATTGCAAGTTATGTTTTTTCACTCTCACCACTCCCAGAAGCCACACCTCACTAGATCCAATAAAAAAACACTACAAGAAACTTGCCCAAATCAAAGATCTAATACCACTTTTAATAAAATTATTTAGATGTTCACAGAAAATGATTTTATATCACATAAAATAAACAAATATGATAGATCACACAGTGATAATTGATAGTAGAATAGAATATTGGATAATATATCAAAGCCACTTTGAGGGGGAAACTTCCACATCAATGCACTAATAACAGAATATTTAACATAATGAATAAAGACTAACCACTACCTCCTATATATATTCTACTTAGCCAAGGTTATTCTATAGGCTGACCTATCTAAGAAAATAGAGAAATGTAACAAGTAAATAAAAGAGGTATGTAACCCATAAGTTAGCCACACATATCCCTAGACACACCAATGGTTAAGAGCATAACATTGTGGGTTACCTATATTTAGACCAAATCTCTAGGAATTTTTATGAGGCTAGCTCCCCAAGTTTTATAATTTAGACCTTCGCTTCTAAATATAAGATTGGTTGGGGTGAAAAGGGGCCATAATTTTGCATAAAATAAAACTTATTATAAGTTGTAGTGATGCACCAATAATTTATTAGATCCACTCTTAAGCTTGGACTCATTAACACACTAATGAATTATGAAATAAAATAATGCAGTACTTACTATGCTTTCTATGCAATAATATTTCATATAGAGGTTTGTTTGATGCACTCAAACTAGGGAGTAATGAAAATAAGGTCTGGTGAAAGACACTTAAGTTTAGTTATCCACTATATTCCTAAGAGATCAATGCTGAGACACACTATATGACCTACAAAGAAGATTTCAAGAACCTAGGTTGAGTTTGGACATGCAAAAGGAAGATAACATTCATAGTCACATATTAAAAAAACATATAAAACTAAATACATATTATTAAAATGACCATAAAATTCTTTATTCACTACTCCAAGAGGTGTCGAATATAATTCTAGCAGAGTCTAGTCATACCAGCCTAAAGGATCCAAAATAATAGCTCAAAGGCTATATTTATAGTTGAAGGGAAGTAAGAAAGGGGAGTTTTGGTTCCCAAAAAGGGAATCAAATGAATTCAAACCCATCTAAAAATATATATCAACTATTGTCATGAATTAAGTTCACTCAAACCATTCCTAATTAATCCAGGTCACTCTAATCCATTGCATTATTATAATATCTTCTCTATGATGCTCCATAGTAGCTACAATGGTAGGATCAAGTAATTTTTAATTTTTCCTAATGCAAAACCACTCATTATTAGTTTTTTCATACATACCCAAGTGGTAAGAAATGTCATTTTCATGAATTTTATCTTAGGCGACGATCATTGAAGTCTACGTGTCTACCTCTACAGGTCCTCAATGATGTCATTAGATCCCAAATATCTACTCTTTACTCAATAGTTTGAGTTTAGTTCCATCATGTTTGCTTGTTTTAGTTAAAAACTGACCTTTTGACCTTCATCTAAGACATTTGGGATTTCCTTTGTTCTAATTGGTCATCAAAAACTAACTTGGATCTTTGACTCTTGCTTGCACCATCAAATCTACCCAAGGTGAATGAATGTGATTTGTCAATTCTCTACCTAGACTCACATACTTTTTCCATCTATCTATCATGCCTTTACTCTTGAGATTCATTAACTCTTTGACCTACTTGCATGCCTTTAATCTATAATCTATAATTGAATGCATGCTATTGATCTATCGAGACCCACTATTTGAAAGCCAATGGCTAGTTCATGGTCTATAATTTGACATCCTCACTCTTGTTAAATGACATTCACATGACCATCATTGATAGTCATATGACCATAAAATTTAAGCTCCATAAGAATTATCTTTCTCTATCTTTAAATTTGACATCCTGTCAACCATCATTTATCATCCCAAAGAACATAAATGATATCCTGTAGATCATCAAATTTAAGCACAAATAGATTTTTTGGCCAAACTCTATTTTTACATTCATACGAATGTCTTTATATTTTCAAATCCAAATGGCTATCTCTTGTGGTCCAAAATTGATGTTTGCATACCTGTCAAGATCACAAACTCTATGGGATATTTCTCCAGACCTTTCACTAGACAATTATTTTGAGCTTTGTGTGGAACATTTTTTTTGAAGGAATTCATTTGCCTTATCTTTGCCATGAGTTTTTTTTTTGGACAAAACATCCAAAAGAATTATTGTCTTAGTCCTTTTCCCTTTATAAAGTGCCCTTCAAAATTTTGGCGTGGTCCACCTTGCTAGAGAAAGATCCTTCAAAGAAGATGTAGAGGACACTTGCCTGAGAAACTAACCCTTTAGGAAAAGTGTTAAACATATTTCACTCAATAAAGTGCCCTTTGGGAATTTTTCAAAGTACCAACCTCTCTGAAAGATACCCTTTAGAAATTTGACTTTATCATTTTCTTGAAATAAAATATCCTTCAAAATAATTGTACTGGACCTTTTAGTGAAGAAAATCACCCATCCAAAAAAAGTGTAATGGACCATGTTCCTATAGAAGTACCTTTCAAAACTTGGAAATGGACCATTTTCTTGAGAAACATATCTTCTGGGGAAATTTTAAAGGATCACTTTCTCAAAGATAAATACTTCAAGAAAAGTTTTGAATACACTTGGCTTTAAAACTACCCTTTGAAACTTCTAAAAAGGACCTTCTTCGAAGAAATGACCCTTCAAGGAAATTATTTTGGATAAAATGTCCAAAATAATTATTGACACTTAAATAAAAAGTTTGAAACACAATGCCCAAAAAAATTCCAATGCTTAACCAAATAAAGTGAGACAAAACTCCTAAAATAATTAAGCCTTGTACATTTGTTGTGGGCTTTTTGGGGAACACTTCTTTTGAAGGAAATCTGGATGTTATACTTGGCCAAAATTTGGAAAAGTGTAAACTTAGGCCTTTTTTGGATCTATTTCTACAACTACTCAGTACCATGAAAACCTACTTATATCCCTTCAATTACAATGTTGAGTCTGATTAAAATCCACCTAATCCATTCATCAACTAGGACCCTGCTCATCTATTTAAACTGGGTAGAAGCTTGGTATGTGAGCTAAAATGGCTAACAGAATCTATGAGATTTGGAGGTTAGTTTATGTGCCTTATTTCTTAGTGCATGAAAGTATGATGGTCATATGGAACACATTTTGATGCATCACCCCCTTAGATTAGGTTCATTTCATGTAACTTATAACTCTTTTCCCTCATAAGCAATCGATTGAGTAGGTGTGAGCATTTCAAGATACATTCAGGGAGCTAGCCCTTAAATCTAGAGGCTCATTTCCAATATAGGTACACCCATATACCCATAAATGTTCCCATGTTTCCCAAATTTAGAAGAGGCCTAAATACCCTCTTCTAGGGTGTGATATTCAGTGATAATACTTTTGGCACACCTAGTGAGACACATAGTTTGCATAATTTTTCATATCTAAGTATAGTAGCAAATTTTAGAGTTTCATTTCTATATTTGCATAATTTTCATGCCCTTAATATTTATCACAAGATCCTTTACAAAAGATAAATGGTTAGATTTCTCTGAGCTATATCTCCAATCAACAAAGAAAAATAACACCTCTCAGTTAAATCCTACACCTACACCTCTTGTTCTTCCTATTTTGGCTTATATTTTTTAGCCAAACATTGTTATAAATCCCATACCTCATATGGTTGTTCTTAGAAGATAAGCCTTTGTACCATTAAATGGTGGTTGTCTTTTGAACCTTACCCAATGGGATGATATTTCAATCTCAACTTTGAAGGATTTTCCTTATTTTATAGGAGAAAATCCAATTACTCCTATAGAACATATTGCAAATATTACTAACCTATGTTCAGTGCATCATGTGACTCAGGAAAATGTAGTAATGAGGTTGTTAGTAACTTCTTTCAAATGGAAAACACTTCAATGGTATATAGGATTGGCTCCTGCATCAATTAATAGTTGGGATGAATTTTCAGAGGTCCTATGCAAACACTTTGAGGAGAAAAGTTACCACCTCTCACTGGTGGAATATCTTACAAAAATTAAGAGATTCAATCATGAATTCATGGTGAATTTCAATTACAATTTCCACAAGACTTGAGACAGAATTCCTATAGTGATCTAGCCTACACCCATCTATGATTTTCTATACTATCTGAACGCTCTCAATTTAGATGTAGTTGTGATGATTCAATGCATGGGAGGTAATACTCTACTTGAATCTTTTGAAGTAGCAATTAAGGCTAAAAATTTCCTTATATAAGAATGCAAGTTGTATCCAAGGCCACCAATGCCCCTCTTTCTAAAGATACATCCTCCTTCTCCAACTATTGCTCCAATACCAAATTTAACAAAGTTTTATCAAATAAAAGGTGATCAAACTGATATATTAGGGAAGATATAAAGTCTTCTCAATGCTTAGAACAACAAATTGGTTACAATGGAGAGGCAACAAGCTCCACCATATAGGCCATATCATAGTACCAATCAGAATTATCAATACAATAGGCCACCCTATTAATCCAATAAATAAATACAAGGGTAGAATCCTTAGTCAAGAATATATAATCCTAATGCCCCAAGTAATTCTAAATATCTTGTGCCAACTTAGAATAACTATGCTCAAGAAGGTCAATGGTAGTCAAGGGGATAGTCTAATGAGATGGTGATGGCCACTATTGGAGACATGTATCAAGACCTTGGTTGGTAGCATTCTCCTTCATTCCAAGGTCATGATATGATGCCTCATCCACCATAAGTCCCCCAAACAAGTCAAGACAATATGTTTTCCATGTCACTATTAGAAGCTTAAAGCCAATAACAAGAGAATGGTAAAACATTGATTGATACCACATGTATGAATTTTCAATAAGAGGAACATGTGTTTGAACATGTAACAGCTAACATGGGACAAACCTTACAAAGGAAAAATTAACCAATTGTATCACAAATAAGGGATAAGAAAAGGATGTTGTAAGATAACTTAGGGCAACCTAGGATTTCTTCATCATCCCTCAAGCTGGTACGACTAGTCTCTACCAAAATTATATCCTACACCTCTTGGAGTAATGAATAGATCATTTTACAGTTATTTACTAATCTATATTTAGTGTTTTGTGTTTGTTTTATATTTAAATGTGGTTTTTATCCTCATTTTTCATGTTCAAACTCAACCTAAGTGCTATAAAATTTCTTTGTAGGTCATATAATGTGTCTTAACATTGATCTATCAAGGATATAGTGGACAATTAAATTTAAGAGTCTTCAACCAGACCTTATTTTCATTGTTCACTACTCTGAGTGCATCAAATTGACCTCTATATGAAATACTATTGCATATAAATTATAGTGAGTATTGCATTATCTCCTTTCATATCCCATTAATGTGTTAAAGAGTCTGAGCTTAAGAGTGGATCTGACAAATTCATGGTGCATCAATGCATATTAGATTAGGTTTTACTTTATGAAATTTTCTTAACTCTTTTCATCCCAACCAATTTTAGGTTTTATAAATAAAGGTCAAAATTATAAAATTTGAGGAGTTAGCCTCATAAAAAATCCTAAAGGTTTGGTCTAGATATAGGCATCCCACAGCCTTAGATCATTCCCATATTATTCTAGGTATAGGTTAGACTTGAATAAATCTAACCTAAAATAGGTGCTATTTGGATAGCTAACATTTCTAGCATATTCGATGTGACCACCAAAAGAGTGGAAAGATTGTTGGTGTGTCTTTCCTCTATTAGCTTTTGGAAGCAAGCAATCTAGCACCAATGGTGACTCTAAATGATAACTTCTAGTTGTAAGCAATCCAGGTATCTTTAGTTGAAATTTTGATTAGTTTTTTACATACCATTTGATACATGAGGTTAATATGAATAGTTATGGTAATTATTCCTACCATGTACTTCCTTGTCACCCTTGCCATGAACCACAATATACTCCCCAATAGTCCTATCAAAATGGCTATCAATCCGATGAGCCATGGTATCCCCACAATCCTCCATCTTCCCCCCATATAGACACCAAGTTATTAGATAACCCTATGAGGAAGGATACCAAGATACCTATCAATAAATTCCTCCTTATTAGTCCCAATATGAGCCCTATTAACCATGACATGATGCCTATGAACCTCAAGATTACTCCTATGAGTCATGCCATGAGGAATTATATGTTTAAATGAATTGTACACAAAGTTATTATAAGGAAAAATATAGATTCCTATAAATTAAAGTGAAATAAAATGAAGCTGGTCTTGATCCCCATAATTACCCTCCTCCTCCTTCACTCTTTCCATCCTATATCAAGTCTTTATTGGTGTCCATACCATAGTTACTAGATCTTGAAGATGAAATGAGTACATGGGATGATGAGTATGACTTGCTCCCTGATATTCTCATGGAATGGTTGAGAGGTGCTACCCAGGATCATATGCAAAAGTTGGAGCCATTTTAAGAACTAGAAGGAACTCAATGGGAGATCAAGGAATAAATGGACATGGCAAGGAAGTGCCTTTAATACTCAATAGATAGGATAAGTATGCTGGAGGATAAAGAGATAAAAAATTAACCTATTGTTATTGAATAATTTTAAGAAAGCTATTGGCAAGATGTAACTCCTACTTATGTAGATGTGTGTTCTTCTAACCAACCCAAAAAGTCACTTCCCTATGAGATTACTAGTGCTTTTCTCTTTCCTAAATCCATTGATAAGCCTTCCCCTTCACCTCACATCCATCCCCAATTCATCATCCCCCCATCACATCTCATCCTTCCACTACATCTCATATTTTAGCTCTTTCACATGAGCCCATCTTGAGCAAAGCAAGTGAAGAGGAGAAAATCCAAGCCAAGGTTGACCAATAAGATGTCATAAGTGACTATGATGAGTAAATCACCATAGGGACTCCCTTTGGTGACCAAAAGTGCAACTCAATCTTTTTTGATGAAGAAAATCACATTAAATATTTTACCATAGGTACTGGTGCAATTGAAGATCTTACCATAGCTACTAGTGCAAAGTTTGATATGGAAGAGGAACTATGGCAAAATCCCTATGTCATATGTAAAGAGTTTGACAAGTTGGGTAAATCTCTTCCTTCTCTAAAATATCACATATCTAATGACAAGTTTGTTGATGAGTCTAATAAACATGATCATGATGACAAGGATTATACCAAGCATAAATATTAAGCTCATTTTATTGATCAAGAACCTATTGCCATGAAGTCATTGGGTGATGTTTCTACCCAAAAGGTTATGAACATGGATGATGAAATCAAGGCAGAGGTTGAGGTTCCTCAAGAATAGTTAAGAGACCCACCTGATATTGATCCACATTTAGAGATATGGGAACATGAATAAGATAAGCTTGATGCTCCCAAACATCAAGCACAATTTGTAAGGGAGAAAAGGAAAGCTGAGAAGACTATCATATTTTAATATTTATACATTAAGGTCCAAGAACTTGAGAATGTGGACAAATATTTTTCCATGGAGGAAAATGAACAATATTAGGTGGACTATTTAGAGCTCTTTGATGAGCTTGAATAACTTGCAGTTGAAGAGAAACCTAATCTTATTAAGGACAACATGGACAACAAAAAGTTATGTCTTGTTTACCACCATTAGAGGTCATATCTAAGGAACCATATGAAAATTTTGAGGTTGTTTAGATGAAAGAAGAGTTCATTTCCATAGCTAGCCTATTTGGAGCTAATTAGTTCTCATTAAACATCATGCCAATGAAGTTATCAAACACCATGAAGAAGATGGAGGCATCAATGTCAAGGATAACAAGGATACTTATCTCATTTAACCCTTCATGTCATAAATCAAGTGAGTTTTCAAACTTCCCCTTTGATCCTAGAGGAATTTTTCATCTTAGGCTATTTAAAATAGGTGTGTGTTTCCTTATGTGTGTTGTGTTCTAATAAGTGCCCTTAAACACATGTGTGTTTTTATTTTGTGTTTTGTTCATATTATTTTCTATTGTTTGGTGTATTATAGAGGTAGTTTTATGTTAATATTGTATACTTGTGACTCTATATCCTAATGGACATGATTAGGCAATTAGTCATGGCATAGCAAGCATGCCATCCTTGGAAAATTGCTAAAGATGTTGACCATTTTTTCTCACAAGCCAAAACGGATCAACCCCCTATAGTCAAAATCTTATATAGGGGATTTTTTATAGTGTCATAGGGTATGTTACAACTCATTTGATGTCATTTCATATGCCATTCTAAGCTTTGGTCATAGTCAAGCTTAGTCTTTGTGTCATTTTGTGTCTTAGGGGTTACTTTAGGCTTATATATGCAAGTGGCAGATTTTCATGGTGATCGAGCAGTTGCAAGAACAAGTCTAAGAAGCCTAAATTTACACTCAAGAAATATTTTAACTTTTGGCTAAGTGTTAGAGCATTCAGAGTTCTCTCAAAGAAATTGTTCCACACAAATCCCATGATAAAATTATAAGGCATAATTCCCTTGAAGAAATTGTTTCACTTTATTTGGCGAAGTGTCTGAATTCTTTAGGGAAAATTGTTTGGGACAATCTTCTCAAAGGTATAATTCTTTCAGAGAATTTGTCCTAAAGGCAAAAGGCTAAGTACAAATTATTTTGAACATTTTATTTGAAATAAAAAAGTTGTAAACTTAATTCTTTCAAGGAAAGTGGCCAAGCAAAAATCCCAAGAGTAAATTCTTTTATACATTTTATTTGTAGCAAAAGACTAAGGATAGAATTCTTTTGGGAAAATTGTCTCACAACAATTTTCCTGAAGGTCAATTTCTTTCAGACATTTTGTCCACACAAAAGTCTTGAAGACTATTTATTTCAAAGTGTCTGAGGTAATCTTTTTGAAAGAGTCATTTCTTTTAAACATTTTATCTGATACATAAATCCCAAAGACAAAGTTCCAACAAAAGGTATAAGGCAAATCTTTCATGAAAAATGTCTAAAACCAAAGGATCCTCATCAAAATCCAAAGTTATCTTCATCAGATAAATTCTTTGATACAAGAGATCTGAGGAAAATATCCCAATGCAAAAGTCTTGAATAAGAAAAAAAATTCACGTAAATTTTTTTGCAGAAATTTCCCCAAAGACATAATTACATCAGCTAAGTTATTTTAGCAAAGTTGACCTAGTAGGGTGGTGATAGGTGTACAAACATCAAAATCAAGCATAACAGTCATCCATTGGGGTCCAAATATTGATGGTCATATAGATGTCTTTGATGTTCTCATGGACATTAGTTTATGGGTGCATAGACATCAAAATTGGGCCTCGTGAAATAGCCATTTAAGTTTAAATAGTGGGTCCAGACAAATCTGACTGTTCACATTACATCATTCATCTTGATCTAATGGTATGAAATGATTCAAAGGGTCAAAGAACTTGAGAGGCCACCATCTGTTGTAAGTTCATAAAGTATTAAACTGATAGCATGATCCTAAGATCAATGCACAATTGACAAGTGGCATGAGCATGTTCAAATTGATAGAAGATTGATGGAGCATGTTTAATCATGCAATTAAGGTAGATTAATATAATGAGATGACTTAAAATATTAATGATCTAAGCTAATTTTTGATGGCCAATCAAATGAAGGTGAGCCTAGGTGACTTAGACGAAGGTTGACAAACCAATTTTTGATGGGGCAAGCTAAATAAAAGGCATGGAACTAAGTTTGAGCATGGTCCAGTTTAGACTAGAGCCAATGTTTTAAAGTACACTACTAAGGCATACACATAGACCCTAATGGTTTCATCTCTAGGACCAACTTCATGAAAGGGGCCCTTTCTCTCCACTATGCATACCATGACAAACTTGTTTTGAGTACTTAGAACCATGACAAATTTCTAATAGATGGATCCATTTGTTATAACTACATTGATGTTAGAACCTAGCTTAAAACAACTTGATCCCACCATTGTAATCATCAAGGAATATTAAGGAGGGAATAATGCAATTATGAAACCACTTGAAGTGACTCAAATCAATCAAAGGGTTGGAATGAGCATATTTGTAGAAGAAGTTGTAGCTGTGGTTCAAATGAAGTTGGACTCATTTTGATTCCCCTTTGGAATTGTCTTTGCTCCCTTCTCTTTAAAATGCTATAAGTAGTTACCATTTTGACCTTTGTAAGGGACTCCACTCTAGGTACGGTGTAGCCCTACTAGAATGATTTCATATTCTACCTTTAAACATTAATGCAAATCTGATTTTGAGTTCTTAAACAATTTTCCAAGTGTGAAAGTGATGTATGGTGATGCAAAGTCATTATTCTCTATCCTTTCTTCCCTTATCCTTTCATGTTTGTGCAAGAGTTTCTATTATGACAGTTCATATGAAGTATTGTCAAGTGTATGAGCCTATATTTTAAGTGTATAGTGAACCTTAGTGCCTGATATAAGACTATGGTTCACTTACCTTGGATAGCTCTCATGCATCTCACCTCTATATTGAAATACTCGTGTTAAAATCCATAGGATTTGGAGGTTAGTTTGTGTGCTTTATTTTTTAGTATAGGAAAGTATGATGGTCATATGGAACATATCTTGGTGCATTACCCCCTTAGATTAGGTTCATTTCATGCAAATTATAACTCTTTTCCCTTATAATCAATTGGATGATTAGGTGTGAGCATTTCAAGATACATTTAGGGAGCTAGCCCTTAAATATAGAAGCTCATTTCCAATATAGGTACACCCACATACCTAAAAATGTTCCCATGTTGCCCAAATCTAGAAGAGGCCTAAACACCCTCCTCTAGGGTGTGAGATTTGGTGATAATAATTTTTGCATGCCTAGTGGGACACATAGTTTGCATAATTTTTCATATCTAAGTAAAGTAGCAAATTCTGCAATTTCATTTCTAGATTTGCATATTTTTCATGTCCCCAAGAGTTGTCACAAGATCCTCTACAAAAGAGAAAGGCACATATTTCTCTGATCTATCTTTCTAATCAACAAAGAAGAATAAATCCTCTAAGTCAAATCCTACACCTACACTCTTGTTCCTCCTATTTTGGCCAATATTGTTCAGCCAAACATTGTTATAAATCCCATACCTCAGATGCTTATTCCTAGAAGACAAGCCTTTGTACCTTTCAATGGTGGTAGTCCTCTAAACCTTACCTAATGGAATGATATTTGGGTCTTAGCTTTGAAGGTTCTTCCTTATTTTATAGGATAAAATCTAGTTACTCCTATAGAACATGTTATATATATTGCTAACCTATGTTCAGTGCATCATGTGACATAGGAAAATGTAGAAATGAGGTTGTTATCAACTTATTTAAAAGCAAAAGAAATTCAATGGTATAGAGGATTGGCTCCTATATCAATTAATAGTTGGGATGAATTTGGAGAGTTCCTATGTAAACACTTTGAGGATAAAAGTGACCACCTCTCACTGGTGGAATAGCTTACAACAATCATGAATTCATGGTGGATTTCAACTACAGGTTCCAAAAGACTTGGGATAGAATTCTTGAAGTGATCAATCCTATAGCCAACTATGCTTTTCTATACTATCTGAAGGCTCTCAATTCATATACATCTATGATGATTCAATCCATGGGAGGGAACACTCTATCAGAAGCTTTTAAAGTAGTAATTAAGGCTAAAAATTGCCTTATACAAGTAGGGAAGTTGTCACAAAGGCCATTAATGCCTATCTTTATAGAGATACATCCTCTTGCTCCAACTATTTCTCCAGTTCTAGATTCAAAAAAGTTTTATCAAACATAAGGTGATCAAAATGACAGATTGGGGAAGATAGAAAGTCTTCTTAAAGCTTAGAACAACAAATTGGTTTTAATGGAGAGGCAATAAGCTCCACCATACAGGCCATATCATAATACCAATAAGAATTATTAGTAAAATAGGCCACTCTATCATTCCAATCAGCAAGGACAAGGGAAAAATATTTGGTCAAGGTAATACAATCTTAATGCTCTAATTAATTCTATAGTTGTTGTGCCAACTCAAAACAACTATGCTCAAAAAGGTCAATGGTAGTTAGGGGGACAATCGAATGAGATGGTGATGGTCACTACTAGAGACATGTATCAAGACCCTAGTTAGTAGTATGTTCCTTCATTTTAAGGCCATGATATGATTCCTCCACCACAAGGCCCCTAAATGAGTCAAGACAACATGCCTGCCATCTCACTATCAAAAACTCAAAGCCAACAACAAGATAATGGTAAAGCACCAACTAATACCACATGCATGAATTTTAAAGAAGGGGAGCATGTTTTTGAGCATGTAGAAGCTAACATGGGACAAGATTCACAAAGGAAAAATGAACCAATTTTAGCTCAGACAAGGGCTAAAAAGAGGATGTTGGAAGACAACTTAGGGTAACCTAAGATTTATTCATCATCCCTCAAGTTGGTATGACTAGACTCTATCAAAATTGTATTTTGCACCTCTTGGATTAATGAATATAGAATTTTGTAGTTATTTGCTAATCTATATTTAGTGTTTTTGTTTGTTTGATATATAAATATGCTTGTTATCTTCCTTTTACATGGAGATCAAAGATATAGTGGATAGCCAAATTTAAGTATCTTCAACTAGACCTTATTTTCATGTCTCCCTAGTCTGAGTGCATCAAATTGACCTCTATATGAAATAATGTTGCATATAAATTATAGTAAGTATTGCATTAGCTCCTTTCATATCCCATTAGTGTGCTAAAGAGTCTAAGCTTAAGAGTGGATCTGACGAATTCATGGTGCATCACCGTATATTAGAATAGGTTTTACTTTATGAAAATTTCTTGACTCTTTTCATCCCAACCAGTTTTAGGTTTTAGAAATAAAGGTCCAAATTATGAAATCTGAAGAGTTATCCTCATAAAAAATCTTAGAGGTGTAGTTTAGATATAGGCATCCCACAACCTTAGATCATTCCCATGTTAGTTTAGGTATGGGTCAAACTTGAACAAATATGACCTCAATTAAGTGTTATCTGGATAGTTAAGACCATCATCACTGTCTCCTCAGCCTCATGTAACAATAATATCACTTAAAATATTAGGTACTAAAGGAGGTTGATTAGTTAGAGGTGGGCCTATATTTTTTCCACTATTCTTATTCAATCCACCTAGCATTCCAAGGTTAGCCATATGTCTTAACTTCACTTTAAAGGTAAAGGATAATGTATAAATGTGTAGTTGACATTATTTTAAAATGTTATTTTAAACTTGTAATCCTAGATTTTCTTCTATAGACTTAGCTTCAGACTCCACAATATCAGTATCCCATTTTTTTATAATAATTCCATTAAAGCCAAATATATGAGCATGCATTGTGTTGTGGGAATTTGACCTATTTGGATTGGGTTCCATTATCATCAATGTTTATCCTACATCTTCCATGTGTACCTATGCCAATAAAGGACATAGATCTATGGTTAGAGAGGACTCACAATGCCTTTCTACCTTTCTACAAATTCTCATAACACTTCTAGTATCTTCCTATTTTCCGTTGGCATCACCTCTCATGGCCTTACACCTGGCCTCATCATATTTACGCTTCCACAATTCTCATTGAACAACTTCCATACTAAACTACCAATTTTATTCCATTGTATACCCCTCTATGTCCCCACTAGTCATGTTGCTCATGCATGAGAGATTTTATCCATATATGGGGAAGTTGTCAAGTCTAGAATCAACCATAAATTTCTTAATTCCTAAGGGAAACTATCTTAAATACCTTCTACATAGTTCCTTTAGGAAATCAAACTATGTTTCTTTTATATAAGAATATGTAGACATAATATATTTTAGTATGTACTTATTTAGTGTTCTTTTCCACTAGACATCACTACATATGTCCATGTATTTTTCAACTTTTCCAAGGTTGTTTGATGCTCTAATAACTAGGGAACTTTCCATCTATAATTTCTCAAATAGTCTTGCGCACAAGCTAAAATCCAAACATACAAATGAACATGTAATTCTACAAAGAAGATTTCATATAGAAAATCATACAAATGTTTTTCCATAGATTTTGTGTAGAAACTCATGGTTCAATATATTGAAGTGCAATGTTATCTTCTACTATGTCAATCCAATGCTCGATATTTTTTTATGAGAGCTACTTGATCATCTTTTTTCCATCACACTAACAAATGCAATGGGTCTCGATAATAAAAAATGTTGGGGTCTTTATCTTTAGTTTTGTTTGATTAAACACTAGTCACATACCCAATGGAAATGAAGAAACTAATGATCTAGTACGTTGTCATATCACATGAGTAGTGACCCTATGCACTCACTCGAGGCACACAGCCTAGATTAGTTCCCATCAATTATGTCACACAGTGTTGGACAAACATATATATCTACACTTAAGCACTTTGGTTAGTTATATTATCATCATTATTACAAATATAATTTTAGAGTTAACCATTTTATTCATTCCACACTTTTCATGTTCTTCTAATTAATAGAATAAAAACAAATTAACATGTTAGAATTCATAGATAAAAGTATTAATTCCATTCATTTCATTTTAAGAAGATTGTAAAATAATTTCAATAGCATTCCATTAATATTTTTTGTCTATATGTCTACACATCTATATACATATATATCTCTCAACAAAGCTAAGGGGTATCTATACAAAATCCAACCCTCTCAAGTTACATCATTAATATGATATAGATGACAAGCCAATGACTATTTCAAAAAAAGAAGTCATGGTGAGTCATTAATTAAATCCTTTTGATTTAGGCCTAACAACCCCTCTATACCCTCTATTATAGATATTCATTTTCATGTTCTAACTCTCTCACGAACCAATGTTATATTAATGTTTGGTTAGTCTTGGAAACTTTTATGAGCTACTTCATAACCATCTTTGCTTTTTGTGCCCTTGTCCTAGTCTTGTGCTTTTATCTAAGTCCTGCATCTTTTATTTCTCCTTGCTTTATTTATCCTTATCTATTACAACTCACTCTTCTGTGCCAAGGTCTTTCCTGCCTCTTTTTGTGCCTCTCTTATATGCCTTCCTCTTCTATGCCAAAGTCTTCCACACCCTTTCTATTTCATGCTTTGGCTCCAAAACCCTTAGAATATATAGATAGAAACTTTGGGGTCCAAAATTAATTATACATTGTAACATTCTCTTGGTTGTGTCCATCATCATCAAATCATTCAAGATGGGCTCACACAAAGACAAGGTGTGTTATACACACCTAGGTATGCATTCCTTTCATTTAAATTAGCAATTTCATTACTATATTAAAAGGGGTAATGTAGACATTATTTATGAATTATATATCACCTCAATCTTATACACTTGGTAAACTCAAATCTTGGTTATTCCTCTCAATTTTAGACCTTTATTACTTTTTGAAGTCTCGAATCTACTTTATCTTATGCCCCTTGGCCTATCTCTTAGTCTAATTAATCTTATGTTGATGACCTAGACCATATATATTACTTAGAATGCTTAAAACCCACTTATCTTCCACCTTTATAAGTTCTAAGTTTGTACCTACTTTACTACTCTAAAAACACTAACGTCTAGGATAGACACTTGCATTGATGTTAGTTTTATGACCTGACATGAGTGTCCATTACCCTAAAGTTATCCAATTTGAAAATGAAATTTATCTTAATGGTTGACCTAAGTTCTTTAATATGAGTTAATTTTCCAATTGGATTGATATAAATACAATATCAACCCTCATTCATTCATCACCTAAGAAAATATAGCATTCATACTAAAGAGCATTTAAATAACATTCAATTAAGAAAAGGTTCCCTATTTATTCCTATTTACATATAATTCATAGGGATAACACCTATATAGGTTTGAATTAATTAAGGAGCATCCCAATATCTATATTTTCCAAATTACAAGCTAGGTCACTATTCTACTTACTTATCACATATTGCATTATTCACACACAATTAACATGTAGGGGAGAACTACATTAGTTTGAGGCCCTTTTCAAAGTATTGGATATGTAAGTATCACTCATTGAAAGAGGGGTATTTTGGGTTAGCTCAACACCTTGTTCACACTACCCCGTTTCTCCCCAAGGTCACTATAATGATGAAGAACTAAGGTTTTACAAATTCATGAGGAGCAACAGTCCATGACCCAAATCCAAATGCACCAAAGTGAAAGCAAATTCAAATCCAAAAACATCCAGGTGCTCACATCATTTTCTACTAGGTAATTTATATAGGTTAATTGTATCGCATTTAGATAGTATTATCTATACAACCATCTTAGGCTGACATTAGTGGCCACAACTCTATAAGCATCCAATTCAGAATTTGATGACTATTCCAAAATTGTCTGCTAGTTTGCTTCCTACCTATTTTAGATCTAGAATTGCATTAGCATCAGAACAAGTTAAGTAAGTTACTTATTTATCATTTCTATATCTAGCATAGTTGTACTTGCTATTTTTAGCATAACTAAGCATAAGAAATTGTGTATGTTTATATCTAAGTTTAGTACCTAGTTGTAATGTTATAGATCTGATTATCACCTTTGTGCTTATTCATTTATATACACTCATTTAATGAGTTATTTAGGTAACATCAACTCAAAAAACAAAACATTTTAGGGTTAAATGGTTACAAGCTAGGTCATTGTTATCCTTACTTAACACATATTACATGATTCACACATAAGACAACACATAGGGGAGAAATACATAAGTATAAGGCCTTCTTTAGAGTATTGGCTATGTAGACAGTGTTCATTAATAATGGGGTAATTAGGGTAACTAGAAATTGTGTGCCCACTAACCCATTTTTCTCACATCCACCATGAAGATGAAAAACCAGGGTTGATATCATTTGATAAGGAGTGAGTCTATGACCCAGATCTGAATGCACCAAAGTGAAGGTGATGATGAACCCATAAGAATCTAGGTGGTCATAACTTATTTCATCAGTTACTTCATATTGTACATCTACATCTGATCTACACACTAATCTCGATGTAACCATCCAAAGTTGATACAAGTGTATGTGGCTTTAGAGGAACTTAATCCAGAATCTGGCAATTGTTCTAGAATGTTCTTCTCATTTTCTTCCTACCTATTCCATATCCAAATATGTATTAGCATCAAAACCAACTAAGCATATTTTTTATTTACATTTCAATATTGAGCATAGTTATACTTTCTATATTTAGCATATCTCAGCATAATAAATTTAGTATATGTTCTACCTAAGTTTTGTAATTAATTAGCCTACTATATATCTATTTATCACCCTTGTGATTATTCCTTTACATATTATTAACCATATTGTATCATTATAATCTATAAAATTATTTCTACTTATTCAATAATTTTAAATGATAAAATGAAGTATCAAGATCTAATAATCTACACCTAATACCTCATGAGCATACAAAGATTAAAATAATAATGCTAATATTAAATCAATACAATGCTAACCTGAATTAGAAACCTCATCTCTAATTAGAAACCTCATCTTTGTGTATGATTTGGATCAGATGTAGTCTCAATAAGTCATTGTCAATTCCATTTCATGATGAAACATCTCCTTTGAAACTTTGGATTAGTTGAAATTGATAAAGAGTAAAAAGGTGGTGCACAAAAGGACTTGAGATTTTGACAACACTTCATTGTCCAATTTGAGCATGTTCATTATAAAGGAGAAGAGGTATATTTATAATAAATTTGAATAAATGAGGACCCTTCATTTTGAATCCAAGATAGATGGCTACAAATGCATCCTCACCAAGGCACATAGATCAACAGATGGATTGACCACATGAGCCCTTTACCTTGTCTAAGATGAGGGGTAGAGGATATCTATTTAAAATATCCAAGTAAGATTAATATGAGATCTTCATTTTGCATGCAAGATGGAAGGTGGATTATTCTCCTCAAAATATCTTTATGAGGGTCAATGTGGACCCTTCATTTTATTTTCAAAATGAAGGGTAGAGAATCACTTCTAAGAAAGTACATGGATAACCACATGGATCATCAATAGGGGTCCTTCATCTTGTTTCCAAGATGAAGGTGTAAATATTCAAAACACCTCCCTTCACTAGTTTTTGATGTCACTTCACCTTAAACTTATTCCTAACCTTAGTCAGCTATTCACCTAGTTAACTCACCCTTTTACATTTGATAACACACCTAAACACCCCTTAATAAACATTTTTAGCATACTAACTTAGATGCATTTCAACACCCTTTTAACTTAAGGGTCAACCATCTATGGTTGACCTAACCCTTGATGGTTAGGTCTTTATTTTTACAAAATAAAAAACCATCTAGCTATAGGATAGGCATACATAAACCAAATAGAAACTTTCCCATGCACACCTTATAGCTTTCCTTCTCTTCGAATTGGAATCTTTATCCTCACTCAACAACTTTTCCTTTCCTCACTTAGCATGTTTGTGCTATAAACACAAGGCTCTTGGAGTAGTTATGGATCCAAACAAATTGCATCCAAGCTCTTTTGTTTTCTTTGTGTAGGCATTTAGCATCCCAAAACTTTTTTTACATGACTTTTGAAGGTTAGAGTATTGTTATGCTACCCAATTTCATTCATCTATTCATTGGTTTCTACTATGCATCATTCATGTATTATTTCTCTTATTTTTAGCATTCTCTTTTCCCACTATCTCTTTCTAACTTAACCTAGTTACATGTATATCACCCCTCACCCCAATAGTCCACACTCTGCCTTTTACCCATTAGCCACTTCATCCCTAACTTCATTTTAATTCCCCATATATCTTCCATAGGTAACCATCACTTGTTTTTGTAACCATCACTAGTGACCACAACCGTCACTAGTTACCTAACCGTCATCGATCATACCCAATCATCATTAGTCACCCTAACCATCGATGGTCATTATCAAAGAAAATAATAGATTGTTGTTTTTTTCCCTTTTCACCCAATTATACCCCTAATTCTATTTCTAACCTATTTACAGACCCTACCTAGACCTTCCTAAACCTGACCTTGATATATATGTGCATGGTATTAACCCGTCATGTTATATCTTCTACCAAATAGGTACATTATTTATTTTCTTGTATAAGCATTTATCTTTTTATCCATTTATCATCATTTATTTCTATTTCAAGAACATTTTTATCATTAGGGGAGTGGATTGACAACTGTTTAAGGGAACTTTTGCTTCTTGGATCTAGCATTTCTAGGTAGTCAACCCTTCATACTCACCTAACAAATAAGTTGGTTTAGTATGGTCTTATTGTAGGTAGTCCTTCCTAACCAAAAAGGAGCTCTCACTTCATTTGGTCATCAACGAGCATAATGTTTACTAGGTACACACCCCTCATATTTTGTTTCTCTCTTTTTTTCCTAAAAGCAAAAAAAATAGAGTAAGAAATAGTAGGAAACATTCTAGCACACCCGGTAGGACCCCTTCTGGGTTCGTAGTTCTTTTAGGCATATAGTTGCATTAGTGAAAATTCATGCTCTTGCATTTTTATTATTTATAAAATTTTAAAACATAGAAATTTTATCTCTTTTTCTTCCTAAAAATATTTTAAAAAAGTTTTTTATCCTAGGGATTAGGTTGCATTTTTCATCTTGCATTAGCTGCATTTTTAGTTATTTCTTGTTTTCATGAAAAAGAAATCAAAAATTTATTTTGAGTTAAAATTGATTCCATTATTTTTCCTACTTAATGATTATCTCAACTAGATTAGTTAAACACATTATGAATTAATTGTATCACACATATGTTACACTACCAAACCACTTGCACAAAATAAACATCAAAACTTACTTGAGACAAGGCCCATTGGGATTTCATCACCCTTTAGATCACCTTACCCTACTTAGTGATCCCACTTGGATTTCATCACCAAATGGAGGATCGACTCCATTCTCTGGTAGAGTAAAAACTCTAGACAAATGGTATCTATTTGCCAAGCAGCCTAACTCAGCTTTGAGTTCATGAAGGGGAGGAATAAGCCCCCAGGACTAGGCCATGTACCCAATCTAGTGTAGATTTTTTAGCACCAAAATTTAACCCAAAACAATCCTTAAATGGATCTTCTAGTACTCAACTCATAAGCTAATTTCCCTTTTCATACTCTTTAAAGCATAAGCCAAAAGCGATTTAAAATAAATCCTAGGATTAATTATACTTTTAGTGTGTGCTTTATTTACTTTGAGATTTTATTTTTTTGTTCATTATTTAAGGTGAGAGGTTCATTATCCATTTATAAATTTCTCATATGGTCTTAACTAGATAATAAGTGAGAAACCAAAATAACCAACCACCATCTTCTTCTTCATCTTCATCCATGGATTATACCTGAAATGTTGATAGATCACCCCATGCTTCACCACACCATTTTCCCCCATCTACGATACCTTCAATAGTCCCTGAAGGTGATCCATATTTTGCCACCTTTATAGACAACAATATGATTACTTTACAACACTATCTTAATACCTTAGCCTACCATACTTCAACAACTTTGGTTCCTCTCGTGGATCCACCCTATGGTATGCCACACCACCTCATGGTTGGTGTTACATCATCCCACCCTTTTGTTAGCCAAGCTTCATCTTCTACCATTGGTGTATCTACCACCACTACTCAAACACCTATTACCCCAACCAATACCTCTAACATTGGCTCAACTTTACCCCTTGTCACTTCTACCCATTTTACCAATGTGGTGTCTTCCACACTCATTTCTACCATTCCCTTCAGCTTAACCAATATACCAACCTCAACCCCCTTTCAAAACTTGGCATTCTCCATACCAAAAACACTTCCCCTATTATCACTAGGGTCACTACCCATCAACAACCCACAAATACTTTAGCATTACCAACCCAAACCATGCCCCCATCAACCAACCCAAATGTACCCCTAAACCAACCATTATCAATTCCTCTGCAAGCCCCTGAGACCACCTATCAATATATCCCCAACCCATTGGGATATATTTCACCTTCCACCTAACCCATAATATGTATCAGTCTTGTTGAGACACTATCCTAACCTCAAATTACCACATACCAATATGTGCCCACTTTTGTACCTCCTATAACATAAAAAATCATAGATGTAACCCAACCTCAATATAACTTGCCACTGAATTATACAGTTTCCCAACCCCAACCTGACCTGATTAGGATGCTTGTAGATAAGATGACCCAACTCAAGTCATCTATCTCTAGGTCCCATAATCTTTTATCCTATGACCAAATTTGTAATGAACTTACCAACCCTTTTGTCTTAATTCATTCTTATCCTCCTCAATGGGAGCTCCCCAAATTTTTTAAGTTTTAGGGGAAGGAGGATCTTCAACAACATTTGAGGGTGTTTTACCATTATTTTTACTTGATCACATATGATGATACCTTCCTTGTCTAAACCTTCTCTATGTCTTTATCAGGGCCCACTTTGGATTGGTACAGTGCCCTTCCTAGGCATTCTATCTTTTCATTCTCCCAACTCACCCAAATTTTCTTAGAACATTTTTCTATCAATATATCCAAGAAGGTCTCTATAATTGACCTCTATTCCATTAAGCAGTTTCATGATGAATCAATTACTGACTTATTTTCACGATGGCGAGGCCTCATTAATCAATTATCCTTTTCACTACCCCAAACATAACTCATTGAACTTTTCTCTAGGGGATGCACAAAACACATCGCTCTTACCCTTCAGGTGCAAACATTTAGAACCTTTGATGAAGCATTCACAATGGTGCATAAACTCAATAATTGAGCTATAGATGAAGGTAAATTAAAATTTCAAATTAATAATTCCACTTTGGAACCCAATGATCCCTCTTCCACTAAAACAACCAACCAACCCAATTTTAAAGCCAAAACATCTACAAATGCAGTTGTCTTGAAATAGGCCCCACCTCCATCCATTAACCAACCACATAAAAACACACCTTTCAATCCTTATTACCCACTAAATGAAAATCAAAATTGGGTTCCCCTTAAACAATTCACACCTATAGGGGAATATTATGCCTCTATGTTGGATAAATTGCTAAAATCTAATGTTATTCAACTTCCATCGATCAAACCACCTCAACAATTTAAACCCTCTCACCTTGTGCCTAGGTGGTACAATGAAAATTACCATTGTACTTTCCATTGAGTCATCAGACATGACATAAATTGGTGTAACACTTTTAAAAGTCTTGTCCAAAACCTAATTGGCAATGGTGAATTGATGTTTGACAACCCTAACACTCCCCCCAACCATTCTCTTGATATTTTTTGTAAACCATTTCCTAACCATCCTCCACCTACCCAAGCCCATGACAATCAATTTGAACAATATTCATCTCATGAGGCACACATAATTAACATCATCATAAATGAGCCCATGGAGGATGAGCCTCATATTCCCATTACCTCTTCACCAACCTCACCTATGGAAGAAGCAAATTCACCTCTTATCCCTCTAGAGACCCAAGTAGAAGGATCTATAGCCCCCACTTATTTGCTTTATCAAGCCATATCCATGCCTACCTCTCCTTTCATAGAATCAACCATTAATTTAACCACCCCTTCCTCTACCCCACCAAATGAAATGGTATAACTCCCTTCTTCTCCTTTGGATACCCTAGTAAAGGAAGAAGTTGGGACCATAGCTACACCCTTAATCAAACAAACATCCCCTCTCTTAATCACCCCATAAGTAACCATTATTTTGGAACCTTCTAACTCAAGTAAAGATGAAGGAACCATCCCCTCGTCTTCACCCAAGGCTTGACATTTTAAACAACAAATCAAGGAACAAAACCTATTTATAAGCCCTTTTCTTAGTTAGTGCAAAGTTTAGAATTTTCCTCATAACCCAACCTAGATAGAGCCACTTTTTGGTATCATTTGGGGCTCCCATACTAAAACAGAGCTAAACCCACAACTTCATTAGCATCCACTTTCCAACCTATTATCACCCCATCATCAAATATTTCTTTCTCCTAAGATGTGAGGGAACCATATCACCCACCTCCACCTAGATCATCTCATAATCTTCTATCTAAACCAGCTAAGAATTTGGGTATCCTTCCCACACCTAGCATCACCCATCCCCCTATCAAATTATACCTAACCCCCTCTAAGCCACCTAACAAACCACCAACCAAGATGGACCTAAGGGTGTAGTTACCTAAACCTCATCCTCAAGCTTTACCTATGATGCCTCCTTCTCATTTACCATATATTTTGGGACCCCACCTTTATACCAGCCTAGTCACTTATTCTACTTCAATTAAACTAGTGCCCTTTTTCATGCATACCCCTCCACCACCTACACCATCGACTTCATCATTTTTAACTAATTTGTCCCCTTCTACTTTTCCACCTATTATTAACCCCTCATCCTCTACTTTAAAACCATCCATTGTTAACCCAATAATAGTTAAGCCAACCCAACCTAAACCATCTACCAAATTTACCCAACTACTAACCCTGTCTAAGGTCAAGACCACACGTAAGAAGGTTCTTATTTCCCTGATGAGCATTTCAAAACCCTCAAAACCTCTAAAGGAATATTATTCTATTATTTTACAAAGGTTTTTACAAACCTCCTCCATTAAATTTCCACCTATTAATCCATTCACCCCCTCTAACACCAAACCATCTTGGATTGATGATACTTAGATCTGTGCATACCATAACACACTAGGACATAACATGAAGATCTGTAAAGTTTTCTAAGCTCTTGTTCATCACTTAGATGAGGATGATGATCTATTATTAGATGAACCACTTCACCTACCTTACCAACCCAATCAATCCAACCACTATACCAACCTACACCTGCTTCCTCACTCTCATCTATAGGTAAGAGCAAGGAACTAAAATAGTCACCTAGTCTAACTAAGCCCATTGTCCATACTATCCACATGATTACCTAATCTTGGGCTCAATAAATGGGTAAAGGAAGAGCCAATACATCCATTCTATGGACTTATCTTTTAGATTATTAACCTTCTAACTAGGTTCAAACAAAAATACCCATGGCATCACCAAGACCCAAAGTGTCCATCTTTAGTGCCCCTCCCACCAACTCTTTCACATCTATTCAACAAACCATATTGAAGCAGCTTCACCAAGAACTAGTGAAGATGAGCCTTTATGACTTGAGCAACACCTCACCCCACCATCACCATATATTAATAGATGTTCTACAATCCTTTGAGGTTCTACCAAATAACCTTCAACCTCTTGTGTCCTTTATTGGATCCCTCCAACATTCCACCATTGTCACCTTCCAAGATTTTGAGATACCTCTAACCCATTCAGAGGAGTTTGATCTTCCTTGTTTTGTCACTATATATGTCAATCACATTCACATCAAAAGGGTGATGATTGATAGAGGTACCAACATTAACATAATATCCTCCCATGCTTTTGATCATCTGCATTTACCAAAGAACATCATGGCCAAAAGCACAACCATGCTTTACTCCTTTAATGATACCATGGCCACTACTTTGGGGACCATTGTTCTTCAAATAGGTTTGGGACCTCACACCATCCCTAATCTATTTTATATTATGGAGATTTAATTCTAATATAACATTCTACTCAAATGCCCTTGGATTTGAGCTATGAATTGCATCCCCTCCACTTTTCACCATTGCATCAAATTCAAACATAAAGGGCAAGTTATAACCATTAAGGTTAATCCCAATCCTTTTACATCTTGTAACATGACCTATAGGCCTAATGATGTCCTTCTTCCATCTTCACCTCCCTTACAATCTATAAACCCCATTAACATAATTACACCATCAACCTTGACCTACAGTGCCTCTACTGTCAATACTGATGAAGCCTCAACTAGTGCCTCTATCTCTTCTTCCCAGATCCCCATTAAGGACTCTTTCACACAAACTTTCCAACATGTTTCTCGTAGGGAATACTAACTTTTAGCATTATATGCCTTTCTAACTCCCCAGGAATAAGGGAACCTTCAAAATGACCCTTCTTATGACCCCAACATAGGAACCATCATCCCCTTTGGACTTCCCAATAATTAAACATATTTTATCTATGGGGGACTTGATCAACCACAACTTACTCCTAGCACCACCCCTTATATTCAACCTTTCACTTTTAATTTTTACTATCTAAGTAATCTAGTATTTGCCAAAACCTATCTTCATTATTATGCTTGGAAAGGATTTGGTATGGGCCTTTACAAACAAGGATCTCATGAATTTCTTGTTGTCAAAACATAGAAACCTCATGAGTTATTTGGGCTTGGTTTTGAACCACCAAAAGAGCCCACCTCACCAAAACCTACTGCTACCCCCACAAAAGAAACTCCATCCTCACCTAGTTCATCTTCCCAATCTGAGGACTCTGACATTATTCCATCCAAAAAAAAATTTATCAATACCATTATTTTAGGCCCACTAACCTATCAACAAGGTGGCCAAACCAAAACCTTTCCTCTCATCCATCTCAAAATGATTGACTGTTATTCACCCACCATTCATACCATTTAGCATCAAGATGATGATTCCATCCTCACCTACCTTGGTGTAGGAGATTCTTCTATCCACAAATCTCTTCCTCTTGAGAACCAAACCATGATTAATGAATCAACTATAAATGTTAACCAAGGGACCCAAGAGGATCCTCGTATCATTAAAATGGGCCAATCCTTGAACCCAAATGAGTATCAAGATTATCTTACCTTCCTTCAAGATTGTAGCATCACATTTGCTTGGTCTTATCAGGATATCCTTATGATTGACCCCTCCATCACTCTCCATAACATTATTACCCATCTTGAGGCTAAGTTGGTATGGTAAAAGCTTCACAAAATGCACCCTTGTATAGCTCTTCTCATCAAGGAAGAACTTCAACATCTTCTATCTATCAACTTCATTCAACCCATTGATTATCCTTAAAGGGTCTCTAATATCATTCCTATTACCAAACCCACTAGGGGAATCCACATTTGTGTGGATTTCCATGACCTTAACCTTGCATGCCCCAAAGATGACTTTCTTTTACCCAACATCAACCAACTAGTTGACCTTACCATGGGCCATGGGATGTTATCCATTATAGATGGTTTTTTAGGATATAATTAGATCTTAATCTCCTCCTTAGATCAACATAAAACCACCTTCATTACTCCTTGGCGAACCTTCTACTATCAATTCATGCCTTTTGGTTTAAAAAATGCAGGAGTGAATTATCAATGAGCCTTGAACTTATCTATAAGATTGTAGAGGATTATGTGGAAGATCTCCTTAGAAAATCCAAGCATCGAGAGAACCATTTAGCTATTCTTGTTAATATTTTTGATCGACTAATCCAATTAAAATGATCAACTAATCCAATTCCATGTCTGGCTCAATCCTAAAAAATGCATTTTTGGGGTTCTCTCTGGGAATATCTTTGGCTTTATCATTTCCCTTCATGGAATTAAAATTGATCCTGCTAAAGTCAAAGCCATCCTAGAAATGCCTCCTCTAAACTTGAAATAACTTCGTAGTCTACAGGGAAAAATCTAATCTATCCATCACTTTATCTCCTAGTTATCAGACAAATTCCAACCCTTTCACCATCTCCTAAAGAAAGACACCTCCTTTAGATAGACCAAAGATTATCAAAAAGCTTTTGATTCACTCAAATATTACCTACTTTCTCCACCAAATCTTATCCCACCTAGGGATGACTAACCTTTATACCTTTACATATTCACCATTGATCACTCTTCAAGTGCCATGTTGGCTCATCAGGATGAATAAAACAAAGAGCAAGCCATCCACTATATTAGTTGCACACTTATAGAGTATAAGACATGATATACCCACCCTGAAAATCTTTTTCTCATTCTCATTTTTGTCACCTTCAAATTCCATCATTACCTCCTCAATCACAAAACATATGTTATCACCAATACCAACCCAATCAAGTATATGCACTCCAAGTCATATCAAAATTAGTGTATGGCTAAGTGGCTCATGCTTCTAAATTATTTTGATCTTGAATTTATTCACCAAAAATCCATTAAAGGGTAGGTCATTACTGACTAATTGGCTAAAGCCCCCTCCCAAATAACCAGCCCATTCTATTAACCTTTCCAGATGAGTCTGTTGCCACATTGTCTCAGGAAAGACCTTCTTACCAAATGACCATGTTATTTGATGGCTCTAAATTCTAACATGGAGGAGGTATGGGCATAGCTCTCATTCCTCTTCATGGTGAACCTATTCCACTCTCCTTCAAACTTGACTTTGAATGTACTAACAACATGATAGAATATAAATCTTTAGTCATTAGGCTCCAAACCACTTTCACTTTGGGAATTAAAACCATCTCTATCTTCAATGATTCTAAACTCATGATTAACCAAGTCAATGGGTCCTATCAATGTAAAAATGATATCTTAAAAAAGTATAAACTTCTCATTAATGAGCTATTAACATCATTTAAATGTTATCAGATCTAGCTAGTGCCTTGATCTACTAACAAATCCATAGATATGATGACCTCTCTTGCATCTCAAATACCCTCTCAACCTGCTGAATCTAAATTATTTGTTACAATCCATCACTTTATCTAACCTTCATATATCAATACAAACCTTCTAACCATTTTTAATGTGGAAGCATCTCCTCCAGATGTTTGGTATGACCAAACCTTTAACTACCTTAACCTTGGCATCATTCCACCTAACCTCTTAAATAATGCCCAAAAGGCCTTTGTGCAGGGTACCTCTCATTATAGCATACTAGGGGGAATCCTATACAAACATGGCTTTGGTCTTCTCCTTCATTTTCTACATAGTCATGAGATTCTCCAAGCCATCAAGGAAACTCATGATGGAGTTTATGGGGGACATTTTAGTGGCCTTGTTGTTTCCAAAAGAATCCTACGCCTGGGTTACTATTGGCCTACCTTTAATTAGGACTATTGTAATTATGTAAATAAGTGTGTTAAATGCCAATAACATGCTAACTTTCATCATGCACCTACTCATGGCCTTCAGGTATCCAAAGATTATTGGCCCTTTTTGTAGTAGGGGCTTGATCTCATTGGAGAAATCAATCCTCACTCATCTCAATGACACCAATATATCATCACCACTACTGAATATTTCACTGAATGGGTAGAGGCCATCCCCCTTATCTTAATCAAAGCTAAAAAAAATATCAATTTTATCAATCACCACATCATCTGTTATTTTGGTATCCCTCTTAAAATCATAACAAATAATGGCAAATCCTTTAAAAATAAGACAGTTCAAGCCCTCTACGACACTTTTGGCATCAAGATCAGCAATTCCTTGCCTTATCATCCATAGGAAAATATATAGGTATAAGCCTCTAATAAAACCCTCATTAAGATGCTAACCAAAGTTGTAAGTGGGTCAAGCTAGGATTGGCACATACACATCCCATTCACTTTATGGGCCTACCACACTAGTATCCAAACTACAATAGGTGTTACACCTTTTTCCATGGTCTTTGGTGTAAAGGTTATCTTACCCCTCAAAGTTTAGATTCTCTCTCTTTGTATATCCTTACATGACATCATTTTTTATGAGGACTATCATAAAGAATGCCTTGCATGCCTTGAATTACTTCATGAACATCACCTTGTTTCCCTTAATTCATCTTCATGTCTACCAAAAATGTATTACCCATGCCTATAATAAGCATCTAAAAGAATGGGAATTTAAAATTGGAGACCTCATCCTAAAATAAAACCAACATGTAAAAAATATAGAGAAAAGCCAAAAGGGAAAGTTTGCTTTCAATTGGCTTGGACCCTATATCATCACACATAAGTATGGATTATGAGCTTATCATTTGTCATTCATTGAAGGCAAACCAGAACTTGAACCTCTCAACACTTTTCATTTACATCATTTCTACTATTAAAAGAGGTCTAAATGAACCCTGTGGTCTAACTTAAGCTCACCCTTTGGTTTTATGAGATTCACCCTTCCCTTATCCTATTACCCTATTCCTCTTGGGGACATTTGATCAAAAGAGACTCATGTGATTATCTATCATAGTTTTATCCCAATCTTAAACATGGGTACCACAGATCTACCCATGGCATGGTTTTCATGGATACTTGTTGTCTTTAACTAGATGAAATCCCATGGTCACTTGTTTCCCAAAAATCACTCTTCTTTACCTAGCAACCACCTTTTATGGTAAAAAACATACCTCGATACAGGTCAACCTCTAAACTTGGATAGATGGGTCCATGTATAAGAAGGAATTAAAATATTATCTATGGGATATAACATATTATTTGGGTCCATTTTTCTAAAAGGTAGACCACTCCCTTGAAGGACGGTTGCCAAATAAAGTCAAAAATAAATAAGACTGATCCCTTAAAGGATTGTTATCAAACATTTATACTTAGACCACTCCCTCGAAGGATGGCTAAGCTAATCTATCAAAAATAATCTATTCACAAAATTTGTAATTGGCTCAATAAAAGTATTTAAAGCTTCTCACATTAATCAGCGTTAGCTCTTTCAAAAAAAAGCAATACATGACCCTATTATCCCATCAAAGGGCTGCAATCGACTCTCTCATAACATTATCATATATTTATAGACTTTCCAAATCGATCAGTCTACACCTTGCAAACACATGGACATGTTTGTTTTGGTTCTTAGGTCACCTATTAAAAGGGGGTAATTAAATCCACATTGAGTTCTTACCTTATCCCTTTTCCCCTCCATTTACCTGTCATCCCCTTTTCCTACATACCCTCTATAAATCAACAAACTAAGAGCTTAATTGGCCACATTACATTTATAATGATACCTTATCACTAGAAAGGTCCTAATATGAAGCCTATTAGAGGCTTATGTTCTTTAAGATCCTATCTAATATTGATTTAATAGGGTCCTTACTAATGAATCTAACATGTCTCTTTCTATTCATATTAGTTCATAGGGACATTATCTCTTATCATTATTTCTCAAAAAAAAGCTTATCAAAACATACCATGACATCATAATCCATAATGAATAAAGATATCATGAATCAAAAAATCAAAAAAATCACCTAAAATAATGGTTTTTTAACATCAAAATCACATATTTCCATCATAACAATATAGGAGCATCATATACATCCAAACCAAAACCATATATCATCACATGCCTATACTATATAATCATCATCTATAACATTTAAAATTAAGATCAATCATTATCAACACATAAGCATCCATCTCATCAAAACATGAAGCCATAAAACATCTCTATAATCTAAAATTATATATATCAAAACATCAATATGTGTCAACACATATACATGTCTCTCAATCATAAATACATCTTACATCCATGGCACATAGGCTAGTATCAAAATACATATATACATATCAAACATATATGATATCATCATAGACCTACACTTGGAGTACTGATGCCACTACCTATACTTGCTGGTGGTCCCCTTAGGACTCCTATCTGACCCACTATCATAGCCCACTGATCTAGGGTACCAAGCATGGCCACACCACCCATGCTAGCTTTGAACTCAATGAATCTCATGGAATGAGGCAACTAATCAAATACCATCACCTTGTAATAATGAAACTCTTGTACAATAGTTGCATAGCATGTTTGGGGCACTAAATTTGTTGATCTTCCTATTACTACACCTACCACACCCACACCAATATGCACCTATAATATGCCTATCTGACACTATAGCATGGCCACCTATCCCTATAAATTAATGACCTGGGCCCATGCTTGGTCCCTTTCTATCATCATATCCCCCACCTATCCCTATAGATCCCTAATATGGCCCTGAATAGTGGTAATCTACCCTTATAAAATGGCCTCCTAACCTTATAAAGTGGTGACAAGTGCTTGGGATTAATCTCTATACACTATAACCCCTCCTAGGTAACCCTATAAACTGGTAATTTACCCCTATAATGTTATAATCTGGGCCAGTGTTACTAATAATGTCACTATTACCTATAGATCCCCCTATACTAGCCTCTAACCTGGGTCAACATCCATCAGCTACTGGTCCCTATCTCCTAAACCAAAATCAATAACTATGTATCTACCCTAAAACTAGGCTAAATAGTCAACTATACAACCTACATCATCTCCATCCCTCAAGGGAAACTCCTCATGATCCAACTCCTCCTCATGTGGTCATGGATCTGGTAAATAGAACTTTACATCCTCCCTCCTATATCACATAGAATCCTAAGGGATACCCTACACAAGCCCAAACTATCACTACACTCACTCAAAGGGGATGTACTCTATCTCACCATCTTGCCTCTTATAGGCCCATTTCCAACTCTATATAGATAAGGTGTGGTACCTATAACCAACCCATACTGGGCAAGTTCAATATGGCCTCCATATTATGTCACTAGGAACTAAGCCCTCCAAGGCTCCTCTAAACCAATCAATATCCCTAGAACCACCACCAACACCTGTCATAGCCCCATCTCTCCTCCATCAGTAAAATTTGACTATATAATCCTTCAACTAGTAACCCTCTATTGAAAGGCCCAAGGGTCTTAGTACCCATATATGCTCAAAGGCCCAATAGTGAAGTATAAATCCCACACTGATGCCATAGTTCCTATGTACTCTAAACCCCCATAGCTCTTTATATATCTAAACTAATAAAACATGTGCCCATCCAAAAACTATACCACCCAAAACTAGCTCCACCAACACCCCTAAAATCACACTAGAGAATCTCCCTTCCATAAAATTTGATAGTGCATAACAAGTAACCATTAGCGACAACATGGTCAACAAATGTCTATCTCTAGGGGCCCTCTGGTATAGAGGTCTACTACTAAAACCTCTAGAGTGAAACTATGCATCATCTCAGTCATCTCCATAGAGCATCTTTATGCACTCATTAATCTACTCACCCTCTATGTGGTAGATGGGATCTCTATGGACAGGTAGACATGTAATCTAATGGACATCCTATAATAGGATGCTCATTTCCCCTATCAATAATGATAAGGTATTAGTCATCAAGTCTCATCTCTTGATGAGGGTGACTATCATCATGGCATCCCTAAGAAGGTGTTGGTAATGCCACATCCCTCCAAAACCCACTACCTCCATGTGATGCTTTTCCTCTATAGACATGGCATCCCTCACCTCTATGAAAATCTTGAGAACTTGATCCCATAGTTGGATCTGATCCCATGCTTGCAACAATAGGTATATCACAAAGCAGGTAAGCAACCTATCTCAAGTATTACCTATATGAGTAACAACTATTATCCACCCACTTCCATATTGATATGATTTCATCTATCAACCTAATCTTTGAACACTTATTATGTCTATAAACCCCTATTAACTATTCCTATAGAACTTCCACCCTTTTTATCCTACATAGACCCACATTTACCTAAAATTACTACACTCCCCAACCCATTCCAAATCCTATCCCAACCCATTTCAACCCAACTTTCTCAACTATATCCCACAACCAACCAACCCAACTCTTACCATAACCCATCTCAACCCATTTTAATTCTACACACACCAACCCATCTCAATTCTAGCCCATCCCACTTCCCAACTCTTCCACCCCAACTCGTAACTCCTACCCCAACCCATTGACCATCGACAAATCTCTCAAACCATCGACAATCCCCTTGGTGCCATTTTCCCCAAGGTCAACCATCATTGGTCGACTCAACTCTCAATGGTCACTGCTAGGTGACTATAGGTGAGCCTTGATGGTTATATAACCCTTGATGGTTCACCCTAACTATTGATGGTGATCTAACCGTCATTATTTCCCACTAAACCATTGATAGTTAGGGTGATTTTCTTTTACCCCTCCAAACCTACACTTTCGCCACTTCACGTAAAACTATTAATGCATCCAAATAAGCTCATATAATTCTTACCACCCTTTCACCTATTTAGGAGTTCCCTTCTCCCCACAAACTAAGAACTACATTAGGCTTGAATTCCATATTGGATCCCTTAACTATGGGAGTATGTAGTTAGCATCCTATTTCTTAGGACATTAAGAGTCAGCTCAACCATTCCCTACCCAACCAACCACCCAACCCATTTACCTTTGTCTACCTCAACATTGGTACCAACCTATTCGCATAACTTATGATAACTTTACTTTGGTCATGATGATCACCTCGACCAATTTTGCCATGATGGAATTTTTTCCCTATACACCACCTCGTATGTGCCCAACTCATTGTGTTTTTCTTAGAACTTCCTACCCTAGATACCTGAGCAAATACCAACCTTCTCTAAGACACTTAACAAGTGTGACCCAATTAGCTATGACCAAAATTGGTGACTAGTAACCCTATCACTTATCTTAGACCCTAACCTTATTTTTTCCAACATGGTAATATTAGTCTTTTCACACTCTTGAATCTTATACTTATCCACATTATGTGCATGTCTGCATCACCCACCATTTTACCTTTTATCAAACCATGACCTAATTCTAGTGTTACCTCATCAACTCTTAGTTTGAGGGTGAGTACCCTCCTCCCATACTTAGGTCAATCGAACCTTGACCATCAATACTCCATTTTTATTCTACAGCTTATTGACCTAAAGTCACACAATAAAAAGGGGCAAAACATAAACATTCAAAAATCCCCCTTGACTAGTTTTCGATGTCACTTCACCTTAGACCTATTCCTGACCTTAGTCAACTATTCACCTAGTTAACTCCCCCTTTACATTTGATAACACACCTAAGCACCCCTTAATAAATATTTCTAACATATTAACTTAGACCCATTTCAATCCCATTTTAACTTATGGGTTGATCGTCGATGGTTGACCTAACTATTGATTGTTAACCTAACTATCAATGGTTAGGTCATTGCTCCTACAAAATAAAAAACCATCCAGCTATAGGACAAGCATGTATGGACCAAATATAAACTTTCCTATGCACACCTCATAGCTTTCCTTCTCTTTAAATATGCATATTTATCCTCACTCAACTTAGAAACTTTTCCTTTCCTCACTTAGCAAGTTTGTGTTATAAACACAAGGCTCTTAGAGGAGTTGTGGATCCAAAAAATTTGCATCCAAGCTCTCTTTTTTTTCTTTGTGTATGCATTTAGCATCCCAAAACTCTATCGGCATGACTTTTGAAGGTTAGAGTATTATTATGCTACCCAATTTCATTTAGTTGGTCATTAGTTTCTACTTTACATCATTCAAGTATCATTTTTCTTATTTTTAGCATTCTCTTTTCCCACTATCTCTTTCTGACTCAACCTGGTCATCTACACATCACCCCTCACCCCAATAATCCATACTCTACCTTTTACCCATTATCCACTTCATCCTTAGCTCTATTTCAATTCCCCATAGACCTCCTATAGGAAACTATCATCGGTTTTTGTAACCATCACCACCATAACCATCATTGATTATCTAACCATCACCAATCACCATAACCATCATTGATTACCTAACCATCACCGATCATACCCAACCATCATCGATGTCCCTAACCACTGATGGTCACTATCAAGGAAAATAAAAAATTGTTGTGTTTTCCCCTTTTCACCCACTCAGACCCCTGTTTCTATTTCTAACCTATTTGCAGACCCCACCTAGAGCTTCTTGGACCTGACCTTGATATATTTGTGTATGGTATTAACCTCTCATGTTACATCTTCTACTGAATAGGTACATTATTTATTTTCTTGTATAAGCATTTATCTTCTTTTCCATTTATCATCCTTGATGTCTATTTCCATAACACTTTTATCATTAGGGGAGTGAATTGATAGCCATCTAAGGGAGATTTTGCTTCTTACATCTAGCATTGCTAGGTAGTCCACCCTTCATACTCATCTAACAAACAAGTTTTTTTAGTGTGGTCTTATTGCAGGTAGTCCTTCCTCACCAAAAAGGAGCTCTCACTTCATCTAGTCATCAATGAACATAATTTTTACCAGGTACACACCCCTCATCTATTGTTTCTCTCTTTTTTTACTAAAATCAAAAAAAATAGAGTAAGAAATAGTAGGAAACAAAAGGGTTTAGAATGCTCCCTAAAATATCTCATAAGATTCATTGTGGGCCCTTCATCTTGTCTCTAAAATGAAGGGTGGATAATAATTTTGTATATTAATTCATTTAGTAATTAGTGAGTGTTGACCAATTTTGACTTTTTAGTCAAATTAGGGCACCTATAGGTAAAAACTTAGTTTCTTAGGTCTATAAGAGGTTTAATATCTTGTTATAAGGTGTTTTATAGGTCAAATAATGTCAATTGATGTTATAATAACTTTGGTCATTAGTTCTCTAGTTCATTTATCATTTTTAGTCATTTTAAGGGGTCAAATAGGTGTATTTAATACTTTGTATAGGTTTCTTGGGAAATGTGCAAGTTTAAATGGGTGATGTCATACCCCATGTGTCTATAAATATCTTAAGTAACTAGCAAAACTAAAAAGTTGTAGGTTAATCAAAAAATAGTCAATTTTCCTAAAGAAAAGGAAGAAAATGACACATGTATGGATCTTTGGGAAGTATGCAATATGTGAGGAGTCCATGCAATGTCTCTCCATATTCTTAAAGCTCATCTCCATATTTGATCTGCTTTGGAGGTGCCATTTTTGGCCCAAAACTATTCAGCTCCCTTCTTGCTCTTCTTTGTAGACTAAAGTAACTTGTAGGTTTTTTCTTGGTATGACTAACTCAAAGGGTTTCAATAAAAAAATATCTTGGGGAAATATTCTACACTCTAAGATCTTCAAATCCATATATTAATTTCTAGGATTGGTCAACTTTGCTTCATGAACCATCCATTCAAAGTGGACTATGCAAAATTACTTGCTCATCCATGCACCTTTCAAGTTTTCCTTCATTCTGGGTAAGTCTATACAAAGAAGTTACTTTAAACATTGAGTTTGAGTTGTTTTAAAGACCTTTCATCCACATTTTGCTTGATTTTATACTCATTTCCTATGTATACAGTCAATAGCCACCTATAGGTGGTGCCACAAAGGGATAGATGAACTTTATGAAGTCATGAAATAGGTGCTTGGACCATGATTGAAGTCATAGTGTTTTTAAACATCAGGGAAGACCCATAAAAGTGTGTAAATATCAAAATAAGATGTTAAACCAACTTGAGGAAACAAAGGACTAAGTTTTGTGACTCAATCCCTTTTTTAATGAAAATAGAGATCCTAAGGGGTTTTGAGAATAACATATCACATATTGACAAGATTTTATAAAGCATCTAATAAGTGATTTTTAAAGCCTCTATCATAGAGATGAACCCTATAGATAATAAAGGAGGAACACTAAGTATAAATGGGTCATTTAGCACCTAAAATATGTCCATAAAAACACTGATTTTAGGTAATAAAATCTGCAGGGTTTGAAGACATGAAATGGTTTGGACATTCAAATAATAAATAAAGAATGTTATCATGTTCTAAATGAACTTATGAAGTAAAAGAACACCATTCATAAGCTAATATACCATCAAAAGGAACTATATTTCATGTTTAACATCTTATGCATACCTCAATCTGTACACATAGCATTGGTAAGCACCTACAGCTATGGAAAATATGGTGTCTCAGTCAAAAGGTTTCATTGTTTTCTAACCCATAAAAGTGGATCCAAGGTGAGGGCAGGATTTATGAGTCACCAGGCTTAAGGAGCAGTCTCTCTTTCCCATGACCAAGTGGGTAAGGTCAAATGACACCTATAGTTGCTATAGGAGGACTGTGGACAGACAAGAATAAGGTTTATCACCTCTTGAAGTTAAAAATACACTAGAAGTGGTTAAAATGATTTAAATCATGCCTCAAGTTACTATAATGAGTTTTTAAGGTATATTTTAACTTTGTTTCAAGTTTAAAGAAGTGAAAATAAGCTATAGGTAGGGGTCAAAGGGAATGGGGTAATAGAAGACTCAATTTAGTAGTTTCATTACAAGTGAGAAATGGAAAATTCAGACATGATGTGGTGATGTGTGATCACCTCAATGGGAATGTTTAAAAATTCATGATATATGAACAATGGAATCCAAATCACACATGTCTCTCAAAGACCCTAGGTATCCCTGTAGCCCTATATATGACTGTGTTAATAGTGAGAAAGGTTTTGAGTCACAAGTGATGACCTAAGTTAAGAGAAGTGATTATGGGATCCACAAGTGATAATATTATTATGGAGGAATTTATTAGGGTATTATGAAATGATCAAAGGTTAAATCCAAAATAATGACACCTATAGGTGCCCATCCTAAGGGTACAAGACAGTCAATGCCAAAACTTAGTTTGGGAATTCAAGAACATAAGGGGTGAATGGAAAGTCAAAGTTTGAATGAACATGAGATAAAATATATTTTGAATATGACAAGGTTCATAGGTATTTTTAAATAAATATGGTAGCAAGTAGAGAGTCTTCAAACAATCAAAACATAGTCTTTTCTAAGACCACTATTTGCAGTCTCCTCCACATGTTTAGTTTTGGAATTTGGATGGTTTAAGGGGTCACATGACCTAGTAAAAAACCCATTTTTTGTATAAAACAAACCCATGAATTATAGAATACACTTATGTATTAAAAAATATTTAGGAAATAAGGGAGGTACCCTCTATTCTATCTCAGAATAGGGGTGCTTTCTTTTATGCATGAACAAGTGGTCTTGAGAAGATGGAGTAGTTAAGGAGGGTTGAAGTTGTTTTACCTCTCAAGAAGATGTAGATAGATTTTATATACCTATATCAACCTTATAATCACTTCATGGGAATAAGAAACTTTTTATAATGGCCTAAGTGTCAAGATTTGCAGATAGGCCTACTAGGCAAAGAGCATGCCTAGAAGCCAAATGAGATACCAATGCCATTTATAGCTCTAAGTGAATATTCGAATGGATTTTAGGATGCAAATATGGTCATATAAAATGTTTTATAACTTTTTTAATACAATAAAAACTAACAATAAGGTCCAAATCATCAAATGTTGCAGTCAAACCTAGTGATCAAGGTTAAGGCCTAATGAGCAAAGAGGGGGCCATCTTCGTTTCTATCTTTGTATATGATTTTAAAATTGTTTAATCATGTCCATAGGACCACTATAGAGGTTTTTCATATTTTATATTAGATATAAAACCAAGGATAAACCATTTTTTGTCTAAAACTAACTCAAAGTTGTGCAAAATGGTGAAAACAAGCACGATAGACCATTTTCAATTGCTCACATAATTCATGACACTTTGAATGAGAGATAAAGGAGTTATGGGGTGTTATCAGGGGTCTCATATTCAATATTTATGGAAATTTTTCTCAAGTTGGACTTCCCAACCTTATGAACAATCGTTAAGACCAAAAGCAAGCCTAAAACCCTACTAAACCCTTGCTAAGGACTAGTCTTGTAAAATGGAGTTAGATAGATAATATAATTAAATATTTTGTCTATAATAGATATTTTAAATTTTATAATACCTCCCTAGTATGATTCACACCAGTTTTTATTAATGGACTTGTACAAAGGGGGTAGAAATAGGCTTTTTCTCACTATTTTATGTGTTGTGAAGGATACAATAATATTCAGGAGATGAAACAAAGTTTTTGTGAAATATTTAAACTTAATATAGCTAAAAATATTAATTTAATTTCATGAATAAACCTCTAGTTTCCCCAACCAATTCCTTCAACTTAGCCAATCAAATCTAGCATATTGGGCAAACTAGAGAGAAGGGAGAAAATCTTCAAATAAAGTGTTTTTAAGGTGCTCCTGATGATTTAAAGGACATGGAGTGTCTTTAAATATTTTAATTAACTCCCTCCCATGTATTTTCATGGAAAAATTAATACATTTTTGATGCCAAGTGTGAAGGATGCATGGAAGTGCAGTTTTCTAAACAGCAGATGATGATGATGATGGCTCACTTACAAAGATTTCTAGAGGACTAGGCATACAAAAAATTCATGAAGAGGAATTTTTGATATATTACCCTTACATTCCAAACATTTTTTATGTTCCTCATTAGTTATAGGATGTTCAAGCAGTCCCAATCATGAAGGCAATTTTTTTGTGCAAAGGGAGGAGTTTTTTACCACTTTTCTTCAAGTTTGTGACTTAGATTGACACTTTGTGTTCTTGTCCTTACATGGTTCAATAAATATCCACTTATCATGCATGTATAAATTATTTTATCATATTTACAAGTGTCTTTGTAACCTTTGAACTTCTTTTTTTCTCTCTCTCTCTCTGAAACTCTATAAGAGTTGGCCATTTTGGCATTGTATTAGATGTTCCACCTGAGTATGGAGAATCCCTGCTCATTTGTATACCTTTTTATAAAAAAAATTAACTCTTACTTACTATTTAAAAGTGTGTTATACATGTATTATTAATCTTTCTTAGTGAAGACTATGGATTCCTAGCATGTGGTCTCATTCTTTCACCTTGTTTGTAGCTGGAAAACATCTTTTACAAGGCATGTGAAGTGTTTTAGGAGATGTAAAATATTTACAGAGATATTATTTCCATTATTTACATTAAATTCCTCTTTTATAGTCCTCCTATCTTTTCACATCCATCTATGACCTCACAATGTAACATTGATGTGAGAAGATGAAGATTAAAGGACTGTAAGTTTGGTTTATCTTTTGGTCTTAAGTGTATAATGTAATTGGTTAGAAGTCATCAAATTGATTTGGTGTATCACTTCCTTATTTTATATTTGATTTCATCTATCTTTCATGCTTTTCACCCCCAAATTTAGTAATAGTAGCAATAGTCAAGTGGTACATCAAGGGATCTAGCCCTACATAAAGACTCACCTCATTCCTTAGGCTACCCACAAGCCTATAGGTGATTTCATTATGCCACTTGGATGAGGAGAGATTTTCATCTCCTTAAATGGTGAAAATACAAGTGATAATGGTTTTTGGCATGCCTGGTAGGACTCTTGTTTCAAGAGTTGGAAAATTTTTGGTGTTGTCCTTTAACACATCAACCTTTGGACGCATCTTTTCAAGCATCAATGGCAACTTCGAAGACATATCAGCTGGTCAAGTAGCCTAAGTTGTCCTCTGAAGATTGATGGTAACATATTTTTTTGTGTTCTTGATTTCAATGAAGATTCATGGCTGCCCTTGGATTTGAGTTTTGTCCTCTACAAGTTGGTGAAACATATCCATCTTATCCCATTCCCTATCAATATGAACAAGTTCTTGGTCAAGCTTATTATGATCATTATCAATCCCAATATGATGATACACATCCATATCATGAGTTTTATTAGTTTGATAACCAACCTTCTTAATGTTTTACACCTCCCAGTCAACCTAATCCTTTCTCTAATCAACCCATTTCTACCTTCAAACAAGCACTTTGGGCTATGAGAAGTATATGTTGGAGCTTAATAATCAAAGTAGATTTGGTCAAAGGATTCCTAATTATTCCATCAATAAATTGAGATATGCATTATATTAAGTCAAGAAAGAGTGGGCACCTATTGAAAAATCCAATTGGTAAAGGCTCATAATTGAGATGCTTGATGCGAGTGGTTTAGTCTCTTCCTTAGAGGATAGGCTAGAAGTTCATAAAAGGCAATCTCACCATACATATCAACCTTCATATCCATTTTCCCAAGTTTCATACCAGCCATACATGACCCCTACTCATGAGCCAATCCAATCCTATAAAGGTCATCTTCTTCCTAATAAGTTGGAAGGAGAAGATGAGAAGAAAAACATTATGTTTGAATCAAACCTTAATAGGCAAATTGAGTTGGCTAATATGCATTTGCAACAGTCCATGTTGGTAGAAAAGGAAGTGGATTTGATTCCTAATTTTCCCTCTCATATACCATCCCCATCACCTTAAAAAGAGACTCATAATCTCAATGTTATAATTTGGAAGAAAATAGTGGGATCATGGGGAAAGAAGAAAGAGAAAAGTCTTGACCAAGAGTGTAAAATTGAGAAAACATCTAATCCTAACATCCTAAGTTGGAGAAAAATACTAGATTCACGGGGTAAGAAAGAATATGGGAGCATTATCCAAGAGTGTGAAGTGTAAAATGGAGTTAATCCTTTGTAATTCATTCCTACCCTTCCTTAAGAAGCTTCCTTTATTTCATGGTAGCCTTCTTGCAATCCTTATCCCCATGATGATTCCTATCAACTTCAAGAGAAGCTTTACCAAGAGAACCTAGCTAAGCAAATAAAAGAATTAAAAGAAAATATGAGATTGCTAATTCAAGGTGAGGTGGAAGGTTTATACTGAAAATAATATCTTATGCCTAAACACACCCCATCTCCCCTTCTTCAAGAGCTTTAAAAATAGTCTCTTACCTTGCATTCTCAATATGACCTTGATCTCTATATTCCACCTCCACTAGTTAGTTCATCTTGTCCCCATCCTATCACCCTTTACCTTGATATACCTATGGTGTGGGAACCAAATGAGGATCATTTGGTTGATAAATAAATATAACTCTTGCTTGAAAAAAACCTACCTTCTTCACAGCCTCATTGGGCTAGATCACATAATTTCAAGATGTCTAGTCTTGCCATCACCATGATCAAGGTTGAAGATCATGCAGCCCTTAACCAAAGAGATTAGATTATGATAGCTGAAGTTAATTTTGAAATCCTTGAAGAGGTCTTAAGTGATGAAGAGAAGGTGAGTCCTTGTGTTGAATCTCTTTGCTTGGTTGATGATGAGTAATGTTTTCTTTGTGTTGAAGAACCTATCTTGAGATAGGCAAATGAAGAGGAATATGCTCGATTCATGGATGATAAAGAAGACCTCATGAGTGTTTATGAGGATTAAATCACCATAGGGACTCCATTTAGTGAATAAAAGGATAATTCATAAGCTTTTACCTCCATAGTTGATGATGAAGAAATGATCATTGATTTTTTTCGCACTTTGAAAGATACCATGGATGGACTAGGAGAGGTTATTAATCAGACTTTAGATGACTTGTTTGAAGTCATTTTAGTAGGCTATGCTCCTCTTCAATGAGGCTATCATATGGTCAAATATGAATAAGGTAGTATTGGTACACAAGTAAGTATGCAAAGGGAAAACATCCTTTTAAATATACCTTTCCAAGAGGCATATGCATTTGATGATGACATGTTTGAAGTCATCAAGATGGGATATCATCCTCTTAATCAGTTAGGAGAAATAAATTAGATATTTAGAGATGGATCAATTTCTTATTGGACTCAATCTTCCAAAGAACATGAAACCAATCTTCTTGGAGACATGCCTAATAAAGAGATGCAAGTTGAACATGAGATGAAGATTGGGCAGAAGTATGAAGTGTGTGAACATGTTAAATAGGAATATGTATTCATTGGAGGCTAATTTGAGGATGATCTACTTGAGATCATATCAAGTGAAGCTCTAAGGAAGAGGTCTGATCCATAAAGCATTCAATTCAAAGAGAAGCATACTTGGCACTTTGTTTCATCTCATCATGAAGATCATTCAAGAGGTTTCCCTTTTGATCCTAGAAAAAAGGTTTGTTTAGTTGTTATTTGTGCATAATAAGTTATTTCTTATTCCCCTAAGTGCTTATGCACATGTGTGTATCTTGTGTGTTTGCTTTCTTGGTTGTATGTGTCCTTTTCCTTTGTGTGGTTGAGGTAGTCACTAGTTGTCTTGAGTTGATCAAATTTGAGTCAATGGTTAATGTTTCTTTATTTGTCTCAGTCCATAGATGACCCCATAATCCCAATGGATTGATAAGGCTATTGGTCTAGTTAGTATAGCAAGCATACTACCCCTTTAAGTCACCAATTTATTAACTAAATTTGATGTTTTAGTCAAATTAGGGCACCTATGGGTAAAAATTTAGTTTTTTAGGTCTATAGGATGTCTAATATCTTTTTATAAGGTGTTTCATAGGTCAATTAATGTTAATTGATGTCATAATAACTTAAGTCATTAGTTCTCTAGGTCCATTTATCATTTTGAGTCATTTTAAGGGGTCCAATAGGTGTATCTAATTCTTTGTATAGGTTTTTTGGGAAATGTGTAAGTGTCAATGGGTGATGTCATGCCTCATGTGTCCATAAATGTCTTAAGTAACTGACAAAACTAAAAAGTTGTAGGTTAATTAGAATAAAGTTGGTTTTCCTAAAGAAAATAACATTTGTATGGTTCTTTGAGAAGTGTTCCACATGTGAGGATGACATGGAACATCTTCAAAACTTATTAAATCTCATCAACACATTTGAGTTGCTCTGGAGGTGCCATTTTTGGAAAAAATCTTTCAGTACCCTTCTTGCTCTTCTTGGCAAACTAAAGTGACTTGTAGGTTTTTACTTGGTACGGCTAACACAAAGGGTTTCTATAAAAATTAAAATGGGGGAATAATATAAAATCCAAGACATTTAAATCCATATAATAATTTTTATTATTGGTTAATTGTGCTTCGTGAACCGTCCATTCAAAGTGGACTATACAAAATTGCTTGCTCATCCATGTACCTTTCAAGTTTTCCTTCATTCTGGGTAAGTCTATATAAACCAATTATTGATATTTACTCAAAATATCATTAGATTCCTTATCTAATTCTTAATACACTTTTTTTCATGTTTCAAGTGTTTTTTGTATGCTAACCAACTCAATTTGCAAGAAGATGCAATTTTCTGAGTTATGGGTAGTTTCACCATTTCTAGGAGTTTTGTGCCTTGTCAATGGTCATAGAGTGTCATTTTAGTTCCATATGCATGTTTTTAAGGTTATATTTTTTCCTCTAACCTTGAAATTCCAATATCTAAGGTAAGTGTAATGGTTTTCAAGCTCATTCCATATATACCAACTAATCATAAGATACCTATGTCTGTTATATTCACATATGCAAGTGGTTTTCATGTTAAAGGACAAGTATTAAAACTTGTTTCAAGTTTATCTTGGTGGAATTTGTGCATTTTAAATTTTAACCTTGAGTTTGAGTTGTTTTGAAGACCTTTCAACCACATTTTTCTTGATTTCATATTCATTGCCTATGTATACAGTCAATAACCACGTATAGGTGGTACCACAGAGGGATAAACAACCTTTATTAAGTGATGAAACAGGTGTTTGTACCATGATTAAGACCATATTATTTTGAAACATCAGGTCGAACATATACAAGTGTCTAAAGAGTAAAATAAGATGTTAAACCAACTTGAGGAAATAAAGGACTAAGTTTTGGGACTCAATCCCTTTTTTAATGAAAACAAAGACTTAAGGGGTTTTGAGAATAACATATCACATATTGATAAGATTTTATAGAGCATCCAATAAGTGAGTTTTAAATCTTATATAATATAGAGTAACCCTACCAATAATAAATGAGTAACACTAAGTAGAAAGGGGTCGTTTAGAGCCTCAAATATGTCCATAAAAACACTAATTCCAAGCAATGGAATCTGTAGGGTTTGAAGAGATGAAATGGTCTAGACATTAAAAGAGAAAATAAATCATATTATCATGTTCTAAATGAACTTATGAATTAAAATAACACCATTCATAGGCTAAGATACCATAAAAATGAGTTATAGGTCATGTTTGACCTCTTATGCATACCTCAGTCTGTACACATGGCATTGGTAAGCACCTACAACTAGGGAAAAGATGGTATCTCAGTCAAAAGGTCTAATTTTTTTCTAACCCAAAAAATTGGATCCAAGTTGATGGAAGGATTTATGAGTCACCACACTTAATTATTAGTCTCTCTATACTATGACCAAGTGGGTAAGGTCAAATGACACCTACATCTACTATAAGAGGACTGTGGATAGACAGTGAACAAGGTTTATCACCTCTTGAAGTTGGAAATACACTAAAAGTGGTTAAAATTATTTCAATAATGAATCAAGTGACTCTAATTAGTTTTTAAGGTATATTTTAACTTTTTTTCAAGTTTGAAGGAGTGAAAATAAGCTACAAGCAGGGGTCAAAGGGATAGGGGCAGTAGAAGACTCAGTTTGGTAGTTTCATTACAAGTGAGAAATGAGAAATTCAGACTTGATGTGGTGATGTGTGATCACCTCAATGGGAATTTTTAAAACTTCATGAGATATGAACAAATTAATCCAACTCACACAGACCTCTCAAAGACCCCAGGTATCCCTACAGCCCTATATATGATTGTGTTAACAGTGAGCAAGGATTTGAGTCATAAATGATGACCTAAGTTAAGAGAAGTGAGTATGGGATCCACAAGTGATAATATTATTATTGAGGAATGTATTAGGGTTTTATTAAATTATCCAAGGTTAAATCCAAAATAATGACACCTACAAGTGCCCATCCCAAGGGTAGAACACAGTCAATGCCAAAACTCAGTTTGGGAATTCAAGAGCATAAGAGGTGAATGGAAGGTCAAAGTGTTGAATGGACATGAGAGAAAATATATTATGTATATTAAAATTTTCATATGTATTTTAAAATAAATATGGGATAAATTATATATTCTTAAAATAAGCAAAACATAGTCTTTTCTAAGACCCATGTTTGCAGTCTCCTCCACATGTTCAATTTTGTAATTTGGATGGTTTAAGGGATCAAATGAGATAGTCAAGAACCCATTTTTTTTGTATAAAAACATCATGACTTATATAAGACACTTATTTATTCAAAATTCCTAAAGAAATAAAGGATATACCCCATGTTTTGTCTCAGAATAGGGGTGCTTTCCTTTGTGCATGAACAAGCAGTCTTGAGAAGATGGAGTGGTCAAGGAGGGTTGAAGTTGTTTGGAAAATTTAAGAATATTTATATAGATTTTATATACCTAAATAAACCTAATAATAACTTCATAATAATAAGAAACTTGTTATAATTTCCTAGGTGTCAAGATTTGCAGATAGGCCTACTAAGCAAAGAGCAGGCCTAGAAGCCAAATGAGATACCAATGCCATTTATAGCTCTAAGTGAACATTAAAATGTATTGGAGGATGAAAATAGAGTCATATTAAATATTTTATAACTTTTTTAATACAATAAAACTAACAAGAAGGTCTAAAGCATCAAATGTTGCAGTCAGACCTAGTGATCAAGGTTAAGCCTAATGAGCAGAGAGGGGGTCATCTTCATTTATATCTTTGGAAATGTTTTTAAACTTGTTTAATAATTTCAATATTACCACTTAAATGTGTATCATCTTTAATATTAGAGATAAAACCAAGGATAAACCATTTTTGGTCCAAAACCAACTCAGACTTGTGCAAAATGGTGAAAATAAGCACGATAGACCATTTTCAATTACTCACATAATTCATGACACTTTACATGGTAGAAAAAGGAGTTATTGGGTGTTATAAGGGGTCTATTATTCCATATTTGTGAAAAAAAAACTCAATTTTGGCTTCCCAACTTTATGAACAATTGTTAAGACCAAAAATAGGCCTAAAACCCTACTAAACCCTTGTTAAGGACCAATCTTGGAAAATGGAGTTAGATAGCTACAAAAATGAAATATTTTTTCTATAATAGCTATTATAAATTTTATATGACCTCCCAAATATGATCCACACCTTTTTATTTGTATGTACTTATATAGATGGGGAAAGAAATAGATTTTTTCTCACTATTTTATGTGTTGTATAAGCTACAAGAAGAGTTAGGACATGAAAAAAAGTTTGGGTGAGATATTGAAACTTAATTTAACTCAAAATATTAATTTTATTTCATTAATAAACCTCTAATTTCCCAAACTAAGTCCTTTAACTTATCCAATCAAATTTGGCATATTGGGCAAGCTAGAGAGAAGGGAGGAAATCTTTAAGTGTTTTTAATGTGCCCCTAATGCTTCCAAGGAAATTGAGGGTATTTAAACATGTCATTAACTCCCTCCCATATATTTTCATGGAAAATTAAAGGCATTTTGGAGGCCAAGTGTGAAGGATGCATGGAAGGGCAATTTTATGGACAACAGATGATGATGGCTCACTTTCAAAGATTTTAAATAGACCAAGCATGTAAATAATGCATGGAGAGGCATTTATTATATCCTCCCATTTCATTCCAATAATTTTGGTTTATCTTCATTAGTCATAGGATGTTCAAACAGGCCCAATCAAGAAGGCATTTTTCTATATAAAGGGAGGAGTTTCTTGCCATTTTTCTTCAAGTTTGGCACTTGGATTGACACTTGTTTCTCCTATACTTACATTATTTGACACATATCATATTTTAATTTATGTATAACTTATTTTATCAGATTTTAAAGTGTCCTTGTGACCCTTGAACTTCTTTTTCTCTCTCTCTCAAACTCTATAAGAGTTGGCCATTTTGGCATTGTATTAGATACTCCACCTGAGTCTGGTGAAGACCTAATAATTTGTATACATTTTGATCAATAAAATTAATAATTTTTACCTCTTAATGACTTTTTATAATTGTGTTATATATGCATGATTAATCTTGTTTAGTGAAGACTATGGATTCCTAGCATGTGGTCTCATTCTTTCACCTTATTTGCAGCTCGAAGACATCTTTTGTAGGGCATGTGAAGTGTTTTAGGAGATGTAAATTGTTGCATGACTTATTATTTTCATTATTTACATTCAAGGCCTCTTGTCTATTCCTCCTATCTTTGCACATCCATCCATGACCTCACAATGTAACTTTGATGTGAGAAGATGAAGATTCAAGGAGTGTAAGTTTGGTTTGTCTTTTGGTCTTAAGTGTATAATGTAATTGGTTTGAAGTCATAAAATTGAGTTTGTGTATCACCTCCTTAGTTTAAATTTTCTTTTAGTTCTCTCACCTTTTTTACCCCTAAATTTAGTAGTAGTAGTAGTAGTCAAGTGGTACATCAAGGGAGCTAGCCCTATTTAGAGACTCACCTCATTCTCTAGGCTACCCACAAGCCTAGAGGTGACTCCATTGTGCCACTTAGATGATGAGAGATTTTAATCACCTCAAAGGGTACAAATCTAAGTGATAAAATTGAGCTCAAAAGAATATTCCATAAGATCTCAAGATTCTTTTCTTGAATGAAGATGCCTCCTAGAGGGAGTAAAATAATAACTAATAATTGAAAGGAAATTATAGTTTCATTTGTATAGAAATATAATTATTAATTCATTTAATCAAATATAAATTTAATTAATATAATGTGGGGAATTTGAATACAATAATGATTTAGGAAAGAAGGAATTAATTACATTAATTGATCAAGGAAGGAGAATTAATGAATTGATCATAGTAGAACAATTGACCAGATAAAATGACCATAATGATAATTTAATAATTCTAATATGATAAATTATCCCACCTAGGGATGTCCCAAGGTGAATTCAAACTCGTATGTTAGATGAACATATAAATTTAGACTAGTTTGTGTGCAATTACGAGAAGTCCTTCCAATTTAAAATTTTGACATGGAAGTGATAAAAATGGAGTGTCTATAGTTTATATTAATTGAGAAGGTGTTTCAATATGTATATGAATTAACATCTTCTAAAATAATGAGAAGACAAAAAAATGTGGATGAAAAATTAGACTATGAAATAATGGATGTTGTAATTTTGTCATTCCTAATTGATAGGTACAAGAGATTGAATAGATAGATAAGGATATGATTTGAATAAAATTAGTTAGGGATGATTCACCCTTGATAGGGAATTCAAGGATGAATGATGCAGATGGGCTCTCGAAAAAGAGAGGGGGAAGCTAGAATAGAAGATAAGATTAACTCGTGGACAAGATTATGCCGCTTGAGCTAATACTTGCACATTTTGATTTTCCCCAATAAAGGAAAAATCATAAAAGGAGACATTGTAAATTAAGCTACACACTTTGAATTTCCCTAAAAGAATGAAATTTATGACCATAGAATGATAATTTTCCCTAAAAAGTGTGGAATTGATTTGTTTTACCCCAAACAGGGTGGATTTGATTTGATGAATTGATAGAGTGATTGATTGGAAAGAATAGATCAAGGATTTAACCTATTGCATAGATTATAGATGATATGAATGATTTGAAGTTGATAATTTGACACAAATGTGTGTGTTAATGGTATAATGACTTACTATAGAAGCTACAAAAAATTGAGCACACAAGAATGTTCAAAGTGATGAGATACTAAATAATAGAAAAATAAAATAATGATTGAAGAATGATATGATCAGATTAGAAGAATATGGCTATTAATAAGAACAAAATAAGGGTGGTTAAGCTAGCCTCAAAAATTGGTTAGTACTAAGTTATTTCTACGTAGTCTAAAAATACCTCAAGTCATTATATTTCTCCTAAAAATTGGAAGAGAATATGATGAAGAATGGACTAGATGATTAAAAGACTAATAATGGTTGATCAATGTTTATGACTATGCTTTACATTCTCATTTGGAGATTGCACATCTTGATTAGGATATATATAGCCATAATGTGCAGTCATTGTGATTTGATCATGGAAAATAAGACGGTGTGGTGTAGTCAAAGATGATGGAGATGATTAGATTTGATAAGAAATGATGATGCAAGGGGAGACACTAGTACTAAGGCATTATAGATTTAAGACCTTTAGTGCTTGATTTTTAATTTTTCACATGATATAATACATCATGATATAAAATTCCATGATGATCTAGCTGCAATGTACATAACCTTGATCCAATAGACAATTGACAACAATGCACCAATGATAAAAACTATGATGATAATGATGATGTATGCCAATGGATGAACTCAAGTACAATTGCATGAAAAATAACACCTTGATGATGACCTTATTGTCACAATGGCTTGATTTAAGGTAGCAATAAAAAAAAACTAACAAGAAAACACACACACAAGAAAATAAAAATCAATAGAAAGAAATCTTGTCACTTAATCAAATCAAAATCCACATATGAAGTCTCAATAATAATGATGGATAAAATGAATGCCCCCAAGCAAGGATACATGCAAGGGGAAGAAGTGTAATAAAACATCCTAAAAAAAGTTACACACTTAAACTTTCCCTAAATAAGGTGGAAGTGAAGAGCTTGAATTAAAGTGATTCAATTTGACTTTACCCCAAACATGGTGGATTTGTGAAGGACACATCTCAATGGTAGTTAATTTGATTGGATTGAGATTGATCAAGGATTACTGATAAAACTTAAGATAAGACAAACATTTTTAGATTTTGTGGTTATATATCTTTTTGAGATGTTTTGACCTTTTCTAATTTTTAAGATGTTTTAATGTTATGAATATTTAAGATTTTAGAAATTATTGAATGTTTTTGAGTTTTTGGCATCTCAACTCAATGGAGAATTACGAGATTTATAATGATTTGAATAGTATAACAATGAGAGTGTACATTTTAGGGTGGTTGAGTTGACCTCAAAAAATTGAGCACTACCTATATAGTCCAAATGGACCCCAAGCCACTGTACTTCAACCAAAACTAGGATTAGAATGTGATAAGTATGAACAAGGAATGAAATATGATTAAAATGATCATGATTGAGATTGGATTAAAGTTAATGAAGCATGTTTAACTCGTAAAACAAGGAGAGCATGGAATTATCACATAAAATGGTGAGATCATAGAATTACTAACTCGTAAAATGGTGAGAGTATGGAATGGGAATGTTTAGGAGTGCTTGGAATATTATACCCAGAATAAATCACTAGCAAAGGGGGGAAAAACTATTCTACCACTAGGATGGGATTGAATATCAAATGACAAGATTAGAATGATCATAATGGATAATAATGGATGATAAGCAAATGAGGAATCTCCAAGGACCTTGTCATGTGGAAACTAAAATGTCTAGTCATTAAAGTGTCGCTAAGAGGATATGCCAAGATATTTTCCAAAATAGGGCTAAAAAAAAATTCCACTTTTTGATTAATATCAAGACGAGAAGGAAAATTGGACTAGGGTAGGATGAAAAGAAAGATGATTTGAGACAAGGTAAAATGGTCAATGTGATAGGAATGGAATAGATTGAAATATAAACAAGAATGGCCCTAACTGTTAAGGTACTTATAGACAACAAATTATTTATGCATGATGCCATAAACCTAGGTTTCATCATGATACTTGCCTAAGGTACCAAAAACATGGTTTTCATTGTTGGATGAATTATTTATCTTTCTCTTTTTATTTTATTTTTATTTTTTAAAATTTTTAGCATCTTAACTCAATAGAGGATTACAAGATACATGTTTTTTAATGTTTGATATCTAATCCATACCGATTCTAAATAGCTTCTCTGCTATAATTTTGTCATTGATGTAAGTTGTACTAATGTTGTTATGATCTCCACTGGTCATTGATTATGCTTCTTCCAAACTTCTAAACAAGGTATATTCATAGTCTCTTTGAAAAAGAGTGTTTCTAGGGAGGGTACAAATGGATAGGCATTAGATAAATAATATGACTGGATAATGGAATATAGGTCTTGCATAGATAATGGGATCATAATGGAATATATAGTGGTTGAAAGAAAAATGAAGATTTGGATTTTTAGTCACACATATTATTATCAATTCAAGATTTGAATTGATTTTAGTTGTGGTGGGGCCAATATTGACTTCAATAATGTCTTAAACAAGCAATGATAAGTAAATTGTCTCAGGTATTGGTGCCTCAAATAGGTTCTCACCAAAAAGACTTCTTGATTATTCTGATTTGGATTATCTAATATTGCCTTGAATAAGGTTTCACTAAAGGATGCTAATAATTTATTTTGATTGTTCCTTATCACCTTAACCAAGGTTTCAATAAAGGATTATGATTTTATATTATGATTATCATTTATCACCTCAAAAAAATGTTCACTAGAAGATGTTGAGTTTATACTTTCATGGTCCCTAGTCCTCAACAAGGGTTCACTAGAAGATGTTGAGTTTAGACTTTGATTATCCCTTAACACCTCAAAAAAGGTTTTGCTAGAATATTATTTGTATACTTGAATGTTATCTTAGATCCATAGAAATTTTTCCATTGATATGTCATCATGGAATGATTTTACTAATGTGGGATTTTATTGGTCCAAATTGATGGTTGTGGGTAGATGGATGTCAATATAATGACTAAGTTGGTTAATTTGAAAGGCATGTGTAATTAATACCAATTGAAGGATAAATGGTAGTAAAGTCCTCATAGAGGATACTAGGAGAACTTACATTTATGTCAAAGCAAACATCCTCAAAAATCATAGGTGGATCATAAATATTTCATGATGATCTGTAAGGAGCGTGTAGTCATTGTCCTAACATCTACTAAGTTATGTTCATTTTGAAGTTAATGCAGACTCAAGTGGATTTGATAGAAGTGTATAGCCAATTTGTTAATAGCCAAAAATGTATGTTAATTTTGAAGCTAATTTTGACTCAAAAGGATATGAACCCGATGTTGATATTGATGTAGATTCTATTTCTAACATTAAATCTAGTATTAGTTCTAGAATGGAACCCAATTCTGATATTAGTTGTAAAAGAAAACATGATCTTGAGGTTGATGTTGAAAATAATGTTGGGTCTAAAATAGAACATGTTTCTAATGTAAATGTGTCTTAAAAAATGGCCCATTTAATTGCATTTTCCACAAGTATATTGTTCACCTTTCGTTCAGAAATGAAATCTTTAGGATGAAAGAGTTTTTCAAAATGTGGAATGTTTGGCAATGGATGGAAGATAGAATGATGTATAATAATGTCAAATATGGGATCATTAAATAAGGGTTCATCAAATATATGTGAATAATCATAGAGAGGTTCATCAAAACAAGGCTCATCAAAGTTATGAAGATGTTCAAAGGATGGCTCATCACATATGGGTGATTCAATGAGAATGTCAAAAATGGATGATTAATCTTGAACTTGACTTGAAAGTGAATTAGTATGATTGTGATTAAGAAAGAGATCTTGTCATATCCCTATTTAGTGGTTTTTATATTGGGGTGTACTAGGATCCTTAATAGATGATGGCCCTTAGAATGGTAATGACAAGACATAATTGGGTGGCCTGATTGGCTATGACTCTAAGGTTAGAGAATTTATAGACGCAATGCAAGATAAGTTTTATCTAAGCTGAAAGTGTTGGTTTATGACATCTTATATTATAAATGGGTTTGTACTTGACACATGACATGGTTGTTGTGGCTCAAAATTTTAATGGGAAATGGAAAAGGTGCCAATATAGTTTATCTTTTACTAGCATGACCATATGGGTAACTAGTAGATGTGATGCTTGATAGATTTCATTATGAAACAATGTGACTACTCTTGCTTAGAATAAAATATAATTTTTTATATTGAAATCTATAGGTAGTTTAGCACTTGTTTCTAAGATTCATAAAGAGAACTCATCCTTGTTATCAAGCACATATCATTCATAGGCTTTGTTTTGATCTAGTGTGAATGCCATAGAATATAATGGAAAGGTAATAGAATACTAACTAGAGGATGCCCCCAAGAAAGGATACATGCAAGGGGAATTATTGGAATGAAATTGGATCCAAGTAGGGTAGAATTTTACTTGATTAAAATTAAATTGGCCCTAAGTAGGGCATAATTGATCAGATGTGTGAATGCAATTAGAATTCACCATAAACAAGGTAGACTTTGAGTAAATTAAGTATGATTATCCCCAAAGGTAGATTGATTGGATTCTTTTAATCTCAAGTTGGACTTTGATGTTGGATTGGATTCAAATGATAGAAATGATGTATGTCATGGCTTCATCATTCCCATCTAGCAGGTGTAAGAGATTGAATGGAAAGACAAGGATATGATTTGAATGAAATTAGTTATGGATATGTATTATAAGGATATATAAAATGAGTTCTATTTATTTAATAATTGAAAATGATGAAATGAAGTATCAATAACTAATAATCTACATCTAAGACCTTGTGAGCATACAAATATTAAGATAATAGTGCTAAGATTAAATCTATACAATGAAAACCTTCATTAGAAACATAATATTTATGTATTATTTGGCTCAGATGTAGTTTTAATAGGTCTTTTTAAATTCCATTTCATGATGAAATATCTCCTTTAAAATTAGTTTAAATTGATGATGAGTATAAAGATGATGCATAAGAGAGACTTTAAAATATGATAGCACTCTGTTGTCCAATTTTATCATGTTCATTGTAAATAATAAGAGGTCTATTTATAATAAATTTGAATCAATGACGACCCTTCATCTTGACTCCAAGATGGATGGCTGCAAATGCATGCTTACCAAGGCACATAGATCAACACATGGATTGATCACATGATCCCTCCACCTTATCCAAGATGAAGGGTGGAGGATAGCTATTGAAAATATCAAATGAGGATTAACATGAGCCCTCCATATATTTTACAAGATGAAGGGTGGATAATTATCCTCAAAATATCTTTGTGAGAGTCAATTTAGGCCCTTCATCTTGTTTGCAAGATGAAGGGTGGAGAATCATTCCCAAGAAAGCACACGAATAATCAATGTAGGCCCTTCATCTTATTTCCAAGATGAAGGGTTAAGAATTATCCCCTAAAATATCTCACATGATTCATTATGGGCCCTTCATCTTGTCTCCACGATAAAGGGTGGAGAATAATCCTTCATATTAATTCATTTAGTAATTAGTAAGGTCACAAGAGAATATTCCTTATGATCTCAAGATTCTTTTCTTGAATGAATATGCCTCTTAGAGGGAGAAAGTTGAATTAATAATTGAAATAAAATTATAATTCCATTTTCATTGAATTATAATTATAATAATGATTAATTCAATTAATCAAAAATCAATTTAATTAATACCATGTGGGAAATTTGATTAGAGGAATGATTTAGAGAAGGGTAATTAATTGCATTAACTGATCAACAAAGGGGAATTAGTGAATTGATCATAGTAGAAGGATTGATCAGAGAAAATAATAAGAATAATTTAATATACTTATTATGATGAATTATCCCACTTAGAGATGTTGAATTCAAACTCGTATATTAGATGAATAAATGATTTTAAACTAGTTTGTGTGTACTTGTGGGAAGTCATTCCATTTTAAAATTTTGGCATGAAAGTGATAAAAATGGAGTGTACATTTTCCCATGTTTGATAATGCACTGTGAAATGTTGACAAAGCAACATCTTCCAAATAATGAAAAGCTGAAAATTTTGGATGAAAAATTATATAATGAAATAATGGATGTTGTAATTTTGTCATTCCCAATTCATAGGTGCAAGAGATTAATTAAATATAAGGATATGATTTGAATGAAATTAGTTATATATGATTCCCCCTCAAGAGGTAATTTGGGATGAAGGATGTGGATTAGCTCTCAAATAAGAGAGGAAGAAGCTAGAATGGAAAAGAAGATTAACCTATGGATAAGATGATACCACTTGAGCTAAAATTTACACACTTTGATATCTAATGATGATGAATTGATTTAACCCAAGCAGGGAAAAATTAGAGAAGGATACATTCCAAAAATAATATACATGCTTTGAATTTCCCCAAATAGGATGAAAGCTATGAGCATGGAATGATAAATTACCCCAAACATGGTGGAATTGATTTGATTTGCCCAAATAGGATGGATTTAATTTCATGAATTGATATAATGATAGATTAGAAAGCATATATCAAGTATTTAACCTATTTCATAGATTAAAGATGATATGAATTCAATACTTTGACACAAATGTGTGTGTCAAGGGTATAATGACTTTTTATAAAAGCCACAAAAAACTAAGCACATAAAAATGCTCAAAGTGATGAGAGACTAAAGAATGGAAAAATAAGATAATGATTTAAGAATGATATGATCAAATTATAAGAATATGGATGTTAATAAGAATAAAATTAGGTGGAGGTTTTTTTATTTGATCATGAAAAATGTGATGATATGAAATAGTTAAATATGATTGAGATGATTAGATTTGATGAGATAAGATGATGTAGGGGGAGATACTACCACTACAATATTGAAAATTTAAGACCTTTGGTACTTGATTCTTAATTTTTCACATGATAATAGACATCATGATATTAAACACCATGTGACCTAACCATAATGTGCATAAGGATTGACATCTGATCTAATAGACAATTAATAATGATGCACCAACAATAAAAACCATGATGAAAATGATGACATATGTAATGGATGGACTCACGTTAAAAATGCATGACAAAGGACACCATGATGATGACCTTGTTGACACATTGGATTGAGTTGAGGCACCAACAATAAAATCAAATAAACAAACAAACACACATACTAAAAAATAAAAGTAATAGAAAGAAATTTTGTTGTTTAATCAAGTTGAAATCCACATGATAGACTCAATGATAATGATGTCTAGAATGGATGCCCCCAAGAAAGGAGACATGTAAGGGTGAGAAGTAGGAATAGAACATCTGAAAATAACTTACGTGCTTACACTTGCCCTAAATAGGGTGGAAGTGATAAGCTTGAATTAGAGCGATTCGATTTGACTTTTTCCTAAATAGGGTAGATTTGGGAAGGACACATCCCAATAGTAGTTGATTTGATTGGATTGAGATTGATTAAGGATTACTAACTAGACTTAAGACAAGACAAATGTTTTTGGATTTTGTGGCTTTATAAAAAATTTAGAGATTTTGGCCTTTTTTTATTTTTAGGATATTTTGATTTTATGAATGTTTAAGATTTTAAAAAAAATTAAATGTTTTTGAGTTTTTAGCATCTCAAATCAATGGATAATTATGATATGTAGAACTATTTTACTCATAAAATGGTGAGAGCATGGAATGATAATGTTTAGTTTGTGGAACAGTATACCCACAAAGGATCGCTAGCAAAGGGAAACACCTATTATAGCACCAAGATAGGATTTAATAGCATATGATAGGATAGGAATGATCATGTTGGATAATAATGGATGATAAAGAGATTAGGAACCTCCAATGTCCATCTCACATGGGAGAAAAAATGTCTAATCATCAAAGTGTCACAAAAAGGATATACCAAGAGATTTTCCAAAACTAGGCGTAGAACAACTTTCCACTTTCTGATTAATATCAAGATGCGAATGAAAATTGGACCAGGGTAAGATGAAAATAAAGATGGTTTGTGATAAGGTAAAATGGTCAATATGACAGGAACAAAATTAATTTCAATGCAGATATGGATTCTCCCAATTATCAAGGTACTTCTAGACAATAAATTATTTACACATGATGTCAGAAACATGGTTTTCATCATGGTACTTACCCAAGGTGACACAATCATGGTTTTCACCATTGGATGAATTATTTATCTTTCTCTTTTGACTTAATTTTTAATTTTATTAGTTTTTGGAATTTCAAAATTTGATTCTAACTCAAGGGGATTTGAACCTGATGTTGATATTTATGTTGATTCTACTTATAACACTAAATTTGGTATTGGTTCTAAAATAGAACCCAATTATGATATTAGTTATAAAATAAAACCTGATCTTGAGGCTGATGTTGATAATAATGTTAGCTCTAAAGGGTAACCTTTTATTGATGTAAATGAGTCTACAATAATGGCCCTTGAATTACATTGTACACAAGTATCGTGTTCACCTTTCGCTTGGAAATAAAAGCTTTAGGATGAAGAAATTTTTAAAAATGGGGAATGTTTGACAATGAATGGAAGATAGATATTTGGTCAATAATGGGTTTTTCAAAGATGAGATCATCAAATAAGGGTTCATAAAATATAAGTGAACAGTCATAGCGAGGCTCTTCAAATCAAGGCTCATCAAAGATAGGAGGATGGTCAAAGGATGACTCATTAAATATGGGTGATTCAATAAGAACATCAAAAATGGGTGATTGACCTTGATCTTGACTTAAAAGTGAAAGAGTATTGTTATGATTAAGGAAGTGATATTAGAATATCCTTAATGAGGGATTCTCAGACTTAGGTGCACATAGATCCATAGTAGATGATGGACCTTGGAGTGGTAATGATAAGACATAATTGGATGGCTTGATTAGATGTGACTCTAAGGTCAAAGCAATTATATACATAATGCAAGATAGGTTTTGGATAAGCTAAAAGAGTTGGTTTATGACATCTTGTCTTACAAATGGGTTTTTACTTGATGTTTGACATGGTTTTTATGGCTCAAAATCTAAATAGTCATTAGATAAAGTTACAAAAAGAGGTTTCCCTTTTCTATCATGATCATGATCAAGTGGGTAACTAGTAGACAGGATGTTTGATGGATGTCACTATGAAATGGTGTGACTACCCCTGCTTAGGATATAATCTAAGCTTACTAGATTGAAATATGTAATTAGTCAAGCACTTGTTTCTAAGATTCATAAAAGGAGCTCATCTTTGTTGTCAAATAGATATTTCTCATAGGCTTTGTTTTGATCTAGTGTGAACACCATGGAACAAAATAGAAAGGTAATAGAAGACTAATTAAAGGATGCCCCCAAGTAAGGATACATGAAATGGGAATGATTGGAATGAAATTGGCCCCAAGTAGGGTAGAATAAATTGGAAGCAATTTGATTTAGATTAGCCCTAGGTACAGTAGATTGATTGGATTGTGTTAAGCTCAAGTTCGACTTTGATGTTGGATTGGATTCAAATGAGAGAAATAATAGATATCATGACTTCATCATTCCCAACCGACATGTGTGGGAGATTGAATGAAAAGAAAATGATATGATTTGAATGATTCAAATTAGAATTGATAGATCTTGATCAAAGTTAACCTAATTTTAGTGCAACTTTGTTTAGGTTTATTTGAATCAAGTTTGGAATTAATTTGAAATGTATCTTGAAACATGATTTGAAAAAGATAATTGAATGTTTGACTCAAATCAAATTGAATTTAGAATAGAGTTGACTTTAGAACAATTGATTTTAAATAAAGTTGACTAGATTGGACATGAATAGTTGAGTTGATTTGAAATAGATTTAGAAATTTGGATTTGAAATTGGAATTAGGGTTGACTCAAAATAGGCATCATAATGATGTAATTTGGAAAAAGAGGGGGTTTTCAACATAATGCCTAGAAATAAATAGGGTGGACCGATTTTGACAGCATAACACCTTTAGAAAATATGAAATTCTAACCCAAAAATTAGGTAGAGTAATGCCTCTTTCTGAAGGTGTATGTAGATTATGACAATTTTTTGACATAATAACCAAGCAATAAAACACTCAATCTTACAACCCTACTTTACTTCCTAATGTAGGAATACTCCATATTCATTAATTATTTTGATATACTTGCCTTGAGAGAGAATTAAAATGTTAAGATTATTTAAAGTAATTGATGTATTTATTGATGGTGTTTTAATCCCACCATTTTCTCAAAAGTTTTGTACGTAAAATATATCTTTGGGTGCAATTACTTTTGCAACCTTGCATCGATGAATGTTTTGTGGAAAAAGGTTCTATGCTAAAGTTTTTTTGGGCTTTCTAAATGGTCTCAATATACCTTGTTGCATGTGGTCACATGAAATATCCATCAATTAGATGTCAAATTTAACAATCCATTTGATAAATGGTCTTGTCCCTTTACAAACTTCAACCATAAGGGTTTCTGTGAAGGGTTACCATATAAATCAAGCTCCAAGGGACATTAAAACTAAGATACCAGTGGTGTAACCTCAATTTATATACCTATTAAATAATGGGTTTGCTACGAATGTTAGGTAACTATGTCCTAATCACCGCATACTAAGCACTAGTGAGAATACAATGTAACCCCAATCATGTAGCTAAAAAAATGAAAGGTATTGTCATTTTGATTCAAAGGATCCCATTAAGAGCAAATAAATAACATAATAAGCACATATCTTAGGATAAAAACAAATAATCACATCCATATTTTTAGAGTTTCCTTAACAAAGAGGAGAGCATACATGTGAAGGAATCACATAAGCATGCAAGCAAATACTTAAGCAAATAATTGAAAAAAGAGGAACATAAATAAATGTGTTTTATAGCAACAAATCAAAAGATGATTTTTTTTTAAAACACTAAATCAAGAGATAAATTCATTTTAAAAACACCAAATAAAATGTGAATAAGTAAAATTTGTTTTAATGAATCACCACACTCTTTTACAACCTGCAATAAAACAAAGTGATTAATTTTATTTGGTGGGTCTTTGGCATGTGTAAATCTACAAACAAAATGTTAAAAAACAAAAATAAAATGAGATAAAAAATCAACAATTAGTATTTTAATGATAAATTATAAAATATAAAGTGATTTTTTATGAAATTTTTAGAGGTTTTGATAAGAAAAATCCATGCACCACTGCAAAAATTTATATTAAAATAGATAACATATCGAAAGTTATGATCATTTTACCACTCATTTTAAGTCTAAAAAAAGAAAATAAAAGGTGATAGTTAGTAATTTGACAATAAATCATAAACTATACCAATTAAATTCTAAGAAGTTTTTTAAAAGATAAATTTGCACACTCCTATACAAATTCAGATTAAAAAATATAATAGATCAAAAGTTATGAGTATTTTACCAGTCATTTTTAGTCAAAAATAAAATTATAAATAAAAGGTGACATTAGTAATTTGACAATAACTCCTAAAATATACAACAGTTTTAATAAAATTTTGAGAGTTTTTTAATAGGACAAATCTACACACCCCTACAAAAATTTAGATTAAAACAAATAATAGATCAAAATTTATAATCATTTTACAAACCATTTTTTAGGAAAAATTAAAATAATATTTTTTAACTAGAAGATCAATAAAGAGACTAAAAGAATTTGTGGGGTACGAATTTGTGGCATGTTATATGTATCATTAAAATATATAGAATTATTTCTACTTATTCAATAATTACAAATGATCAAATGAAGTATCAAACCTAAGACCTTGTGAGTATACAAATATTAAGATGATAATGGTAAGATTAAATCAATACAATTCAAACCTTCATTGAAAACCTCATATTTATGTATGATTTGGCTTGGATGTAGTCTCAATAGATAGTTTTCAATGTATTTCATGATGAAACATCTCTTTTAAAACCTTAGATTAGTTGAAACTGATGAAGAGTAGAAAGGTGATGCACAAGAGGACTTGAGAATCTAACAACACTTTATTGTCTAATTTGAGAATTTTCATTGCAAAAGAGAAGAGGTCTATTTATAATAAATTTGAATCAATGAATACCCTTCATCTTCACTCCAAGATGGATCGCTAAAAATTCATCCTCATCAAGGCACACAGATTAGCACATGGATTGATCACATGAACCCTTCATCTTATCCAAGATTAAGGGTGGAGGATAACTCTTGAAAATATCAAAGGAGGATTAATATAAGCCCTCTATCTTGCATGCAAGATAGAGGGTGCATAATTGTCCTCAAAATATCTTTGTGAGGTTCAATGTGAACCCTTCATCTTTTTTCTAATATGAAGGGTGGAAAATCATTCCCAAGAAGGCACATGGATAACCATATGGATCATCAATATGGGCCCTTCATCTTGTTTTCAAGATGAAGGGTTGAGAATGCTCCCTAAAATATCTTACAAGATTCATTTTGTGCCCTTAATATTTTCTCTAAGATGAAAGGTGGAGAATAATTCTTTATATTAATTCTTTTAGTAATTAGTGAGCTCAAAAGACTATTTTATAGTGTATACACATAATATTTTCAAATTTTATCAAATACTAATGCTTTCTATCTTGCAATAACCCATCGAGTCTCAATCTCTTTAAGTGCACACCCGAAAGGATTCACAAGGAAAGGGTTGGGTAGACCATTGGTGCTTCACAAGATTGTTGTCCCTTATTTCCACTTGTTACCAATCCTACCAGTTCTTAAAACATTTCCCTAAGCTATTACTCCTCTTTTGCACACTCCTCTAGTCTTTTACCACCTTCTATACCCCTTTTCTTAACCTAAAACACCTTTCGATAGATTATAGTACTAGGTTGACTAGGTCAACCTTGTACTCTAATTTAAGGTCTAGGTCGGCTCTTGGCTGACCTAGCGTGTGACCTAGTGAATTTTTGTCAATAATAATATTAGGTTGACTAGGTCAACCCTATTGGCCAAAACTTTTGAAAGGGATTAGGGTTAAATCCACCTATATATACAAGATCATTTTGCCATTATTAGAGAGATATCCAGAGTTATTATTCATTTTCACTTCTTTACAATCTACTCTTCTATCATTCTACTTGAGAAGTCTTAGTTTAGGGTTTCTACTTAGAGAATATAGTCTTGTGGAGAAGTCTTGGATGATTTGGCCTTTCTTAATGATCCTTACAAACCATAAAAAAATCCTTCAAAGCCCCTTTAGCGAAGGGAGAGATTGAGTCTCAATGGGTTCATCTTTCAGGTAAGTATTCTCTAACTTTGCTCCTCTCTTTAGTAGATAGAAGTAGCATAAGTATTGGCTTTTGAATAATATTTCTCTTCTTCTCCATGCATTAAGGGTCTTACCTATATATAGCTTAATTGGATTCTCTTATGCATGTTTATTTTTTCATGAACCCTCATATTGTGACATAAGATTTGGTGAGCACCAGATTAGATTTCTTTTACTTTACTTATTATTAGTATAGTGAATATGAAAACATATTACTTAGGGTTATCACATAGTTTTGCTTGACTGGAGGCTTTAGAACCCTCTGTAGTGATATTATTATGATAAGAGATCCACTAATTGGGTTTAGTAAATCCACATATCAGTCATGTTCTTGATTATCTAATATATCCCCAATCAAAATTGTAAGTAGGATCTATCTTCTCTGAGCTAGGATTGATTTCTAGATCTGATACATTTCTAATTGTATACATTTTGGTGAACCCGATGTGAATATAATCCTAACAGGTTTTCTTTCATATTTTTCATTTTTTATCATTTTAACTATTATTTTTATATATTTTTGATACTAGGTTGATAGGATTGATATAGTTTCTAACTTCTGTGTGTAGGTTTAACACATAGTCGCATCAAAATGACTCTATTCTTTTTATGCAAATCTTCATCAAATATAGGTTACTAGGTTAAACAGGTCAACACGGTACTCTTATTTAGCTCTAAAAAATATACAAGGTCAACCAAGTTGGTATAGTATTCTAAATAGCATCCAAAAAACATACCAAGTCAAACAAGCCTATACAGTCATCTTTACAAGCTTCAACAAATAGGGAATTATAGAACTAGGTCAACCCAGTCTACACAGTTGGTAGAATTTTCAAGTAACATTCAAGGTACTTCAATAGAAATATCATAATCCTCAGAACCCTCCAACCCACCAAGGTTCCTCTCTCTCTCTCTCTCTCTCCCTTTAATTTTAGTTCTTCCTTACAGTTCTATTTTGCATAGTTTGCAGTCTTTAAAACTACCATCATACAACAAACTAGGTCAACATCATTGACATAGTTTTGTATTTTATCTAAAATACTAGGTCAACCCTGTCAATATAGTTCTTAAAGACCCTTACTTATTAAGTATAGTAGTGACACTATTGACTCTATTCTGTAATGTTTGCACACACTGTCATCTAAACCAACACCATACTATGTTTAAAATTAGAAATTAACAAATATATGCTCGAAATTACTTCACACTTTCACTTTTATTTGTTTGCATGTTTAGATTAGATCACATAGTCTAATTAGGTGGTTTTAAACATATTTTTTACTTTCACTATTTTTTTATTTCTTGCACACACTACCAAATCACATAATTTCAAAATACATTTAAACATTTGTCTACCCAAAGTCTACCTACTTGGATTTCATCACCAAAGGGGAAGCCAAATTGGTTTTCTGGCCAAGTATAAACATGTGATTAATGGTATATATTAGAAAAGCACCTAACACCCTTATCATTGTGAGATTGTGAAGTGAGGGGGTAGGCCCCGATACCAAGCTAGTACCATTACCAACACAAATCCCTTTCAACCTAAATGTTCTAAAACCATCCATAGATTACTTTATATTTCCCTAATTTCATCCAACTTCCCTATCGCACTTAAAATACCAATTTATAATAATAAAAACATTCAAGATGACTACTTAGTTAGAATTTACTTTTTAGTTAATTACTTGCTCTTTGCTCACTGTATCTTGTTTTGTAAAAACTTGTATTGACCAGTGTTGGTGCAAGGTTCTATGTTATGTGCCTCAATTGAATCATTCTCATTGACCCAATTGATTGTGTGTTTCCTTTCATTTCTTACTTCAAAGTACATTATAATATTTTTTCCACTTTTTAGTACACTATCATTTTGTTTGACATAGTCCCTTACAGAATATTTTTCCTACTTACTTGTAATACTAGGTTGACCCAGTTGACTCTATATCTATTTTACCAGTCAAATAGCAGACTAGGTTGACCCAGTCAACTTTGTACTCTTACTATCTAACTTATCTATCTAACTCAATTCCTTGTTTCTCCTTCCTTAGCATTATATTTATTTTTCTCAAATCATCATGAAGTCCCCTATAAGAATATTTTTGAATAACATGAATCCATTTAAACACTATATGGGGTGTTCTTTCCTTATCTTTTTTTTCTCTTTTTAGTTTTCGGGGCATCTTGTGATTCCCATCCACACATTACTCTAGTCTTTAGGGAATCTTATGATTCCCATCCACATATCATTTCAGAATCTAGGGCATCTTGTGATTCCCATCCCTACCTCCACTTACCCTTTGGGGCATCTTGCAATGCCCACTCTTATTTTACTTAGCATGATACCAAAATAATTAAACTTCAAGAAACATTCTGAGACACCTAGGCTTGTCTCTCACATGTTCATCCTTAATATAGACATTAGTGTAGGATCCTTTCCTTCTTTTCATGCTTTATATATGTTATCTATCTAACACTTTTTGTAGGTTACTTACAAGGGTCTCATCCTCTGTAGCAGTTCTTTCTTTTCACAAACCTTAGTCCTTCATTTTGGTCTTTTGGTTTCATCTTTTTCTCATGATTTGTATTGTAAAACCATGGATAAGACTCGATCTTCCTCATGATGTAATTTTATCCTCTTTATTTTCATACTTTTGATACACTTTTTGGCACCCCTTGGGTCTCGCTTTTGTGAGTTTTAGTGTAAAACCATGTGTGGGACCTGGCCTTCCTCACAAGTACCATATTTTTCTTCTCCCATTTATTCTTCAAATACTTTTTGGCACCCTCATGGGTTTCTCTTTTATGAGTTGTAGTGTAAGACCATGGATAGGACCTAGCCTTCCTCATAAAATCACCATATTTTCATTCCTTTTCTAGAATGTGTTTTGCAATAGTTATGAGTTCTTTATCCTTTGTTCTCAACTTTAGCTTTGGCTTTCTTTTGATAGATGAAATTTACACATCAATCTATGTTATCATGTTTTCCTACATTTCCCTCATTCTTATGATAAGGAATCACACTTTACTATCATTGTATCCCTTTTATCACATTTTTTGTGATTTGAAGTAATTCAAATTATTTCATGTTTCATTCCTCTTAATTTCCTTTCCTTTCACTCCACATTGGATAAAATAAGGTCAAAGTTAAAATAACACTTTTATTTTACCTAGATTTATGAGCCTCTTAGACACCATGCTTTTTGAATTCTCTCTCTTAGTAACCAAGTCTCAAGTATTCAAATGAAAGTCATATTTAGCACCCATGCTTAGATTTTTGAATCCATATGGAGGAGGAATAGAAAAAACTATCAAGAAAATTAAAAAGCCAAAACATTTGAAACAAAAGGTAATGATATACAAAAGGCAACCTATAAATCTCAAAATTCAAAATCACATCAAAAGACATGATTACATGTACATCTCTTATCTCCAATCTAAGCTCAAACTCCACAGTTGGCCTCAAAATAGAGCTGAGGTCCATTGGGGTGTGGTAGGCTAGTAGATTGGAATAGGATAATTCAAATAAAAAAATTTGGTGCTATCTACTTTCTCACGTAAGTACCCAATCTTTTCAATAGATTGATGACTCTATAAAGGGTATTGAGGAATGCAGAACATGTTGTGGGAAGGTAGGTCCATTTTACTTTTCATATATATATATCCTTCATGGGATGATCTACATACTTCATTTGTTGACCTAAGACTTGTGTGGTTAAGAGAAGTTCTTTAGAGTCATTAAGGTCATAAATCCTCTTATTTTGACAAACCTAATTTGAGTGTCTTGACTTTGATAAAGTTTTCCTCTACCTTGGCCTTTCCTTCATTCTCCCCTCCACCCATTTCATTTCCCCCCTTGACAGGTAAATTGTGATTCCAAATCTATTTTACCTCTTCTCTATTCCCTTCTTCACATCTTAGAAACATGCTCGCACTACTTTGTTTTCATTTTATCTATCCTTAGAATAAAATAATATGTTTGAGTAACCATGGATTACTTTCTTTGCACCATGCCTTTACATTTATAGATGTGCCTTGATTTATTTTATTATTTGTCATTATTGTACTACCCTTTTTGTAAAATCTTGAGTTTGTTTCTACTTTTATGTACTTTTTCCATTATTGACTGAGGTTGGCTTGTTACTTCTTACTCATAAATGTTGTTTTTCCTTTTATGCACTTTTTTCCATTAATGATTGAGTAAGGATTGTTACTTCTCACTCATAAATGTTGTTTTACCATTTTTTTTACTTGCCCATCCTTGTTTAAGTAAAGATTGTTACTAATTTTACATTGATGTTTGATTACCATCCTTTTTTACATGTATCCTTGGTTTGATTTGGTGAGTTTTCCTTTCTTACTTAAGGTTTACTTATTTGAGGTTTTTGATCTTTAGTAGCTTTGGATTTTCAATTACCAAATTTAATTTAAATTTTGACTTGGTCATTTGGTCTAACATAGCACTTATCATCCCAAGTTGCCAATTTTTTAAGTACATCCCATCTACATAACACCAATTATCTTAGCTTTCCTATATTTGTTTGTTTTTTATCTTTAGTTTTATATTCTTGGGTTTGTCAAAATTAGTCTTTGCACCCTCCATAATAAAAACTGCAAACATGGTAGACAACCATCTAATGATAAAAGTAAGTCAAGGTACACAACACATTTAATTTTCATCTATTTCCCTTTCCATCATTTAATTTTATTTATTATTACTTTAAAATGCTACAACCTTTTTTTAGCCTCAGCGTTGTGTGTTACTATGTTCTTTCTCAAAGCACCATCCACTGTTGCACCTGAGTAATGCGTGATGAGATTTGAGTGGGGTATATGTATACACATAATATTTTCAAATTTTATCAAATACTGATGCTTTTTATCTTACAGAAACCTATCGAGTCTCAATCTCTCTAAGTGCACATCCAAAGGGGTGCACTAGGAAAGGGGTGGGTATACCATTGGTGCTTCATAGGATTATTATCTCTTATTACCACTTATTACCAATCTAACTAGCTCATAAAACATTTTCCTAAGCTATTACTCTATATTTTCACACTCCTCTAGTCTACTAACACCTTTTCACCCCTTTTCCTAACCTGAAACCCCTTTCAATAGTTTACAGTACTAGGTCAACTGGGTACATGTATTGGTGAAACTCATTTAGGGTCTAGGTCAACTCTCTTAGATGACCTAGTGATTTTTTATCAATAATAATACTAGGTTTATTGGGTCAACCTTATCGGCTAAAACTTTTGGAAGGGCTTAGGGTTAAATCTGTCTATATATAAGATCATTTCACCATTATTAGAGAGACATCAAGAGTTATTATTTATTTGTGCTTCTTTACAATTTGATCTTCCACCATTCTACTTGAGGAGTCTTAGCTTAAGGTTTCTACTTGGATAATCTAGTCTTGTGGAGAGGTCTTGGATGCTTTGGCCTTTCTTAGTGATCCTTACAAACCACAACAACCTCTTGCAAAGCCCTTTTGGCTAAGGAAGAGATTGAGTCTCAACAGGTTTGTCTTTTAGGTCCGTATTCTCTAACTTTGTTCCTCTCTTTAGTAGATATAAGTAGCATAAGTATTGGCTTTTGAATAATATTACTCTTCTTCTACATGCATTAAGGGTCTTACCTATACATAACTTAATTAAGATTATCTTGTGCATGTTTATTTATTTACTAACCCTCATATTATGCCATAAGCTTTGGTAAGCACTAGATTAGATTTATTTTGCTTTACTTATCATTAGTATAGTGAATATGAAAACATAGGACTTGGTTAGGGTTATTTTGTAGTTTTGCTTGACTAGAGGCTTTGGAACCCTCTCTAGTGATATTATTATGATAAGAGATTCCATAATTAGGTTTGGATAATCTATATATTGGTCATATTCTCTATTATCTAATATATCCCCAATCAGAAGTGTAAATAAGATCTATCTTCTTTGAGCTAGAATTGATTTCTAGATCTGATGCATTTCTGATTGCATACATTCTAAGAGTTGATCTAGACCCTAAATGAGTTTCACAAATAAGAGTACAAATTCAACCTAATTGACCTAGTACTGTAAACTACTGGAAGGGGCTTTAAGTTAGTAAAAGGGGTATAGAAGATGGTAAAAGATTGGAAAAGTATACAAAAAAGGAGTAATAGCTTAGGGAAATGTTTTAAGAGTTGGTTGGATTGGTAATAAGTGGCAATAAGGGACAACAATATTGTGAAGCACTAATGGTTTGCCCACCTCTTTCTTGGTACACCCCTTTGGGTGTGTACTCAGATATATTGAAACTCAATGGGTTCTTTTAAGATAGAAAGCATCAATATTTGATAAAAGTTAAAAATATTATGTGTATACACATAGGATCTCAAAATTCTTATCTTGAATGAAGATGCCTCTCAGAAGGATAAATAAGGATTAATAATTGAAAGAAATTATAATTTCATTTGCATAGAACTATAATTATAAGAAATATTAATTTAAATAATCAAAGATTAATTTAATTAATATAATGTAGGGAATTTGATTAGAAGAATGATTTAGGGAAGGGGAATTAATTGATTAGAAAAGGAGAATTAGTGAATTGATCAAAGTAGAAGAATTGACTAGAGAAAATGACCAAAATGATAATTGAACAAACCTAATATAGTGAATTATCCTACCTAAGGATACCCCAAGGTGAATCTAAACTCGTATGTTAGATGGACAGATGAATTTAGACTAGTTTGTGTACAATTGCAGGAAGTCATTCCATTTTGTAATTTTGACATGAAAGTAATAAAAATGGAGTGTCTACACCTATCTATTCTAATAGGATCCAAATCCAATTTAGGGTTAAATATTTGGTGAACCTGATCTTTGAGTATCATCATTACATAAGCATTCTCTTTCAAATGCTTATTATTTGCCTTGTCCTGATCTTTGTGTTTTTTATTTATCTCATCATGGAAAATATTGATCACTTTGATGACTATGATTATGAAACTCTCCAACTCTATCTCAATGAAGGAATGGAAATTGATTACTCTTGCATTCCTCTAAGTGCTAAACTGTATAATATCAAAACATTGAATGATGGTAGTTGTTATCCCTGTAAACAAGTTCATACTCCCACCATTTCAAAAAATGAGTCAATCCATCTTAAGGAAGATAAAAAAACTTTGCCTTTACTTTCTACATAAAAATTGGTTTCACATGGGAAAAGTGGTCCTTCATTTGATCATGACAACTTTTGCCAACTCTATAATGATATCATGGAGGATTTGTAAACTAGTCACAAAAGGGATGTTATTTCAAGTTCATTAATCAAAACCTTTCATATTCAAACATTTCTAAACAATTTCCCCCAATCAAGGATGATGATTTCTTCCTACCTTCATTTGATATTGAAATTTTTGAAAGGTTAACCAAGACATTATGGCATCTTTACCAAGTAACATTTATCCATAAAGAAGAGGAAAGTATTACAAACCTAAAGTGTAAAAGGATTATAATGTTCTAAATATGGCACATTATCAGTATCAACCAAGGCATCTAAATTAAAGGATCTTTATCTTCCAAAATATGCATTTATAGCAAAAGTTTCTACTATACCAAAAGAAGTGCCTTCACCAAAGATTCCTCAAGATCCAATTGTTATATCCTTACCAAAAGAGAATAAAACTAGTCATTATAATGTTCTAAGCTATTCAAATCATATACCAAAGGTACCAAAATTTAGAGATCTAATACCACTTCCAAAGTATCCTAAATTTAGTGATCATGAACATGTACTTGTTATCCATGAGGATGATGGTACTCAAATGCCTAGATTAAATAAAGGTGGTGCATTATAAAAAATAATAATTCGAATGAAAAACACCATCATTCCCTTGGAATATCTTATTTCTATGATGAGCACCATTAGGGATATTCAAAAACATGTTTTTATACTTCAAATGCAAATGGCTTTCCATAACACTAATGAAAATCTTACCTCATTCAAAAATAAACCTTTTTCATAATGTATACTTGAATATCCTTATCCATAAGATCTTAAACTACTATATTTACATCTCTTTTTGAGTCATAAAGACCCATTCAACCACAAGATTAACTATGTACATTATTTTGGTCAATGGGCAAAAGATGTCAAACTATTGCTAAAAGTATTCCATATGAATATTTCTAATGAGTCTTAAAAGTGGTTCTATAGCCTACCAAAAGGTTCCTTAACCACTTTTTCACATTTGGGAAATGATTTCTTAATGGGTTTTAATATCCATAAGGTGTCAAAACTTACATTAAAACATTTTCCCAAGTTCAAGCAATGTGATAATGAATCCCTTCAAGATTATACCATTCAATTCAAAGTACATCATATGAGCTAGCATTTAGACCTTCAGATTTGGAATTACAATTTTTTTTTATTGTAGGGCTACTTTCCCCATTAAATGAAAGAGCATTGCATAAATAATATGAATTATTTACCCATTTATATAATGATGTGCATAGATATGTTTCATTCATACTTACTCATCCAAAGGAGATTAAAATATATCCCTTCAAATACCAAAGTTTTATCCCTCACACAAAGGAGGATATAAATTACCTAAGGAACATTATGAACAAAAAATATGTTCCTAATCTTTATATGACTAGTTTACAAATGTCACTTAACACGGGGTAAATTCAAGGCCCACATCATATGCAAAATCCTCAAGTTCAAAAAACTAAAAAGTGTCCATGTCACCAGGATTTAACAATCACCTTATTAATGGGTGGTGTTTATTTTTGGAATAACCATATTGCTCCTACATAAACAAAAACTACTTGCAATATAAGATGTTTTCGATAGGTTGGCTTTGATATACAAGACTTGCAAAGAAAAGTCAGTTGAAAAAACTCCTTGGGACACATAACACTAAAAATTACTTGTGGTCCTAAAGTGATTCAAACATGGGTTTGGGTTATGTAACAAATCTTTCCATATGCATTTACACTAGGCACTCTTTGGTTATATCAAATAGAATGACATATTGACCAAAATTAGCAAGGTATTTATTTTTATCATGAAGGTAAATTGATTCATATTCCAAACTATAACTTTGGTTATTCTTCTACACATATAAAATGTGAGGAGGAACATGCTAGTACCATTTCAACATATCCAACCATGATTCAAACAATTTAAAAAATCCAAATTAAGTTGCAAAGCTCCACATATTCCAACAACAAAAAAAATATCAAAAATCCAAAAATATTATCGGCATCTACATATTCTATTGGCTCCTTGGAATCTATGTGTTAGTTCCATGTTGATGGATAATATATCAGTTACTTATACATGTGTGTGTGTGTGTGTGTGTGTGTGTGTGTGTGTGTGTGTGTGTGTGTGTGTGTGTGTGTGTGTGTGTGTGTGTGTGTGTGTGTGTGTGTGTGTGTGTGTGTGTGTTTGTGTTTCATGATCCTATTTGAGTGTGATAAAGGCATACATAGATACATGATTTATACACTTTTGGATGTTGGGCTTTCCCTCTACTCATATCACCAGGATGTTGGGGGCATCCTCTTCTATGATCATGATAAATCCATGTTAAATAATTTTATGGTCACTTTACATTATCATGTTTGAGCTTATGTATGTACTTAGACATGCTTATATCCATGATTCTATATTTCATAGTGTACTTGACAATTTTTGCTAACACATTTGATCCATGGGCTACTATGATATGTTTATGTTGGTTGCTTGTGTTTTCATTTATGCATTTCATTGAGTGTCTTACCTTGATATTGTCTTGTTTATCAAGCATTGAATATGCTCTATTGTTCATGGCCCACATGCCTTGATTTTCCTATTTGACATTTGAATATGTCATTCTTTCCTTTGTGGACATTAAACTAAGTCATGTCCATTCAATTGTGTTATATTTGAATATACCCCTTGTTTTTGGTATCTTTGAACCATTGTTTTTTATTTGATTTAGAGTGCCCTTGCATGTATTTGATTGATTATTGAGCTCATATTGTTACTATCTAGATATTGTCATGATATTTATCATACATCTTGGGCCTTGATGTGATCACATTCTATGCACTTCAATGATACATTTACCTAGACACATTCTCCTATATGCTACATGGTTAATTCAAAATATATGGCTATCTTATCCTTTTGAGGTGAGGTGACTACTAGTTTATATATTTCCTCACTTAAAAGGTGGGGAATGGCATAGAGGTATGGCTTCCACACATTCATAATTTCAAATTTAGTGAAGGCATGTCATATAGGGCTTCCATATGTTCACAGTCTTAGATTTAATGGAGGCATGTTTTAGAAACATGTTTTCCATACCTACTCATTATGTAACATACCCAGATTAAAATGGGAGTGGATTTGAGAAACATGTCCTCCAGATTTAAACTTATACCAGTTTTTAGATTTCTCCATATACAGTTGGGACATGTTTTAGAAACATGTTCTTCACACTTACACTAGTTTTGATTTCAGATATGTAGTGGGGGCATGCTATAGAAGCATGTTCTTCACACTTATGTAGTTTCAAATTAGATGACTTACATAATTATATGATTTAGATACACATTTATAGCATAATTTTATACATTAGTACCATTATTACACAAAATATCAGCATAAGACATATCTAAGGTGCATATGTTATGCAATGTGTGCCTAATATTGTAAATTCAAATCAATTTCAAATTTGGGACACTTTTAAGGACTATTACCCCCTACCAAGTCAAAATTTTATAGACTATATTGAGCTAATTTACTACAATATTTGGTTCATTTTTTGGTATGGTTGAGATGACTAAATCACTCAATCTTACCAAGTTTGTAGGTTAGACATGATTGTATCATCCAACCTCACTAATTTGATAGTGTGAGTTGACTTGGTTCAATGACACTCACAAAGTTATAAGTATGATTAGGTTACACAATTGTGTTAGTCTCAATTGCCAGGTGGAAATCCACATTTTCTCTAAGGTTAGGGGCATGGGCCCTCATATCTCTCTTTTTCTCTCTCTATCTATTTATCTCTTTAAATATATGCACTTTCCATATTTATACTTGTCCTAATCTTAGTTTTAGTGATTCATAATGATATATATTTTAAATGAAATTGCCAAAAGGTAAGATGGTTGTATCAACACACATATGTACTCATAAACCTTGCTCTCTTTCAATTTCAATCATTTTAATTGTTGATGCTTAAAATTGCATTGTTTCCAACACCAACAATGGGAAGTTTTAGGAATGTGGGACTTGCGACCTGAAACGACCTACAGATTTTAAAGAAGCTGGCTCTTCTTTATCTCAAAAGTATTTTGGGGAAAAAGGATAGAAATTAAACTAAAACACAAATGCAATGAAATAAAATCTAACTATGGCGATGCACCTAAATTTGATTCGACCCTTAATTCTAAGCACAGTGAATCTATCTTTAGGATTCAATTACATTAAAGAGAAAACAAGGCATGATCAATGTAAAAGATGAAAATAGATAGGATCAAAGGCTCACAACTTAGACAATTTTGCAATAACACAGAAAATATCAACAAAGGCATAGAACTCAGTCTTCGTATTAATTTTCCTATCACATAAAAGGCACAAAAGCATGCATAGTTATACAAACTTTCTAACTCAAGAAAATAGAACAAAGGCATATGATATTCTTGGCCACAACAAGAAAGTCTAAAACTTCTTAATAATAATATCTTATAGAAAATTCTCTCTATCTTCTGATGATCCCCTCTGGTGATCTTTGCACCCATATTTATAGCATCATACTAGCTCTAGATTGCCCGCATGTTCCCAATCCAATGGTCTAACTGAACTGGAAGTGTCTAACAAAATATATTTCCTTGATCTAAAACGTTCCATCTCCCTGCAAGTTCATTGGCTAAAATAGATACACAAGATGCTTCCCACTGTGAAACAGGTGAGGACACTTGGCAGTATCCACTTTTTCACTTTAAAATCATCTCATAATTTAGGCAACATCAAAAAATGACACTTGGCAGCTTTCATGGCACTTACAGAAAACACACGGCACTTTCCGCATAACTTTTACTCTTTATATGTCTTTGCTCAGGAGTGTTCCATCTTTGACATCTATCATAGTTCAATGCTTTGAAACTTTAACAACTTATAGAAAATGGGACCCACAACACTTCTTGCCTGAGCAGTTTCAAAAGGGGAATAGGGACAAGTGTCACTTTCTGCATATCTTTAACAAGGGACACGTGTCAGCTTTTGCTTGACTATAGAATATTTTAGATACTTTTTGAGAATCCTACTGAAAGAGACACGTGGTGGTCTCCATGGGGCTCTGGTTATACTATAGAAACATTCAAACTTTATTTTAGATTTACACGAACGGTGACACTTGGCAACTTCCACTAACTTTAGAAACAAAACTCGGGGCCCACCACAGTCTTTACTTAACAATGAAATAAAAAGAAGAAACTACGGATCTTGACACTTGGTGGCTTCCATTAAACTTTAGCATAAGGACACATGGCACCTACCATTATTTTTTAGAAAACATATTGCAACCTTTCATAGTTGCCACTTGGTGCCTTCCGCTTGACCCTGAGAGAAACTTATTGAAATAAGCTTTTGAATCCATAAGAAACATGAAACGTAGATGCCGACACTTTTCATGCTCCACTGAATTACTACGAGACACGTGGCACATTTTGATGCTTTTACAAATAAAGTATAATGTGTCTTCGATGATTACACTTGGCATGTTCTGTGCAACTTTGATACTTAGACAAAATTTAGGAAAAAAATAAAACTCGTGCCCGCACTCTGTGTCAAAACTTCACTGCTTAAAAACTAAAACGCGCAGGGACAAAACTTAGAACACACAATTGAAACTCAAAAATAAAATTTATAGTATTTTTTACTCTACAGTTCTTGGTGACCCCAAGGACTTTTGAGCCTGCTCAAAAAGAATCCAAATAATGTATAAAAAATGTGACAAAAATCACAACTTCATTGGCTATCTGATAAATAGACCATTCAATCAAGGTTAATGATATCCTTGTGTGAAAAATTTTGCAAAATATAAACTACAGCCTTCAATTGAAATTCAAGCTAGGACATGGGCATCAAGACAGCTTCCACTTCAGGCACTAATGAATCATCTGTTAAACCCTAGAAAACTGACTAACCACTTTGCCTGGCTAACAACAAAGATTTAATCTCATCAACCATCAACATTGTGTTGTTATTAGGAAAAGGGGAGGGAATACCCAATTACACCAGATCGTCAATGTGTTGTTTCATGTCTTTGGTTCCTTCTTTCACTACATCTAGAAGCTCTTTGCATTTAATTGCTGCGGAGTTGCAACTAAGAACTTCATTCACTCTTTTAGTAGAAATCATTGTCACTAATCCTTGCTACTAATAACATTCCATCAGTTGCATCATATAGATTTTACAGCAGCATTTGAGAGTCAAACACTCTCAAAGAGACAATGGACAAAGTGGCTTCAACTGAAGTCTCCACCTTTTTGCATAATTTCTGTGCATTTAGCAGAAAGGTTAGAGAGGATCTAAGCTGAGTAATCTCCTCAAAGATTATTTTCCATATTGATACATAAAGCTCCTTAACCAAATTCAAAACCCATGCATTCTTTGGTCTATTAGCCAACTCAAGTGCCAATTATTCTGTCATTTGTCGCTCAGCTTGAAGATGGGCCTGTATGGCAGCGGTATTGTTTTGCTCATTTAGCAGCTTCTGTTGAAGTTGAGTGACCTATAGCAGGCTTTACTCACATTTTTCTTGTAATGTTCCCTTTTCCTGCCATAAGGTTGTCACTGTATCTTTCACCTACATCAGCCCTTCTTTCAAAGAATCATTTTGGGCCTGAATAGCCTGATGAGTCTAAAAAGAAACAGTATCTTAAAACTGTTTGTTGAGACTCTCTATTTCATTATTCTTGGTATTGATTTCTATAGTCAAACTACTACAGTTTGCCTTCTCTCGAGCTAGATCAGCCTCCATCTTTTGTAACTTCTTTGATATTTTCAAATAATTATTAACTACTATAGAAGTGGATTCATTTAGTAGCTTAACCCTATCTTGTAGTCTAAAAAGGGACATGTCTATAGCCACTGCATTCATTGTATAATCTTTAGGCTGCATCTGCTCGTTCGATTGGACTACATTAGGTGACAAATGGGTCACCATTAGTTGCTACTAAATTGGGTCAAATTGTGACCTCATATGTGGTGTAGCCAGGGCTTTATTATCTTTGATCTTCTTTTTCTCCATTCAGGCTTCCCTTGCCTTTTTAGCAGCATCTACTTGAGTTTGGAAGGTAGAAGGAGAGGCAATGTGCCCACCCATAAAAGGATAACCTTATGGCAAGCCATATGGAATAGCCAAATGTTGGCTAGGGTAAATCTGAGGAGTTACTTTCTTTGGGATAGAGGGGGAAAAATGAGGCAATGATGTGACCTGAGTATGGATAGATGGGGCAAAATGAGAAATGGGCACAGCAGAGGTGGCAAGGGATATTATTTGGCTAGATAGAATTGTCACCCCAATAGAGGAAGAGAGAGACTGAGAAGAAGAAATAAAAACAACACTTACCTAAGGAGTAGCTAAAGTACTCTGTGGTTGGTGTTGTGAGGGTTCTGCCCCCTCCTTTGAATCAAGCTGAAACCTCAGCCTCTTACGTTTCCTTGGCATTTCCTCTTCTGGCTGTGTTTCTTTCTCTTCAACATTTATCACTAATGCTAGTTGTAAATGTATAGAATTGGGAACCCCAAATGCTGACACTGATGGAGAAGCTTTCGGTGGTTACACACTCTTTTATTTTTCAATGGCACTAAGAGATTGGGGCCAAATAGTTACAATGACTGTAGCTGAGGTTTGCCCTGGGGTCTACAATGTTTGACTAGATTCTGCTCTGACTTCTGACTCTCCACCCTGTGTCGACAAATTGCTTGTATCAAGGCAAGAGATAGGAGATAGATGACATTCATCCTAGAGTTCCTCCCATTTCTCATCTGAATCTACATTTCTAAAAGAGTGAGTTGTCTCATAAATCTCTTGCCTATATTTCCAATAGGCTTTTATTTTCTCAGAGTTCCAGTCTTTGTTCTTTAATACTCTTCTTAAACTAGAAGTCATTCTGGATTTAGGATCAAAATCACTTTGCTTAACAAAAAAAGTTTCCCATGGCCTATCTTCTTGAAGGGGCAAATCCATTAATTCTACATAAAAATTAGGAATATCTTCCCTAAGATTTCTTCTATTTTTCCAAAAAGGACTACCCTCATGCATAATTCTGGCAACAACCTTATTATTCCTGACCCATGAAGTTATGAAACCATTTGGGTCATATCCCCATTTATCTTCAATTAGAAAGAATCCCAAGAAGGCTAGCTTTCTCAACAACACTAACTCAGCATCTCTGACCTCTAAATCCATGTTGTTTGTTACCCATGGAACATCATACGTTTTCTTCTTTTTCTTCCTGGTGCCATATTCATTATCCACCATAGACACTTGCTTGGTGACCTCTAAGAATGCTAACCTAAAGGTCAAAATCTTAGGTAGCAACACTGGTTCTCCACTAAAACCATGGACTCTAATAATAGTATGATGGGATCCGAAAAAATAATCACAAGGAATAGTGCAATTGGTCATAAGGCCTGAGACACTTGGATTCAATCTATTTACAATTGGCTCTAGGCTTAGATGATAAAAAGTAGGGGCAACAAAAAAATCCCAAAATTCATATGGGTCACTAGTTTTGGATAAGATATGTGTCCATGCGAACATAGGGATGGTCCTATGTAGACCGAAGCTTGGGTCATACATATTTAGATGCATGTATTGGGAAAAGATGCTAGAGTTTTGATACAACATAAGGTGAAATAGATAAGAAGAATATCTAAAAATCCCTTTAGATTTGAACTAGGTGAGTTGTTTGACCATTGAATATGCAATTTGCTCAAAGAAATCTAGTTGATATTCTTGAGACTTGTCAATAGTTTTCAATCTGAATAGAATGGCCATTTGCTCTTCATAGACAGTTATATCTTCTTTCATTCCAAAAATGAAAGCCATCATGGAAAGTGCTTCTTGACTAGCTTGTGCAAATTATGCTCTTGTTGTTGGCAGTGTCGGCATAGTGGTATCATCATCACCTAATTACAATTCTAATTTCAGAAACCTCAATTGAGTATTGATGTTTTCCCACATTTTTTGGATTTTGGCAATGGTGGGAAATGTGGCTGTCATGTCATGATACAGGGACAACATGTCTCTGATAGCCTTTGGTGTAATTTACATAATGAATGGACCCTATTGTAAGGTATTTTAGGGCACATGCAACAATTCAGAGCATATTTCAACCAAGTCAGGGCACAGATATACACCTGCAATAATGAATTGTGCTAGTTGGGAAGTCCATATCCTCATTGCAAATGTTTCATATTGTCCAGCCTTGGCCCTTTGAATACACCTTTGATGTGCCCCTTCTCTTAGAGTTTTGCTAGGCTTTTGAAGAATTGGGTTCATGATTCCATTTGCAAAATCTTTCACCTTTACTGGGTTGTTTGCATAACCAACTTCAGGGACTCTAGTCCATGGATAGGTCTTTAAGGGTTGTGCAGGGGCTGAAGCATATGATTTGTTTGTGAGAAACTTATCAAGGGATTCGTAAAGCCTAGACCCTTGTTTCGAAGACTGTGCTCCCTCCATATCTATATCTATACTTGGAAATAGTGAACTATGTAACAGGTATGGAGCTTTGCAATAGGGAAGGCACTTTCACTAAGCAGGTTTGCTATGAACTGATAATGCAAGTAGCAGGGATTTTCTAGAAAATGTAGGAATGTTTGAGACACTGATAAGCTTTAACTCTTGTTATGGGGTATTTAATGACCCATCAAGTCTCAAAATGGCATTAAAACTAAATAACTGTTAACAAATCTTACTAAATCTTCATGGGACAGCGAGTTAGACATGTCATGAAAGTGGCTACGCAAGGTACCTTAGGGAATTTAAGGATTTGGGAGAGGTTTAATGTGTCAAGAGTTTTGAAAATTTTTAAAAAATCTCTGAGTTGTAGCCACATGTTCAAAGAACACTTATTTAAAAGAAAGATCAAGAAAGAAAGATGGGAAAAACAAAGCAACAAGGAAAAGGAAACTATCTAACTATAATACATTAACCAGGTATCTTTGCCTCCCTCCTAAATCAAAGGAAAAAAATTTGAAGTCTCCTTCATAGTGAGAAGACTTATGGTGCCAGACAAGTGGTTGAATGGGATGAAGCTTTGGTGACTTTCTCTCCTGGCATGCCACCTTGATTGGCCTGCATCCGAGTGGATCAGAGTCAAACATGCTTTCAACATATACATACTGTTTTTGTTCTTGAAAGCTTGTCGAATGTTGGTTCTTCATACTAGCGTGTCTCATCAATAAATTGATGGCTATTGGCTCATTACCATAAGCCCTTTGATATACATCATTGATTGGCTTATCTCCTTCTGCCTCAAACTTGGGTTCCATTACATGATCATCCTCCTTAATGACTTTAAAAATATCATCTTCAAATTCACCAACCTCTTGAAAGGATAAGCCTGAAAGCTTGTAGCAATTTTTTATATTTATTTGAGTCTCAATTCTATCTTGTCCATCTGCAACCAACTCATAGCCTCTTTGAAGAATAGTATAACCTACCCCAATGACTTCAAACAAGTCATTCAAAACATGATCAAGGACGTGTCCATGCTCCTCTATAACATCTTACAAAGTGAGAAGAAAGTCAAAAATTATCTCTTCCTCATCAGAGATTAAGATAAAAGCTTGTGACTTGTCCTTTTGTTCATCAAAGGGTGTACTTATGGTGATCTCCTTCTCATCTGCACTCATGAAATCTCCCTGATCATCCATGAACTGAGCACACTTCTCCTTTTTCCCCCATGATTCCATTGTTTGCTTCCCACTTATGACCTTGGAATTAGAATTTTTCCCTTGGGAAGAGGCAGCAATTTTATCTTCTTCAAGGTCCCGAGCTAGTTCATGATTTTCCCTCTTCCAACTCAGAATCTGGAATTCATGTTGAGAGACCTAAGGATTGGTAGAAGAGGTATCTTTTGGTGTTTCTTCCCTTAAAACATTTGGGATTTTATGATCTCCATCAAATATGACATAAGTGCCTAGACCAGTAGAATCATAATTTCCATATGGGTCACTTTGCATCATAGCTAACAAATGGTTATTTTCCTCTTATTGGTCATGTTCAGTCCAATCACCTAACTCTTCAACAAAAACTCTTTCTTCCTTATTTAGCATAGCATGAGCTACCTCTAATTTTGAAGTTGGTTCATTGGTGATGTGATCCTTAGATAGTGGCTCAGATAGTATTTTCATCTTTGAACTATATTTGATTTTTAGGATGAGGTGAGACCAATCAAGTGACATATAACCTCCTATCTTGGCTATAAAATCTCTGGATAAACATAGGCCAAGTACAGGGGGTATATCTATGACTACTACATCTTGATTGACAATTATATTAGGACAAGTATATAATTGCAATGGGAGTTGTTTAATTCTCCCTATTGTTTGCACTGATTTGTCATCCAACTACATAAATCCTTTAGTAAGTGGCTCATACTTTATTCTTAAAGCATCTATTATTTGCTTAGGCATTACTATAGTACTAGCCCCTGAGTCTATCATCACATTATGCAACAGTTTCTTTCCAACTATCAGATTCAAATAAAAGGGCTCTAGTTTGGATTTACTTACCTTTGTTGCATTGTTCAAAAGGGTTGTTGTCTATAGAAGAACTGTGTCCTTGAGCTTTTCTTTATCAGCAAGTCCTTCTTTGGTGATAGTATGTTCAGGCACTGCTTGGCCTTGCAGAGCTTCTTGTAACAGTATCTTTTGCTTAGGAATGGCTAATATGTCCCATATTGACACTTGTGTTGCAGTCCTTTTCAACTGATCCACCACATTCACCGATCCTAATGTTTGGGTTCTTGGAAAATAAGGGTACTTTGCTCTTTCTTGAACTTGTCCAGGGACTACTTGATTCTGCACTGGCTAATGCACTTCTTGTATAATAGTTGTGTTTTGATGACTTTGAAATGGAGGAGGCTCCATAGTCTCATTATTTGTGACTTCAGGTTGTTCCATCATCCTTCTCTTTGATCTGGTGTAGTAATATGATTGTACTACAGGCTTCTTGGAAGTGGAAGCTTCATTCAAGAATACTGACTCTTCATCTTCAACCCATGAAAACAAAGCATGTTCAGGGGCTATTTCTTCTTGTTGTTGTAAGGACATCCCTTGCATCTAAGCCATTAGGACTGAATTTTGCATACCAAGGGATTGGTTGTCTTGAGTGTCAGAAGTACTTGAAAATTGTCAATCCATTCTTGTTTGCTTTGCTACCTTTTATTGTAAATTATCCATGGGACAATCTCTGGGCATATGAGCATTATTACAAGGGAAACACCAAGCATTGGTGCCATCTACATAATTATTCTACCCTTGAACAATCTCCCTATTTTGATTAGGTGGAATAGTCTATGAGGGTGTAGGGACTACAACTAATTGGTTTGTTGGCTGAGGGTTATTTTGCCTTTGAGGACCCTGATACTAGTTTGGCTGTGGTGGGAATCTATTTCCTTGGTAGCCTTGATATTAGGGTTTAGGATAAGGATTCTAATGTCTTTTTATGTTGATTAACTCATTATAAAATGTCCTTAAGATGTTCTTGATATCATCCATCTCATATGACTGGGCAGGGACAAGTTCTTTAGCAAGTTGTTGAGGATATGTATACATAGACACAGGTAGGGCTATGGAATTAGGGGTTTCTTGAGGCAAAGGTAAGGTAATCTCTAGAAACATGGGCATGGGAGGCCTTGGACGCAACTTTCCAGCATCTATTAAATTATTTTTAGCTCTAACTGCATAGTCATAAGCTTCTGGTAGAGTCTGACCTCCAAATAATTGAATCATTATTGATATATTTAAATTTAAAGCTTTAAGATAAAATACTATAGCCATACCTGGTAATGGTCTTGTTTTAGTAGGAATCCTTTCCCAAGTCTTTTGAAATCTTGAATTGAAATTAGTCATTGCTTCTTATGGTGCCCTTTTGATAGTAATCAATTATTGCAACAAAGAAGATTTATCACCCTTTTCTTCAAATCTTTCAAAGAACAGATCTCCAAGTTGATCCCATGTAGATATTGTATTTGGGGTCAAAGATCGATACCATTCTAGAGCCTTCCCTTTAAAAGAAGCTGCTAACAATCTTATGGCCACATTCTGCTGTGTGACTGCATGGATGGCATAGACATCAAACACATCTTGCAGATGTTCTTCAGGTGTTTTGAAATCTTGCCCACTGAATTTGTGTAGAGATTTCAAGGCATTTACTAGAATAGGGTCACAAGTGGCTGGTGGTATTGAGAGAATCAGAGGACTGACAGTGTTCCAACTTGCATAATTCCTTGGGGGTATAGGTTCTCCCGTGTTTTCTCTTGGTATTGCTATAAACTGATTTACCCTTCTTCTTGGACTAGTTATCAAAGGTGGAAAAAGAATACCTAGATTTACAGCAAATTGAGATCTTGTTACTGGTCCACAGCTCTAACTCCTTGTAGCTCTCTAGTTCATATGGTCTTGAAAGAAACTTCAAGATGGTGTCCCACTAGGCGTGCCAAAAACTATTGATGCTTAAAATTTCATTATTTCCAACACCAACAATAGGAAGTTTCAGGATTGTGGGACTTGTGACCTAAAACAACCTCCAGATTTTAAAGAAGTTGGCTCTTCTTTATCTAAAAAGTATTTTAGGGAAAAAGGATAGAAATTAAACTAAAACACAAATGCAACAAAATAAAATCTAACTATGGTGATGCACCTAAATTTAATTCGACCCTTAATTCTAAGCACAGTGAATATATCTTTAGGATTCAATTACATTAAAGAGCAAACAAGGCATGATCAATGTAAAAAATGAAAATAGATAGGATCAAAGGCTCACAACTTAGATAATTTTGCAATAACACAAAAAATATCAACAAAGGCATAGAACTCAATCTTCGTATTAATTTTTTAGTCACATAAAAGGCACAGAAACATGCACAGTTATACAAACTTTCTAACTCAAGAAAATAAAACAAAGGCAAATGATATTCTTGGCCACAGCAAGAAAGTCTAAAACTTCTTGATAACAATCTCTTGCAGAAAATTCTCTCTATCTTCTGATGATCCCCTCTGGCAATCTCTGCACCCATATTTATAGCATCAGACTAGATCTAGATTGCCCACATGTTCCCAATCCAATGGTCTAACTGAACTCTAACTGAACTAGAAGTGTCTAACAAAAGATATTTCCTTGATCTGAAACGTTCCATCTCCCTGCAAGTTCATTGGCTGAAATAGATACACAAGATGCTTCCCACTATGAAACGGGTGAGGACACTTGGAAGTATCCACTTTTTCACTTGAAAATCATCTCATAATTTAGGCAACATCAAAAAATGACACTTGGCAGCTTTCGCGACACTTACAAAAAACATACAGCACTTTCCGCGTAACTTATACTCTTTATATGTCTTTGCTCAGGAGTGTTCCATCTTTGACATCTGTCATAGTCTGATGCTTTGAAACTTTAACAACTTTCAAAAAATGGGACCCACAACACTTCTTGCCTAAGCAGCTTCAAAAGGGGAATAGGGACAAGTGTCGCTTTTCGCGTATCTTTAACAAGGGACACGTGTTAGCTTTTGCTTGACTATAGAATCTTTTAGATACTTTTTGAGAATCCTACTGAAAGTGACATGTGGTGGTCTCCATGGGGCTTTGGTTATACTATAGAAACATTTGAGCTTCATTTTAGATTTATACAGACGATGACACTTGGCAGCTTCCACTAACTTTAGAAACAAAACTCGGGGCCCACCACAGTCTTTACTTAACAATGAAACAAAAAGAAGAAACTACAGATCTTGACACTTGGCAGCTTCCATTGAACTTTAGCATAAGGACACATGGCAGCTTCCATTATTTTTTATAAAACATATTGCAACCTTCTATAGTTGCCACTTGGCACCTTCCGCTTGACCCTGAGAGAAACTTATTGAAATAAGCTTTTGAACGCATAAGAAACATGAAACGCGGATGTAGACACTTGTCGTGCTCCACTGAATTACTACGAGACACATGGCACGTTTCGATGCTTTTAGAAATAAAGTATAATGTGTCCTAGATGATGACACTTGGCATGTTCCATGCAACTTTGATACCTAGACAAAATTTAGGCAAAAAATAAAACTCGTGCCTACGCTCTGTGTCAAAACTTCACTGCCTCAAAATTGAAACGCGCAGGGACAAAACTTGGAGCGCACAATTGAAACTCAAAAATAAAATGTAGAGTATTTTTTACTCTACATCAATAATTTAAATTTTAGATATATATATTGTAACATGTTCTTACTTGCCGGTTAGTCACCAGAAAAGCACTCAAGTTGGACTCAAGCAAAGACAAGATGTATTATACACACCTCGGTATGCATTCTTTTCCTTTAAACTAGTAATTTAATTATTATATTAAAGAGGTGGCAAATGTAGATGATATTTATGAACTATTTAGAACCTCAGTCTTATACACTTGGAAAAACTCATAACTTGGTTGTTCTTCTTAGTTCTTGACCTTTCTTGCTTCCACAAGTCTAACATTTGCTCTCTCTTTTGCCCTTTAGCCTATATTTTAGTCTGACTAATATTATATTGATGACCTAGGCCTTCTATCTTGCCTAGAATGCTTAAACCTACTTGTCTTATGTCTCTACAAGTTTTGAGCCTGTACATGTTTCCCTACTCTCTAGACACCTGCATTTTGATTAAACACCTGCATCGACGTAGGTGTCCAATTTTGACACAAGTGTCCAATGTCCTAAAGTCATCTATTTTATAAATGAAATGTATCTTAATGGTCAGTCTAGGTGTTATTATGTTAGATATTCTCCGAAGGGATTGATATAAATATAAGATCAACCCTCATTCATTCCTCACCTAGCACAAACCAAGGCAATTTATCAAAAGCATTCTATTAAGCATTCAAGGGAGCAAAACCTCCCTATTTTCTCCTATTTCCATATTAGTCATGGGATAACATATCTACAAGTTTGAAGTACTACAAGATCAGCCCAATATTTATATTTTTTAAGTTATAAAATAGATCACTATTGTACTTGCTTATCACATATTACATGATTCACAGATAAGAAAACATGTAGGGGAGAACTACATAAGTTTCAAGACCTCTTCAAAGTATTGGGTATGTTGGAAACACTCATTGACAATGGGGTCTTTGGGATAGGTCGACACCATGTGTCCACTAACCCATTTTTTGCATAGCCACTTGAAGATGAATAACTAGGATTTTGATCATTTGACGAGTGATATTCCATGAACCAAATATGAATACACCAAAGTGAAGGTGATAATGAACCCAAAATCATCTGAGTGATCACATTTTATTTCAACAATTATTTTTTACTTGACACTTATGTCTAATCTAGACACTAGCATTGGCATAACCATCGAAGGTTGATGCAAGTGTCTCTAGCTATAGAGGCACTTAATCCATAATTTGCTGACTATTTTAGAATATTCTTCTAGTCTGCTTCTTGTATGTTCCAGATCTAAATATGTATTAACATCATAATTAGCCAAGTATATTATTTATTTGTCATTATAATATTAGCATAGTTGTACTTTCCATTTTTAGCATATATCAATATAATAAATTTAGAATATATTATATCTGAGTTTTACAATTAATTAGTCTACTATAGATTTGTCTATCACCCCTATGCTTATTCATTTCTATATTCTTAAACCTATCTATCCCAATAGGATCCACATATAATTTAGGGTTAAACACAAGCCACACATGAAATGGATTGGGGATAGTTTTCATATAAGTATCTCTTTTAATGATTACAACATCTAGTGGTTTCCTATTATGACAAGCACTAATGTTTTATTGGTTGAATGGTCAAGAATTAAAGCCCTTAGACTCTTTCAAAAATGTATTCTTACCATTCAAGATTGGGTTACTTCTTGGGATTAGATTCGTTGGCCACATTTGAGACTTGAATTTCAATTGAAAAATGTTGACTTGCCTTTAATTCTTTGCATCCAAGAGCTTCTTCTTAATGTTATGCTTCACAAGATAGGATTGCAACTACCCCAAGTATGGTAGAAGGACTGACGATGTAATTATGACACCCATTTTAAACTTTATTCTCTAGACCTTTTATATCAAGTGATGAGCCCCTTCTCTCCTACTCCCTGCAAGCTCCATACATGTTGGGAACTTAACTCCTCCCCTAGAACTTGGTTTACCAGACTCAATATAATTTGGAATGTCGAGATGTAACCTAAACTTTCCCACTTCCTATGGTGCCTAGTCTATCAAAGTCTCCCATTTGAGAAACAACTTTCTCACATGAGCATTATTCCATCTAAGTGTCCTACCTACCAATGACCTAAGTCATTCAAACACCTCTTTTGATTCTTCCCACAAGCCTAATCTAACTTGTAATTGGATCCATATCCTATTCCAACCTTATCACCTTGATCTTTTTTCTTGGCAACTTGCTCTTCTAGGGGACTCGGTCAACTGGCCAATGTTAATTGTTTTTATATGGAATTTTTTTAGAGCCATTATTCTTTTCTAGTTATGGAAAGCTAGAAATAATACTACATTCAACAATGATGAATGTTCTTATTATTTTTATATTACTGATAAGTTTTCTATTATTTCATTAGCCTGCATGCAGATTCAAGCCCAAATGAACAAGGTTGCGATGGAATTCTGCCACCTCCAAGAGATACTAGACCACTAGGGGAATGCCTCCTTATCACATCTAGTTTCCTCTACAAACTATTTAAGGATTAATTAGTGGTTTTTGAGGTTGATGATTAGAAGATGTGATATTTATTTTATGTGTGGAAATTGTATATGTTGTTTGATTAGTAGTTACATTACTTGTTTCATGATCAATATCATGATGGATGGTTGTTGCATATGTTTTAGTATGCTTTATGTCATGATTTTACAAATTATTTGTATTTAATAGTTTATTATGGTTATATATTGATTATTATTTTGAGTTTGGACCAACTACTAGTTTATTTGATGAGGTGGTTTGCATGATTATCCTGCCCTCATAAGTAGTTTGAGGAAGAGCATCATCGAAGAGGGAGGTGTAGATACCAACAATGGGGTTAGAGAGCTCCAACATGTGCACACACCACAATTTGTTGTTTGAATGAAAATAAATGATATTGTATTGGTTTTTTGTTACAACTAAGTCTTATTGCTTTGATTTCATTAAGAGATGTGATTTACTCACGTATGCTAAATCTCTACTACGTTGTGTAATGTTATTTTTCACTACATTATATTAGGTAGAAATATGAGTGTGTTGATTTGGTTAATTTATTTTTGTATCTCACTTAGTTGGTTACATTATACTTTTGTGATATAACTTAGATTATGATAGGTTGCTTGATTTATCTCATTCTTCTATGTCTTTATAATTTGACTATATCTCCACATATTGGCAGCTTAGGTGTTACTTGTTTTATTTAGATTACTTAGTTAACTTGATTTGGATATCTTTGGCCTTGAGGATGAAAGTGTATTAAGGATAAAAATGGGGTAAAATATATAAAATAATTGAGTTCAAATTATAACTTCAAATCTTTATCCATAACAAGATTTTTGCATAATTAGATAATTAGTTCACCACAAACTTGTAAGGGAAATAATAATTATTTTTCTTTTAAAAGTCTCTATACACTATCATTATGATGTTCTTTTGTCAAAAATACAAAAAGGTAAGGGATTAAGGGTTTTTTTTGGTCATGTATATGATTATGGAGGTTTGAACTCAACAAGGAATTGATGGTGAGTTATTTAGCTGTCATGCCTAATAATGGAGTCCTGACTACAAATTTCACTGAAAAAATATTAGAGTGGTGCATTGATGATGGGAGTTGTATGAGGGGTAGCATGTATAATTGTAGGATATTTTCAAGATCATGTAAGATGTGTGTAAACATGAAGAAAAGAATAAGATTAAAGGAAAGGAAAAATAGGAGGGATGACAAAAGAAAAAAAGGAAAAAAAAAGAAACTCGACTATAGGGAGGAAAATGCAATTCATTCCAAGCATTAAATAACAATTTGCAAAGAACTAGGTCAATTTTCTTTTTGTAGTTGTGAGATTTGAAAAAAAAATGGATTTTTCCTATTAATATTTAACTGATTTGGATAAGAGGCTATCTACTTGGGTAGATAGGGTTAATGATATAGAAATGATAAGGCATAAGGGTGAATATTAGATCTATAGCAAACCAATTAATGTGCTAAACTCAAATATACTGTATGTTGAATCTATAAAACTAAGATAGGTTATTAATGGAAAGTATAACTATCATAAATATATAAATGATAAAGAAGATAGTACTTAGCTATTTTTGATACTAACATAGTGTTGGATCTAGTACAGGCAAGAAGTAGCTAGGAAGACAATTCTAGAATAATTGTCAAATTTTGCATATGGTGCCTCTGGCTCTCTAATAAATTGTGTTAGTCTGGGACAGTTACGTCAATGCTAGTGTCTAAGCTCAAGCTATCATCTAGTATAAAATATGTACTAAAACAAGATGTGACCACTTAGATGCTTCTGGGTTTGGCTTTGCCTTTACTCTGGTGCATTCAAATCTAGGTCATGGATTGTCACTCTTGGTGAAATGGTAAAACCTTGTATTTTCATCTTCAATGTGAGCTTAGGGAAAAATGGGTTAGTAGGCACAAGTGTCGAGCTAACCTACAATGACCCCACTATCAAAGGGCACTGCCTACATAGCCAATATTCTAGAAGAGGACCTTAGACTCATGTAGTTCTCCCCTTCGTGTTGGCTTGTGTGTGAATTATGTAATGTATATAGAAAGTACAATAGTGACCTAACTTGTAACTTGTAAAATATAACATTATGACTTCTCATTTAATAATTTAAAATTGTAGCTAGGTTTTTCCTTTGACTAATATCATAATAAGGTAGAATAGTAAAGCTTTTGGTTACTTGAGTGCTTCTTGAGTGCTCTTTTTGGTTTGATTGCTATATGAGAAATGAATGAAGGTTGATATTTTTTTTATAAAAATCCTATCAGGAGATAACTCACATTAAATCACTTAGGTTGACCATTGTAATATGTTTCATTTGAAAATTAGATTACTTTAGGTAATTAGACACTTATGTCGAGGCAGGTCAATAATGTCAATATTACTATATGTCTTGAACCTTGTTGTCCAGGGAGGAGGAGAGCATGCATAGGATTAGAAATTGTATAGGTATAAGATAAATACATTTTAAGCATTTTGGGTAAGATGGGATGTTTTTCTCATCAATACAAGGTTGGTCAAACTAAGATTTAGGATAAGGAGCACAAAATAGAGTAGATGTGAGGCTTGAAAAATCAAGGCATTTGTAGGACTAAGAGAAATGACTAGAGTCATGAGCTTGCCAAGTGTTCAAGGTTGAGGTGTTACATAATCACAAAATATCATCTACATTTCCCCTTTAATCTAGGAATTAGATTGCTAGTTTAAAGGAAAATAATAAGTACATGGGTGTGTATACACACCTTGTATTTGCTTGAAAAAGATTGAAATTGAAAGAGTAAGGTTTAGGAGTACACTTGCATGTCAATATAGTTGTTTTTCCTATTGGAAAGTTGTTTTTACAAAAAATGTATAATTTTAAGGCTCTAAAATTGAGATTAGGATAAATATAGACAATTCTTTAAAGTGCATATATCCAAGGAGATATAGATAGAGAGAGATTGGAAGGCACATGCCCTCAACTTTGGAGCAAAAGAAAGTTGCCACTTGGTAGTTGAGATTAGCTCAACTATGCAACCCAATGATACTTATAACCTAGTGAGTTTGGATTATCAAGTCCAAACTGAAAAACTTGGAAAGATTGAGTAATTTAATCACCCTAACCATACCAAAGGTGAACTAACTACTATAATAGATTAGCTCGTTAAAATCTATAAAACTATGATGGGTATCAGTATGTGCAATAATTTTAGAATCTGAATTTGATTTGGATTTTACAATATTAGGCACATATTGCATACATATGGACCTTAGATTTGTATCATGTTGAAACTATGTGTAACAATGGTACCATGTATAAACTTTTGCCATAAATGTGTATTGAAATCATATAACTATGTGTTTTGGCCAATTTAGAAAATTAAGTAAGTATGGAGGACATATTTCCAAAACATGCCCCCATTATATATAGAGAAATTTGAAACTGATATAAGTATTAAAGTGGAGGACATATTTCTAAAATGTGCCCCCACTATAAACTAGAGATGCTAAAAATTGAGTAGGTGTGGAGAACATGCTTCCAAAACATGCCCTCACTGATTCTATGAATTATAAGTACCATACTAAATGAATGTCGAGAACATGTTTCCCAAGCATGTTCCCACTGAATCTTAAACTGTGAATATGTGGAAGTCATGTCATCATGACATGCCCATGTTTTAGTTATTTTCTTCATTTCTTAATTTTGAAAGTAAATAAAAGAAATCTAGTAATAGGGTGTGTAGAAGAATACTTGGTGAAATGTGCACATGAATCCAGATGAAAGTGGGAACTTCTCTTTGGCTAAGAAGGAATAACCTACAAATAGCACAGATACTTAAAAGGGGGTTGTTAGATGGTTGGTTGAGTAGATTACCTAACGTGTGCTAGATCCAAGAAGCACAATGCTTGCTAAGAGGTTGTCAATCTACTTTTATGAGAATCAAGTCTAAAACAATAAAAGGAGATATGTACATTCAATGATAAAAAAGGAAAAGTGTTCTAGAAAGTAAAAGATAACTTGCTTATTAAAGAAACTAATAAAATTTTGATGTTAGGGTGGTCAGGGTCAAGTTCAAAAAATTAAAAAGGGTACTATGGTCAGAGGCAAATATAGAAAGTGGAGCTTGATTTGAGGCAAAAGGGTGAAAAAACCTTTTTAGAAAATGATGCCATAGATAACCATTGGTGGTTAGGGGAACTGTCGATGGTTGAGGTAAACCATCAGCGATTGGTCAATCGTCGATGGTTATAGGTGACCGTCAGTGGTTGCTTATGCCAATCTAGGAGTGAATAACTCAGGAAGTACATAATGAGACTTTGGTCAAATAGAGGTTGGATACAGGGTTGGGAAGTGTAAAGTGGGGTATTGGTGGATCTGATAAGGTAAAGGGATTAGAAACTAGATAAACTAAAGAACACAAGCATAAAATACCTAGAACTGAGTGAAGGAATCCTAGAGTAATGTGGCTAGAGTAATGATGCCTCAAGCTTTTTTGAGTGAATTTGATAGAGTTTTGAGTCTCTAGTGATGATGATTGCTTACTGGTATGGATTTTAAATATCTACAAGAAAGCTTGAATGCGTGATGACTGATTGCTCTCATTTATTTCTTCCTCCTCAGTGCTTTTTATAGATAGAAGTTACTAAATGAAATAAATGAAGTTACCAATTTGATAGAGGATAAATTTACCTATTTTTTTAGCTTTAAAATCTTGTTTTAAATACAAGTTACCATTTTTAGGAATTGTTAATATTTTAGAAAGAGTTGGAAATGCTTTAAAGTTTTTTAAAGAAAAATAAGGAACCCAACCATCGATAGTTAGGCCAACCACCGACGATCGTAGGACTACAGGAAAATTGGTAAAAGGGGTGAATTAAATGCTACATTAAAAGGGGGGTTGGTAATGTTAAGTTATGAAAGGGTCTAGATAAAGGTCTAAAGGTAGTGTGACACTAAAAACTATCATGTATAAGATTTAGGTGTCTATATTTAGCCCCTTTTTGTTGTGTAGCTTTAAGGCAAGCTACAGAACAAAAACATGAAGTTTGTTCAAAGTATAGGTCAGTTTCCCTGAGTAGGAGAGGAGGTATTCCCCCTCAAACTAAGAGATGATGGAGGCATGCAAAAAATTGAGTTAGGGTTTGATAGTTGGTATAAGGTGGGTGACATGAAAGAGGTTGGGTAGTTATGATGCAAACCCATGCATAAAAGTGATGAAGAGTGATAATCAAGATCACACAAATGACTAAAATTATTAATGTTTTAAAATAAGGTCAGGTTCTAGAAAGATAAGAGAGGTTAATCAAGGCACAACATTAGTCATAACTGATCAGGTCATTCCTATCAAGCCATCCAAACAAGGTTTAGTTCATGTGCAGGTATCTAGGTGAGGAAGTGCTCCTGTTAAACAACATAATTGGTTGAGTTGTGCATGAGGTGGTGCAATGTTTAAATAGTCAACTTTGGCAAAATGGGTTGATGTGGTCAAAGGACCATGCAAAGTCATTATGAAATATGTGAAGAAGTCAGGTCAAAAAGTTTGGGTTAGAGGGTGGTCAAGTTGACTCCATCTACACGAGGTGAGAGGACATTGCCTACATAGTTCCCAGGATAGAGTATCTAAGAGGAACTTTAAGCCAAATGTAGTTCTAAGCAGGAGTGGGTTGATGATGAAAGGTTAGGTTGGAAAAATATAGAGAAAGGTGAGGGGAGCCTAACCCTTGATATTTAAGGTGCCCAAAGGGGAAACCATTAATGGTTACCTTAACCATCAATGGTTACCTTAACCATTGACAGTTACCCTATCTATTGATGGTTAGGGTGAAACCCTAAAAATTCGAATGGTAAAAGTAAAAACAAAAAGTCATTTTTCACATTATGACTATGGTGAATAGTGTCTATTGTTTTGAGTGATTGAGATGGGTGTGTAGAGCATGAAGCTTGTTGAGGTGGAGATTCTTGATTGATCAGGTACATGTGTTTGAGTGTGATGGAGGAAGGATGAGGACATGGTCGATCAGTAGTGAGAGGGCTCTAACCACACCACCGATCATAGAATGAGGTAAGGTTTGTTTTAAATTTTATAGAGTGGTAATAATTTAGGTATAAGAAAAGTGTAGGGAATATTGGGGAAAGGAATAATAGGTTAGGGAAAAACCAAGCTTGGGTTTGGATGCTGTAGGTGTAGCCATAGGAGAAAAATGGGCAAAATGGGTAGAAAAATGAGGGGGAGGGTGAGTAAGTGAAAATAGGAAGTAAATAGTGAGCAATTTGTGTATTTGTTACATGTTTAGCTTAGTTTAGGGGTTGTATAGACAAGGTCAGGTGGTAGGGTTTCACCACCAATGATCACACATAGTGACCATCAATGGTTGGACCTAACCATTGATGATTGACCCTAGGGGTTCAAATACACCTAGGGACCATTGACAATTCTTTGAACCATCAGCGGTTGGCCAAAAGAGGGTCAGTCAATGTGCTAAAAAAAGTAAATGAGAGGTTATAAAGAGATGATTCAACACTAGGGTGTAAAATGGGTTGGGAGATTAAAAAGTGGATTCAAGGTAAAAATTATAGGTGAACAAGGATGGGTGCAAATAAAGGTAAAGGGTGGGTGTAAAGTAGAAGAGGTCAACATTAGAAATATTAACAGTATGGTGGTTGTTGTGCAATCTCGTAAGTAGATTCAGATGAGGGATCGAGTTCCTAAGATATATATAGAGGTATGTGATGGGATGACTGATGTTGAGTAGAGGCAGATGTAGGATGTGGGCCTAGGGTCCATAAGACACTACCAACACCTTTCACATGACACGGTGATGATTGTGTCACTCATCAAGAGATGGGCACCTACCATAAACACATTCTTCTTAATGACTAGTGAGTTGTCCATTCTATTGCAGGATGTCCATAGGATCACTCAACTACTGATTTGGGGGGAGTTGATATACCACATTGAGAGTGATGAGAGAGATCACTACATGGACTGGATATATGGTGAGGATCAGGTGGAGGATAACTACCATACCAGTGGAGTTTTCTATGGGCCATTATACTAGAGGGCCCCACAAGATAGATGTTTGATGACCATGATGATGAAGGGTATATCATGTTTTATGGTGTTGGACTAGAGTAATGGCTAATTTCCTTGTGTGATGTTAGGAGTGATAACATAGATGCTTCTAGGGGGTGTAGTTTTTGTATGGGCCCCAATATTGTTGGTGCAAATTTATAGAGAGCTCTAGGCCTTAAGGGCATGAAGATGATATGGATCAACATCGACTTTGTATTCCATTACTGGGTATATGAGTATATATGGGTGTTGAGACACTTTAGGCTTCCCTAGGATGGCAATGCATTGATAGATTATAGGGTTAAATTCATGAGATGGCAAAGTGATTATGCTCTTTTTAGAGCTGGTGGTAGAGTGAGAGATATAGAGTGGTTTCAAGATGCCCAGGAGGGCTTGGTGGTAGTAGACATTATATGGAGGCCTTATTTGAGTTGGCCCCTATGGATAGGTTACAGGTACCATGTGTTATCATTACAAAGTTGGTGGTGGGTTTAATACTAATGGAATAATGAGGCTGAGTGCATCCTAATGGATTGAGTCTAGAAGCAATTTGAGCTAGTATAGGATACACCACCAGATGTTTAGTGTTATAGGATGGAGGATGCAGAGTACCCACTTTCTGAGCCACAACCAAATGTTATTATGCTAGATTATGAGGAGCTTCTAGTGAGAGATCATATAGATGAAGTAGGATTTATTAATGGATATATGGTATGGTATCAGGCTAGGTATGCAACCATAGATTTTGGTTGGGGTGATGGAGGCCAGTAGCCTATGGATGTTGATCCTACATAGGTATAGGGTGGAGGACCTAATGGCCAAATAGTGGTAGCCCTTACAATGGCATAGACCTAGGTGAGAGGGTTACAAAGATAGGAGGTTGTATTACAGGCATATATAGTCACTTTATAGGGGTAGATAGCTACTTTGATAGGAAAACATGATATGGTGAGGGCTAGCCTCGATTTAGTCACACAAGAGCAAGATGCATTAAGATAGAGAGTAGGGGTGACCACGATAGGGGGAGGAGAAGTTGACTCAGTCTTGAAGACACAGTACCTAGCCACCATTTAGGAGCTTTGATACTATATGGCTATGGTGTTAGCTCAGTTCTAGATTCAATGAGATACAAGAAGTATAGGGCTAGCCTGGATAGGGGTTTAGTAGTAGCTATAATAGGTCAGTGGGCATCGACTGTAGCATAGGCAAGTACATTAGGGGGTCCACCACTAGATGGTGGAGTAGGTATAAGTGGTTATAGTTCTAGTGTTGCAGGTCCTTGATATATGATATCTCAATGATCTATATTTTTGATATGTATATTTTTTTACTAGCCTGCGTACCGATGAGCTGAGATGTATAGAGAGACACATATGTATTATTTTGTATTATGATGATGTTGATTAGTAGATTTATCATGATGCTTCATGTTTATGTTGATCACATGGATTAGGGTGTTGGTAGTTGTTTATGATTATTCATTTTATAAATGATGATGGTGTTTATGATTATTCTTTTGATTATGGTTATGATGATGTTTATGATGTGATGTTGATTTTGATGATTAGAATCACTATTGTTGTTTATGAGTTGTTAGTTTATGTATGATGATGATGTCATTATGGTTATAATTATGTGGATTAGGATGTTGATATACAATTATGATTATGTCATGAATATTTTAGGTTAAGATTATGCTTATGTTGATTGGCTAGTTGAGACATGATGATGATAATGTGGTGACTAAACTATTTTAATTTGAAGTAGTTTAAAATAATGGATGTGATGATATTGTAGGTGATGTATTGAGACATATAAAAATGTTTTATTGGTAATATGTGATAGCATAGGTTTAATTTGATAATATTGTGGATAATATTGTTGGTATTATTTTGAGGTTATGGTAAGAGAGGGTGTAAAATTGTGTTTGTCATGAGAATATTTGATCAGGTCAAAAGGCACACATGTCCCAATAAATGGATAGGAAAGAGGCATGTTGTTCTAATTAGAAAGAACCTAACAATAAGAAACCATAGTTGGATCAACTTAGTGAACACAAGCCCATCGAGTGCTTCAAAAGAGCATGCTTTGATTGAGAACAAGGGTATCTCGATCACTTCGTGTCAAGTAAGCTCGTAGTCCTTTGAGCTCAGGGAGGAGTGAAGGAAATTTGGGTGATTGGTGGGAAGGTTATTAGCAAAGGGTATCCTGATGTGGGTCAGCTTGCCCCTTCTATAGGTGACCAAAAGGTTGTAGTAGATAAGTCCATACCTTATAGTAATATGTAGACTGATCAATGTGGGAAGTTTACTAGTGTCATGTATAAGAGTCGATTGTGGTTTGATGGTATATTAGGCAGACTGATCGATGCAAGAAGTCTACCAATGGTATTTCTAAGAGCCAATTGTGGCTTAATTATTTTTTATTTTGATAAAATTTTATTCATTACTTTTGTCATTGGAGTAAGTTGCTAAAGTTGATCAATGTGGGAAGATTCAAATGATTTCGCTTAGCCATCCTTCAAGGGAGTGGTCTAAATTTTTTGACTTTTATAGTTGTCCTTCAAGGGAGAAGTTTATTTTAAGTAATTTTGAATTATGGGATAGTTGTCCTTCAAGGGAGCAGTCTGTGACACTATAATTTTAAATTATGAATTTAGACATGGACAAGTCTGCATAGGGGTAAAGATCCACCCATATGAAGGTAAGACTTTAGCAAAAAAAGTTATTTGGTAAATGAAAGGAAGAAACAATTGATCATGGGATTCCATCTATATAAAGATGAAAAGTATCCATGAGAACCATGTTTTGGGTAGGCCTAGGGTACCCATACTTAGGATCAGGTTTTATCTATGATGGATGAATCACATGGTTCCAAGTCATAATCAATTTTTCCCAAAGGAGAAAGGAGAATGTAGTAGTTTCATGTGAACCAAAGGACGAGCTTAAGTTAGACACAAAAGTGAGTTTGATCATTTTTAATAATAAAAAATATGCAAATGCGAAGCATTGATTATCTCAAGTTCTGGTTTACCTTTGAGAGAGGACAAATAGTAAGCACCATATCCATACTTATGGGTTACAATGTAGGATCCTAACAAGTTAAAAGCAAACTTGCCTTTCTTGGCCTTTTCCATGTTAGTTACATGTTGATTTTATTTAGGGATGAGCTCTTCAATGTTGAATTTATGGTTTCTCAAATGTTTGTTATATGCATGCTTGATTCGCTCTTGATAGACATGAAGATGACTGAGTGCAGCAAGGCGATGTTCATCAAGAAGCTCTAAGCATGCAAGGTATCCTTACTGATAGTCACTATCAGAAAGGATTTCATGTAAGGATATACTAAGTGATGAAATTTGGACTTTAAGAGGCAAGACTGCCTCAATTCCAAAGATGAGGGGAAAAGGTGTTACACCTATAGCGATTCGGATACTAGTACGGTAAACCCATAAAGCAAAGGGGATATAAAGGTGCCAACCTTGACCAAAAGAACTAAACACCTTTGTCAACATTTTGATGAGGGTTTTTTTTAGAAGCTTATACTTGTCTATTAGTTTATGGATGATAATGTGAGGAGAAGCTTAAATAGATGCCAAAAGTGTAACAAAGTTCTTAGACTTTCTTATTTTTTAAGGACTTACCATTATCAATGATTATTTTATAAGGGAACACCACGGTGGTAGATGATATGGTGATTAATAAACTCAATGATATTTTTAGCTTTAGTTTATATAAGTAGGATGGCCTCCACCCATTTTGTGAAATATTCTATAATGGTGATGATATATTGATGTCCTTGCGAAGAATGGGGATTGATCTCCCCGATAAGGTCAAGACCCCAATGTGAGAAGGGCCAATAATCTTGAGATACTTTAATACCATGGGAAGGTGTGTGATGAATATTAACATGCTATTGACACTTGATGCATTTCTTGACATAGTCACAACAATCTTGATTAAGTGTGGGCTAATAGTAGCCTAGGCAAAGGATATGTTTGGTAACAGCTAGGCCACTAAAGTGTTCCCCACAGATGTCATCATGAAATTTCTTTATGGCATGAGAAGCTTCATGACAATGGAGACAATGGAGACAATGGAGAAGGATACCATTAAAACCCCATTTATATATAATCCATCCTAGAATACTGTAATGAGAGGTACCCTGGATAAAGGCTTTATGAGTATTCTTTGAAAGATCAGGGGGGAGAATGCCAAGGTTAAGATAATTGAAAGTTTGATCATACCAAATGTTAAGAGGTGATTTTTCCACATTAAAAATGGTGGGAAGGTCTATAATGATATATGAAGGTGTTATAAAATGATAAATGGTAACAAATAATTTAGATTTGGCCAGCTAGGATGGAATTTGGCAAGCGAGAGATGCCATAGTATTTGCAAATTTGTTGGTGCGTCAAGGAATTGATTGGATGATGTAATGATTGAATGATGACAAGAGTACATATAAAAGATATTTTTACATCAAAATGACATCATTTTTGCATTGATAATATCATGTGACTTGGTTGATGACAAGTTGGGAGTCTCCAAAGACACTGATTGTTTTGATTCCCAAAGCCAAGAAAGTTTGAAGACCTATGACTAAGGCTTCATACTCAACTAAGTTATTGGTACATTCAAATTTAAGTTTAAATTAAATGGGAAGAGGTTATCCATTAATGGGAATGAGGATTACTCTAGCACCCCCACCATTTTGGCATTTAGAGCCGTCAAAGAACATGGTCATTTGGTAGGTAGGTTCCTCTAGAAAAAGGGTTGCAATAGACACATCTGGAAAGGTAAGAGGAAGAGGTTAGTTATCAAGCAAAGGGTATTTAGCTAATTGATTAGTTATGACCTATCCTTTAATGGATTTTTATGGGAGAAATTCAAGATCAAACTCATCTAGAAGTATGAGCCACTTAGCCACACATTGATTTTGATACAGTTTATAATGCATATACTTGAGAGGGTTGGTATTAGTGATGACATAGGTTTTATGATTAAGAAGATAATGATGAAGTTTAGAGGCTACAAAGACTAAGGCAAGGTAAAGTTTTTTGGGATGGGTATACTAGGTTTTGTATTCAATTAAAGTGCAACTAATGTAATAGACAGCCTACTCTTTATTCTATTCATCATGATGAGCGAGCATGGCCCCCAAGGAATGATTAGTGGTGGATATATATAGATAAAAGGGTTGGTCTTCTTTAGGAGGAATGAGGATAGGTGGATAAATAAGATAATCCTTGATTGCATCAAAGGCTTATTGGCATTCATTGGTCCATTTGAAGGAGATGTCTTTCTTTAAGAGGTGATGGAAAGGTTGGCAATGATCAGATAGTTGGGAAGTAAAGCATCAGATTGATTGAAGTTTGCCTTGTAGGTTGTGGAGTTGTTTTAGGTTGGGAGGAGGCATCTCAAAGATAGATATGACTTTGGTGGTTTCTATTTCTATTCCACAAAGTGAAATGATAAATCCAAGGAGTTTTCCTGATAGGACTTCAAAGATATACTTTTTGGGATTGACCCTGACATTGTAATGGATTAATAATTTGAATATGATGGTGAGAATAGCCAGATGGTCCTGGTGATGTTTTTATTTCCTTAGGATATCAACCACATAATCCTTGATAATTTTATGAATGAGGTCATGAAAGATATAGGTCATGTCCCGTTGATAGGTTGCCCCTACGTTCTTCAGTCCAAAGGGCATAACTCAATAGTAGAAAGTTCCCCATGGGGTGATAAAAGAATTTTTATGCTAATATTTAGGGGACATCAAGATCTGATTATATCCTAAGAAACCATCCATGAGAGATAGAATTTCATGGCCAGTTGTGAGATCAACAAGTTGATTGATGTTAGGTAGGGGAAAATTGTCTTTAGGGCAAGCAAGATTAAGGTCACAAAATTCAATGTAGAGGTGAAGGCCCCCTGTAGGTTTGGTAATGGGGATGATGTTAGAAACCCATTATGGATAGTCAATGGGCTAGATAAAGTTAACAAATAGTAGGCATTGAATTTCTTCTTTAAAGAGAAGAGCTATGCGGGGATGCATATGATGAAGTTTTTGCCAAACTGGCTTAACTTCAGGACAAGTGACAATGTTATGGAGAGCAATGGAAGGATAAATTCCAAGCATATCTTGATAGGACCAAGCAAATGCTAGCTATCATTATGAAGGAAAAAAGGGTAGTCACACCACTCTTTAGGGGTTAAAGATTGGCCTATTTTGATGATGTGAAGGTCCTCTTGAGTACCCAAATTAATATCAATGGTTGATTTATTCAGTGTGGTTTGGTTCTCAAGAGGGAGAGATTTATGGATAGAAGAATCCCCTGCACCAAGATAGGTGATAATGGCATTGTTGTCTTAATGGTGACTGGTGTTAATAGTGGGTGAGTCGTGTCTAATAATTTTTGGGTGGATGAGAGGAATGGTCATAGTTTGGCCCTCTTTTTGATATGTCAGGAGGCCCAAGCTAGCAATATTGATCAAAAAAAAGTTAGAGGGGATGACGTCAGGCTCTTCAGATTGGGAAGATGGGGTTGGTGAGGATGAAATTTCTTCAGTAGTCATAGCAATGGGTTTTGGTGACGTGGGCTCTTTTGGTGGTTCAAACCCTAGTCCAAAGAAATCATGAGGTCCTTATTCATAGAGGCCAAGATCAAACCCCTTCCAAGTGCATCGATAAAGGTAGGTTTTGGCAAAGGCTAGGTTACTTAGGAAAGAAAAGTCAGAGGTGAATGGTTGGATATATGGAGTGGTGGTGGGAGAAAGAAGTGGTCGATCAAGTCCCCCATAGACAAAATTTATTCAATTATTGGGGATCCCAAAAGGGATAATGGTACTGATGTTGGGGTCATAAGAAGGGTCATTTTGAAGATCTCATATTCATGTAGACTAGGGAAAGCATCTAATGTGAGAAGGCGATATTCCCCCAGTGAGAGTCATTGAAATGTCGATTACAAGGGGTTTTCTACCAAAATTTGTGATGAGGGAATGGATGAGCTAGTGGATGCTTCACCATTGTGGTGAGGGGAAATGTTATTGATGGTGGGTGATGTGGTGGTTTGATCAGAAGCAAGTCGTGAGCTAGATGGAGGAATAAGAATGTCATTAGGCTAATATGTCAAATTAAAAGAAGCAAAGGGACTAAGATCATTTTTGATTGTGATAACTTGTCCCTCATGCTCAAATTTGATGCATTAGTGTAAAGTGGAAGGGACACATCCCATTGCATGGATCCAAGGGAATCTGAGTAACACATTATATTAGAACTCACCCTTGACAATGTAAAATAGCTTAGGAATGGTATGAGGCCCCAAGCAGATATGAAGGACAACCATCCCCAAGTTAATGGCCATAGCATCATTAAAGGAGAGAAGGACCATTGTACTCCAGAAAATGATGTTTGTGGGTAATTGCAGTTGATCATATGCATGGGAGGAGATGATGTTGATGTTAGCTCCTCTGTCAATCATTACCCATTTGATGTGGGTTTGATTGATGTATGTTGTAACGAAGAAGGGAGGATCAGGATCTTCAGTACAAAAAGGAAATATTTCTAAATCCTAAAAAGTGACAAGGGTGGCTTGGCAGAGGGCTCCAAAAAATGATGCAAGAGGTTGTGGATCATCTAGTTAAACGTCTGTGGAATGTAGAACCTAAATTAATGCTTGTTGATGTTGAGGTGAGGTTTTGATTAAATCATAAAGGCTCATTTTCATCAGTGTTTGGTGAATTTGTTTCAACAAGAGTCATTGGATGAATGGAGTGGGATTGGGAGGTGGAACTCCCAAAATGAAGACTATTAGTTTTGATGTCAGTGAGGGTAGAGATGGAGATGCTTGGTTTTGGTTGGCAAGTTGAGAGGTCGAAGGGTAAGTCTAAGGGATGGTTACATTGGATTTCACCTTATCCTTCTATTGAGCCCAAGAACGGGTAACCATATGAATGGTATAGATAAGGGGACTTGATATTTGCTTCAGTTCCTCCTTTTTACTCTCAATTAGGAGTGGTATAGTGGGTAGAGGTTGGGTGGGTTGGTTTGATGGTAAGATTGGTAGTGGAGGTAAAAGGGGCTCCTCCAATAGATCATCTTCTTCCAATAGATTATGGACAAGTGTTTGGAGAGATTTACAATTCTATGTATCATGTCCATGAGTTTTATGTTAATGATAAATCAAATTATCATTGAACCAGGTTGGTTTAGGATGGGTGGGGTCAAAAGGTTTAATTTGAGAAAAGCTAATGGAGGAGGTTTGCAACAACCTTTGAAAAAGAGTTGTGTAGGACTCTGAAAAAGGTGTTGTAGGTAAGGGGTTTTGGATACGAGGGGTGAGAACTTTATTGGGTGTCGGCTTCTTCATGGAAGCAGTAGTTAGAGGAATGATTTTGATTTATGGTTTTGGTTGGGTCTACTTAGGTATGATCAACTTGGGGGTTGGAGACTTGGATGCAAAAATTTTGGATAATGAAGGTTTGGTTACAAGCGAAAAGGTGAATAGGGATAATTCAGTTAGGAATGATGAAGAACTATAGGGTTTGGTGATTGAAGGTGAAGAATGGGGTGATGGTTTCTTGGAGGAAGAGTAGGTAACGAGGATGGTAGAGGGATGAGGTCCTAAAATGGAAGGTAGGTTGGGAGGAGGTGGTGTAGGTCTATTTTGTGGTGGAGGTTTGGGTAAGCCTTCATTCTTAAGGGACTTAATGGGATTAGGGTTTGGTGGGTTTGATGGAGTTAAGTCTAATCTCAAAGGAGGGTGAGTGTGACTGGGTGTGGGAAGGATCCCTAAATTCTTGATTGGTTTGATGAAGTATGAGGTAACTTGGTAATTTTACGTGGAGGTGTTTGAGATGGTTCATTTATGACTTTAGAGGAGGTAGTTGGTGTTAGGGTGTGGAGCTAAAAGCTTCACCTTGTTGCAAACAGAAGAAGGAGGAGGTTTATGAAAGTATGCATCTCCGGCGTCGGCAGGCCACACCGACGTCGGTCAGGGGACGTAGAAGGGAAACCGACATCAGCAGAAGATCGACCGACATCGGTCACCTCCAAGAGGGCAGGGACCGACGTCGGTCACCTGTAGCGGTCAGAACTGCTGTTGACGAACAGTCAGTTAAGTGAACGCGAAGTTTGCATGTGAAGACCAGTTCGAGTCTTTGAGCCGCCCGTCTAATTTTAGTGTATGCATGAGATCTATATGAGAGACTCATGGGCTATATTGTTAAGTGGAGAATTTGGAGAAGAGCTATGTGAAGCTTGGAGAGTTCTTCCCATGGTGGAATCAAGTAGGATTCCCCATGTGTGTTTAAGTAAGATCAGGTTTGATTTGCAGGGGTGTATGGATGCGAGGGTCAGAAAGGAGATCAACGGGGAAGCTAGATCCAAGGTGACAGCAATACATCAGCAGGATCATGGAGAGATCTACTTGGAGTACGTTTGTGTACTCGATTGTACAGATGTGCAATGAGGTGAACAACAGCTTGTGTTAGCTGTGTGTTGTGACCTATGAGAGAAGATTACTCTGGAGGGAAGTTTACTGTAAGCCCACGAAGTGGAAGAAAGAGTGCCACCTCTTTGTTGTAGATTCCTTTGTAAAGAGTTGAATATAATTCTATATTGCCTCTCATGTTCTGTGTGTTTTCTCATTGATAGTTATTTGTTCTTCTGGATTCCGCATGTTTAGTTGCTTATACATTGGTAATCATGTGTGCTCTTAAATCTGACAAGTTGTGTCAGAGCTTTGGGGAGTTTCGGTCCCATCAATTGGTATCAGAGCCAGGTTGGACGTTCTCAGAGCAAGCTTGACTAACAGATGTCCCAAATCTGTTAAGTGTTTGTTGATTACAGGTTACTCACAGGGGTTGCTGTTTGAGTGGGAGTATAGCAAGGCAGAAGAATGGAGAAATTCAAGCACAGGGTTAGCACCACAAGGAGTGTGGTGGGTTGTCTTCAAGTGGGAGCTTGAAGAGGAATACAAGCCAGGATACAGATTAGATAGAGTACTGGTATGGGTACAGGTGTAGCTCTTTATCTCCAAGTGGGAGATTATTAGGGTGTGGAGCTAAAAGCTTCACCTTGTTGCAAATAGAAGAAGGAGGAGGTTTCTGAAAGTATGCATCTCTGGAGTCGGCAGGCCACACCGACGTCGGTCAGGGGACGCAGAAGGGAAACCGACATCGGCAGAAGATCGGCCGACGTCGGTCACCTCCAGGAGGGCAGGGACCGACGTCGGTCACCTGTAGCGGTCAGAACTACTGTTGACGAACAGTCAGTTAAGTGAACGCGAAGTTTGCATGTGAAGACCAGTTCGAGTCTTTGAGCCGCCCGTCTAATTTTAGTGTATGCATGAGATCTATATGAGAGACTCATGGGCTGTATTGTTAAGTGGAGAATTTGGAGAAGAGCTATGTGAAGCTTGGAGAGTTCTTCCCATGGTGGAATCAAGTAGGATTCCCCATGTGTGTTTAAGTAAGATCAGGTTTGATTTGCAGGGGTGTATGGATGCGAGGGTCAGAAAGGAGATCAGCGGGGAAGCTAGATCCAAGGTGACAGCAATACATCAGCAGGATCATGGAGAGATCTACTTGGAGTACGATTGTGTACTCGATTGTACAGATGTGCAATGAGGTGAACAACAGCTTGTGTTAGCTGTGTGTTGTGACCTATGAGAGAAGATTACTCTGGAGGGAAGTTTACTGTAATCCCACGAAGTGGAAGAAAGAGTGCCACCTCTTTGTTGTAGATTCCTTTGTAAAGAGTTGAATATAATTCTATATTGCCTCTCATGTTCTGTGTGTTTTCTCATTAATAGTTATTTGTTCTTCTGGATTCCGCATGTTTAGTTGCTTATACATTGGTAATCATGTGTGCTCTTAAATCTGACAAGTTGTGTCAGAGCTTTGGGGAGTTTCGGTCCCATCAGTTGGTGGGGTGGTAAAAATGGGTTTAAGCATGGGCTCAAGTGAAGTTGAGGGGTTAGATTTGTTTTGATAGAGAAGTCCAAGTTGATGCCAAAAGGTGGCTCTATCATCTATCAAATTTAGGCTGGGATGTGAAGTCTAAACTTTGGACCAACTTAGAGAAGGGCTTATAAATGGGGGTAGTTACTTGAGCATTAGTTGCAAAGCTTAATCCCTTCGGTGAGGAAGGAGTGGTTTTAGTATTGGTATCTTTGGTGGAAGGTTCTAAAGGTAGCAATTGGGTAGATGAGGTGACCTCCTTTTAGGGAATGGTTTCCAAAGGCGGTATAAATGGTTCTATGATAGGATAGGTAGGTGTGGTGCCCTCAAGGGAAAAAATGGGTATGGTTTCTTCCCTAACTTGGACATTCAAAGAAGTAGGTGATTCTTGGGCTAGAGAGGTAGAGGAAGGGGTTGAAGCAATGGTTTCCTCCTTGGGTGTTTGTGCCAAAGGAGGGGTAGATAAAGCCACGGTCGCATCAAGTGTAGAAGGAGAGACAGATGATTTCTCAATTTGGGTTTTTAAAGGAATAAATGGTAGGTTGGCTCCCTCTATTTGGGTAATAGTGGTAATGATCTCTTCAATGATGGGCACATTACTGATAACATTGATTGCATGTGCCTCATGGGTGTTAGAAGATTCAAGTTTACTGTCATGATGTTGGGCAGAAGGAGCATGATTTGGGAAAGGCTTACATAAAATTTCTAAAAATTGATTAGGGGGTGCATTGGGGTTATCGAATTCAAGCTCCCCATTATCAATTATATTTTGGACAAGACTTTTAAAGGTATTACATCTACCAATGTCATGTCCAACAGTTCGGTGAAAGGCACAATGGTCATTTACATTATACCACCTAGTTATAGGGTGAGAAGAATCAAATTTTTAGGGTGGTTTAATTGGTAGAAGTTGGATAAGGTTGGCCTTGAGAAATTTATCCAAAATAGATGCATATGAATCCCAAATGGGAGCATATTGTCTTGGAGGTGCTTGATTTGGGTTTGATTTTGTTGATAAGGTGGTTTGGAAGAATTGTTTTGATGTGATTGGTTAACAATTGGAGGTGGGGCAGTTTTTAGAACCACCAAATTTGTGGATGTTTTTGCCTTAGTATTGGATTGGTTGGTGGTTTTAGTAGAGGGAGGGTTATTGGGTTTGAAAGTAGAATTCTTATTTCACAATTTTAGTTTCCCTTCATTAATGGCATAGTTTTTGAGTTTTCATGCCATGGTGAATGCTTCATCAAATATTCAAAATGTTTAGACTTGAAGAGTAGGTGTAATATGTTTGGCACAACCTCTAGAGAAAAGTTTAATTAATTTGGGTTGGGGTAAGGTGAAAGAGAGTTGATTGATGAGGCCTCTCCATCTAGCCACAAAATCAACAATTGACTCATCATCAAATTGTTTGATAGAGTATAAGTTAGTTATGGAAACCTTTTTAGTTATGTTTACTGAGAAATGTTCTAAAAAGATTTGGGCTAGTTGGGAGAAGGAAAAGATGGAATGTGTAGGGAGAGATCTATACCAATCAAGGGCAAGTCCTAATAAAGACATTGGGAATGTTCTTCGGAGGGAAGCATCATCATATGCGATCAAGTAACAAGAATGACATAATGCTCTCAAATGTTGTTGGGGGTCCTCCTTCCCTTAGAATTTGGAAAATTTAGGTAGTTCCTATTGAGGAGGATAAGAGTGAATGGGGACAGATGGATGAATAGGTTTGTTGCAAATTTGGTCATAGGATAAAAGTTTATGAGATCCAGAAATAGATGATTCTAAGTTAGTCATCTTCTCCATTAACATCTTGATCAAATTTGATTGAGGTTAGGAAGATGCATAATTGAGGGGTGTATTTTGTTAGGGTTGAATGGTAGCTATGTAAGGATAAGTGTTAAAAGGCATGGAAGAGGCCACATATTGGTAAGTGGTAATAAGTGGTTGAGATGGTGCTATATACAAAATTATTGGCACAAATGGTTGGGTGGATAGTGGTATATACCCATATTGGTAGGTTGTAATAGGTACTTGTTGGTGGATGGATGTAGGTTGGCTTAAAGGCATAGTTGAGGTGGTAGGTGGAGGTTGAGTAGGTTGAGGTTGTGTGGTGAGTCTAGTGATGATAGGTGGAAGTGTTTGAGGTATAGAAAGCACTAGTTTTTGAAATGGGGTAGTGATTAAGGGATTAGTTACCACAGAAGGAAGGGTGTAAGTAAGGGTAGAAGATAATCCCAGCGTGGGTGGAGTATAGGTGACCAAAGGTAAAGTAGAACCTATATGGGGTATAGTAGGAGGTATTTGGCTAGAGGCTGGAACATTGGATTGGGGTTGGGTAGTGTTGGTGGATGGGATGTTGGAAGGTTGGGTTGAGGTAATATCCACCATAAGATGAGAGGGCATTCCATAAGAAGGATCCATAGGAGGAACTGAAGCAAAGGAGCTATGGTGGGGTATGGTGTTAAGGTAGTGTTGAAGAGCTACCTGATTGTTGTCAAGGAAGGCAACAAAGTCCACATCCCCTTCAAATGCAATAAGTATTCTAGAAGGAGGGGGAGAAAATTGAGAACCTTTGACATCAAAAGTGTATTCCATGGAGAAAGAAGAGGATGATGGTGATTGGTTGGTCTAATTTCTCAGTTGTTGTCTATTAAAGACCATATGAGAAATGGGGAGATATTATGATGAAACTCACACCTCAAACAAAGAACAACCAAAAACAATTCAAAGTAATCAATGCATACCATAAAAGTGCATTTATCCTAGGATTCCTTTTAAATCGCTTTTGGCTTATGCCTTAGGGAGTGTGAAGAGGGAGCTTGGCTTGTAAATCGGGTACTAAAGAGGCAATCTATGGCTAGTTTTAGGTTGTTCAGGTGCTCAAAAGAAAGAAAATATATGTTGAACTTTGGTATGTGGCTTGATATTGGGGGCCTACCCCCTCAATTCATGATCTCACAGAGATAAGAGTGTCGAGTGCTTAGCCAAAGTATACCAAGTTTAGAGTTTATACTCAACCAGAGAGTTGAGTTGGTTCTTCCCTTGATGGTGAAATCCAAGTAGGATAACTGAGAAAGGGTAAGGTTGTTGCTAGGTGATGAAATCCTAGTTAGGCCTTATCTTAGGTATGTTTTGATTTGTTAATTGTTTTGTGGTTCAGTTTAGTGTGTGATGAAAAATGTGAAAGTTACGATAAATTACTTTGCCTCCTAAGTCACTAAATGAACTAAGATAAGCAAGCAATCAATGAATGCATAAGATTTATTTTATGCCCAAAAGGAAATTTTTAGATTCCATTCTATGAGCAAACAATAAAGGAAGAAAACGGAACTGGGTCTCACTGGGCATGCCAAAATGTTTTAGTTTATTTTCATCATTTATTAATTTTGAAAGTAAATAAAAGAAATCTAGTAATAGGGTGTGTAGAAGAATACCTGGTGAAATGTGCACATGAATCCAGATGAAAGTGGGAACTCCTTTTTAGCTAGGAAGGAATAACCTATAAATAGCACAGACACTTAAAAGGGGGTTGTTAGATGGTTAGTTGAGTGGATTGCCTAGTGTGTGCTATATCCAAGAAGCACAATGCTTGTTAGGACGTTGTCAATCCACTTTTATGGCAATCAAGTCTAAAATGATAAAAGGAGATATGTACATTCAATGATAAGAAAGTAAAGGCATGCTAGAAAGTAAAAGATACTTGATTATTAAATAAGCTGATAAAATTTTGATGCTAAGGTGGTTAGGGTCAGGTTCAAAAAATTAGAAAGGGTATTATGGTTAGAGGGAAACACAATATGTGGAGCTTGATTTGAGGCAAAAGGGTGAAAAATTCTTATTGGAAAATGATGCCACAAAAAACCATTGATGGTTAGGTGAACCATCAGTGGTTATAGGTGACTATTAGTGGTTAGGTAACCGTTAGTGATTAGGTAAACATCAGTGGTTAAGCAACCATCAGTGATTGCCTATGCCAATCTAGGAGTGAATAACTTAGGAAGTATAGAATGGGACTTTGGTTAAACAAAGGTTGGATACAAGGCTAGGAAGTGTAAAGTGGGGTATTGGTAGATCTGATAAGGTAAAGGGATTAGAAACTAGATAAACCAAAGAACACAAGCACAAAATACCTATAACTGAGTAGATGAATCTTAGAGTAATGTAGAGGAATCTTAGAGTAATGCGGCCAGAGTAATGGTGCCTTGGGCTTTTTAGAGTGATTTAGACAAAGTTTTGGGTCTCTAATGATGATGATTGTTCATTGGTATAGATGCTAAATATTTTTAAGAAAGCTTGAATGTGTGATGATTGATTACTCTCATTTATTTCTTCTTCCTCAACTCCTTTTATAGACAAAATTTACTAAATGAAATAAAGGAAGTTACCAATTTGATAGAGGATAAAGTTGCCTATTTTCAGAGCTTTAAAATCTTGTTTTAAAGACAATTTTCCATTTTTGGGAGTTTTTAATCTCACACAAAGAGCTGGAAATGCTTTAAAGTTTGTTAAATCAAAACAAGGAACCCAACCGTCGATAGTTAGGCCAACTGTCAATGGTTACCCTAACCGTCGGTGGCATAGGACTACAGGAAAATTAGTAAAATGGGTGAATTAAATGCTGCATTAAAAATGGGGGGGGTGGTAACATTAAGTTATGAAAGGGTCTAGATAATGGTCTAAAGGTAGTGTGGTACTAAAAACTACCATGTGCAGGTTTTAGGTGTCTATAGCCCCCATTGAATCTAAAAACTGGTGTAAGTAGCGTATACTATGTGAGTGTGGAGAAAATGCTTCCAAAGCATGCCCCCATTAATTATGAGAACTATGAATTTGTGGAATCCAGTCATCATGACATGCCCCCATTAAATCTACAAATGGGTGTAAGTACCATATACTATGTGAGTGTGGAAAACATGCTTCCAAAGCATGCCCTCACTGAATATGGAAATTGTGAAAAATGTGGAAGCTAGGTCACCATGACATGCCCCTACTAATATGTGCCCCACTTTGAGATGAGTGAAAAATAGTACCTGGTAGTTAATTCACCTCAAAAGGGTAAGACACCTATAAGTATGTGAATGTAACCATGTAACATATAGAAGGAAACATGTCTAGGTGGATCTAACATTTAAAGTGCATATAACCAATGTGATTACATGTAGGCCTAAGATGCATGATAATATCATGACAACATCTAGATAATAATAGTACAAGCTCAAAAAGCAAACAAGCACACACACAAGAACACTCAAAAACAAATCAAAAGGCAATGGTCCAAGGATACTGTAAGGGGCATGTTCAAATGCTACAAAATCAAATGGACATGACTCAGTCAAATGTCCACAAAAGTAAGTAATGACATATTAAAATGTCCATATAATGTAATGACATATTGAAATTTCCAAGAAGGAAAACATAGGAACAAGGGCCACATACAATGGAGCATATTCAAATGCTCGAAAAAGCAAGGGCAAAGAAAGGCAAAACACTTAAGGAACTGTGTAAAGGACAATCATAAGCAACCATCATAAACACATCACAATGGCCCATGGATCGAATGTGTTAGCAAAATTATGCCAAGTGTATAACATATGAATTACCATGTGTAATGTATAACCATGGATAATAAGCATGTGTAAATACATATGTAAGCTCGAACATGATAGTGCAGAGTGATCATCAAATCATATAACTTGTGCATCAAGATCTTAGAATATGGATGCCCCCAACATCTTTATGATGTGAGTAGAGGGAAGGCCCAACACCCATAAGTGTATCATGCATTTGTGTATGCTAGTGTTATGCTAGTGTATGTGTATGTAGGGGTAAATGATATGTTAATCCTTAACATGGAACTAACACATAGATGTCAAGGAGCCAACATAACATGTATGTGTTGAAAGTGTTTTTGGACTTTTTTGAATGTTTTTGATTTTTTTTGTTTTTTGGAGTATTTTTGAAATAAATTTTAGAAAATGGAAAAACTATCCATTTACCCAGTCTGAATGTAAATAACTAACCATTTTTCCAATCTAAATACAAAGGATTATTTGGTAATTTGATTTGGTTATTCATACGACAATGTGTCTTATGGCTTATCATGGCATGTGTTGTGATGCATTTTGGTAAACATATTCCATCTACTATTATCATAGACATGTCACTGTACCCATTAAGTGGCACAAATATTTTGCTATATTAAAATTTAAATGTAATACACCTATTTTTCATATCAAGCTTTGCTTCCATATCGGCCAACTAAGACCGACCTAGATGCAAGGTGAAATTCAGCTTTAGATATATTACCCATATCATATAATATACAATCTTTGGTCTGCATGCTATAGGTAAAAGTATGTATCCAAGGGATTTTGGATTTAATGGAGATTTTTTTAGTTCATCCGTATGACATACCATTTATTTACAAAATACCCTACTACGAAGTGAGTCCCATTCCGTGTCAATTCGAATATGGGTACAACATAACCCATAAATATTTGTAGAAACTATGATATGTCTACCTATAAGTATGTTTGAAGGATGGTCTTCTTTGGGAAGATGTGAAATATTAGACTTGCTTTGTTATGGGACAAAAAGTTTATTTGTACCATACTCTTGTATTCTTTAATTTTGGCCTTAAAATCCCCACATCAACTTACATTGTGATTTGTGATCCGATGGTAATTATAAGACAACAATCCTTCTTGAGCAAGAAGGTGATTGCTTGATTTGTGCCGAGTAGAAGGTAAAGAAATCATGTTATACTCAAGTAAAATGGATACAATAGTATCAATGTTATCCTATTGTGTTGTGATTTGTAAAATTTGTTGTGAATCCTTTTGAGAAGCCTCCAGATAATGGATATTACTAAATGGAATTGGGTTCTCATATGATTGATCCAATGTGTTCAATGAAGAAGAAGGTATATAAGGATGAGCATCTATATGCTCATCAAATTTAGTTATTTTACCTTTCCCTTTATCTAAATTTGTATCCAATTTTGTCATAACATGAGGATGGATCACCAAAGGGAGGTTGACTATTTGATTCTCTTATAATTTTTGTAACATTTGCTCTCCCTGTAATGACTCCTAATTTTTATGTGCATCTATGTATACCTCCATGTTTAATTTGTTAATAGTGTATACATCTAAATTTGTCCACTTTGTTTATCATCACTAATATTAGTATTAGTTAACACTAATTTTACTATTAGTCAACACTAATTCCACTTATTTCATTTAATCTCATTTATCCCATCTAATTTCATCTTAATATTACCCCTTATAGTCATTTATATATTATCCCCCTTATTTATTCTTTATCCACTAACTTTATTTCTACCCTACAAATCAATTAATTCACCTAATTCCCTATTATCCACTAACTAATCCTACTTAAATTTATATTGGAATTTTAAATTCCAATCCCACCTACCCTAGCCTATTCCTAGGCTCCTACATCCTTAGTCCCTAATCACCTCATTTAATCATTTACTAATCTTGTTTATCCTCTTAATGGATTCTAGAATTATCCAATTCTAGAATCCTCTCCATCCAAGCCCTCCTCTCTAGAAGCCTCTAATTCTATAGGTTTTCAAAGAATTTTTAATTCCTTTTAACTGTCCCTCTCTCTTCTATTTAAATTCATCGTCAATCCTCTATTGAAATTAACTAGAAATCTATGAGCTTCCATGCTATCATCCTCATCTTAAATCAAACTAATCCATGCAATCCAAGTCATTGATCAAGTCAACATCATGCTAGGATTCTGAGTCTATTTGCAAGCAAATCCATAATCATTTAATAGTGTTTTTATTTTGATCTTGATTTAGAGAATTTAACTTTTAAGATCTAATGTTGGTATGAATTTCTCATTTATCTTTACATTTTTATCCTAATAGGATATAGATCTTAATGGTAGATTGTATATTTGGGTGTTTTTTATATAAATTACATATCTAAATCCATTTACATAAATTTTGATCTTACAGATAGATTGTTGGTTATCCATGATTATTTTTGAATACCCCAATCCTTGTCGATTTGGATTACGCTTGAGAGCTCTAGGATGGGTTATACCTTGTTCATGTTTTCCCAATCCTTGTCCTTCATATCCATATTTGAGAAAATAATGAAGGCCAAAATTATGCAATATTTTTCATGAGGATTTTGAAGTATCTGAAGAACGTGATGCATCCACCATTGCCATATTAGAAAGTTTTGGCATCTTGCGTTTGTAATGTTTTATAGGTGTAGGATGCTTCCTTTTTCTTGATAGCTAATTATGACTTGGAAAAGATGCCATAATTTCTTGGTTAACCGTTTAAAAAAATTCTATATCAAATGAAGGCCAAAAAGGACTATCACCCTTAATAAGGGGAATATCATTTGGAATGCAAGATTAGGAGGGGTTTTGATCAGTAAACCTAAAGGAACATCCCCTTTATTAATGATTTGTAAATCCTCCATGATTTCCTTATGGATTTGATAGAAATTATCACGATCAAATGAAAGTACCTTATCTCTATGAGGGATCAATTTTGGTATAGAAGGCAAGGGCATATGCTTTGGATCCTCTTTGGGATGGATCACATCATATCTTAAAAGGATGGGAGCATGAACCTAATTAAAGGGAAATTAGTTACCACCATTCAAGGCTTTAATATTGTTTGCCCTAACTCTTGGAGGAATACAAGAGTAATGGATTTTGATCCCTATTTGGCAATATTGTTGAAGGATTTCATAGTCATAATCATCAAAGCAATCAATGTCATCCATGATAAAAGAGAGAAAGAACACAAATATTAGGACAACACAGGAGATAATCATTTACAAGAGAATGCTTATGCAATAATGATGTTCAAAGATCAGGTTCATCAAATGTTTAACCCTAATTTGGATAAGAGGCTATCATACTTGATTAGATAGGGTTGAGGATATAAAAATCATAGGGAGAAAGGGTGAATGCCAAATCTATAGTAGGCCAGTTAATGTGCTAAACTCAGATGTACCATATGTTAAATTTATAAAATCGATATAAGTTATTAATGGAAAATATAACTATAAATGAAAAAGAAGAGAGAACATCGCTATTTATGATGCTAACATAGTGATGGATCTAATATAGGTAGGAAGTAGGCAGGAAGAAAATTCTAAAATAGTTGTTAGATTTTAAATTTGGTGCCTCTAGCTCTTTGAATAGTTGCATCAGCCTGGGATGGTTGTGTTGACACTGGTGTCTGAGCTTAATGTTAGTGCTCAGTATGAAATATGTGCTAAAACAAGATGCGACCACCTAGATGCTTCTAGTTTTGGCTTCACCTTCACTCTGGTGCATTCAAATCTGGGTCATGGACTATTGCTCTTGGTGAAATGACCAAACCCTAGTTTTGCATCTTTAATGTGACATTGGAGAAAAATGAATTAGTGGGCACATGTTATCGAGTTGACTCGTAATGACCCCATTGTCAAAGAACATTGCCTACATAGTCAATACTCTATAAGAGTGCCTCAAACTCATGTAGTCCTCTCCTACATGTTGGCTTATGCGTGAACCATGTAATGTGTAAAGCAAGTATAACAATTATCTAGCTTGTAACTTGGCAAATATAACCTTAAGATTGCTCCTTTAGTATTTCAAACCTGTAGCTAGGTTATTTCTTTGACTGATATCAAAATAAAGTAGAATTTGGAAGCTTTTGGTAACTTGAGTGCTCTTTTTATTTTGATTTCTAGGTGAAGAATGAATGAGGGTTGTATACCAATCCTATCGGCAAATAACTCACATTAAATCACTTAGTCCAAACATTGTAATACATTTCATTTGCAAATTAGATTACTTTAGGGCACTGGACACTTGCATCAAGGCAAGACAATAACATCAATGTTACTATTTATCTTGGATGTTAGTGTCCAGGGAGGAGGAGAGTAGGCATAAGCTCAAAACTTGCAAAGATATAAGATAAGTACATTTTAAGTATTCTAGGCAAGATGGGATGTATATGTCATCAATATAAGGTTGGTCAGACTAATACATAAGTCAAAGAACACAAAATAGATCAGATGTGAGGCTTGTAGAAACAAGGTAAGTTTAGGACTAAGAGGAACAACCATGGTCATGAGTTTGTCAAGTGTACAAGACTGAGGTGATACATAATCACAAAATATCATCTATAGGTATAGGTTTTACTAAATTTAAGGATTGCATGGAATGATTAATTTTGTCAAAACATTGTTTATAAACCCTATAACATTTAGGTCTATAGACCTGAGGATAAAATTGAGTTCCATCCTTAGGGCTATAGAGTTGAGGGTCAAGCCCTATCTAGCAAAGATTTGGTTTATGTGTCCAAGCCTAGACTTAGATGGTATTAAATTCATCTATTTTCAAAAACCCTCAAGCCATTACCAGTTAAGTGATTTACTTTGAAATGTTATAATCTTGGTACTCTCGAGTCAATTATTTGTATGAGGGTTTTTGCAATATATATAAAAGAAAATCTAAAAATATGGATATATTTTAGGTCATGTGCTTAGATTTCAATTCCCTTTCCATGTGTATAAGCATATAAACATGTTTGTAGATACATGTATGCATGTAGAGGTATTCATATATTTCCATACACTTGATTTGGTATAAGGTTGTGACAAAGTTTATAAAAATAGGACAGTTGTGTTAAAATTTATGAGTGTTATAACCAGTTTATAAATTGGTTTTTAGTTGATTATTTTGATACAACCTGAGGAAAATGTATGGTGATAGAGAGAGAATATAAAATATAATGATAATAAATACATGCCTAAATATATTCATATTCATTTATATATACTTGTGTTATCAAAAGTGTATTAATGGGTCCGATTATGATCTTTTTTATATTGAAATATGTGCAAAGGAATCTAAGTTATAAGGCAAAATCACACCTTAATATGTTAGCCCAACTATATGCTTAACTGAGTATAGTGAGTCGAATTGCTATTTATAAAGAGATGTTGAAGTTTGCATGAAATTATATTTATCTTATGGAGTTGTATTTGATATGCAAGTAATTTATTAAGCCTATATAAGAACTTCACCTTTAGACGAGCTAGTATGGTTGTAGGTGTTGATGAATGTATCCAAGGATTTAATGCACAACTGAAGTAAATGTTTTAGTCCTTTTTTCAACTTGGTTACTTGGGGCAATTCGCATTAAGTGATCTGAGCTTGTGTAAATTAGATATACACAAATGCATAAAAGATTCTATTTGTATAAGGATTTAGTTGATCGATAAGGGAAGAAGGGATGATCAATTTTGTGAATGTATCTATAATATGGTCTACAATTATCTATCTGAAATATATTTGAGATACAATAATTGTCATTTATAATATAAATTGAGTGCATATTTAGAAAACAAAGGTTTTGTTATTAAATTTTTTAGTTGGCAATAAATATAAGGAACAAACTCATAATATTATATGTTCATTCTCAATTTTCCATAATGTTTGTGATGACTCTTTTATAAGAGTAGTAATGTGGGAAAACATAATCAGAATGGACTGTATATCTAATATGGCCTTCATTTTATTAAAATATATAGAATTGAACCCTGTTATGAAATGGAATGGATTGCATGAATTTTTATGTTGACTGAATATTGATATCAATTATACACTCACATACATGTAAATTACAATAGAAATATATGTTAGAAATGTTAGAAATAAAGACATAGAACAAATTGATTCTTGTTATAGTCTAATGAACATATCTGGTATGGAATACATTGCTTTGATAAATCTATGTTATCATCTTGATATTTAATATCTGGAAATAATTGGATTCATGATTGATGTTGTTTACATCATTTAATGTTGTATGGGATTTGGTACATGTTAAATTTGTATTATTTTGATTTTGAATCTTTATATGTAAACTGCATTTGGATAACATGTGATACATTTATGAGTATACTAGTGGGTAACTGATATATCTATCCCCTGATATCATATATAAATCATGACTCAGTAGCAAAGAGTTTTGCATGAGTGAAATGACTCAAATTCTTAAATTTGAATTTTATAATAATTTTTTTGGTCAAAGTAATATTATAGCTGAGACATTGTCATTTCACTATACTTCTAGTTTACATGTGTTTGCTCATATCATTTAGATATATGATTAGATTATATAGTCTTTATAATTTTTGTATGTAATATTGGTAGTACACACACAAGTTCTGGTTGATCTCTAGATATCAATACTATTCTTATTTGTCCTTCTATGAAGGGTAGGGTCACTCCCATTGAGGAGGTGTATGGAAAATTGTTGGTTTGTGGTTTGAGGTAAAACATTTAGATGATGCTCTCCCTTTATCCGCTGATTCATTCATTTATGATTATGCTCAAACTATGTTATGGATCATAGCACTGTTTGAGTAGCTCATTTATAATGTTATAATCATTTTATTGTATATTTAACTTTGTACTACATTGTGCATTATTATTTAATAGATATTCAACACAATAGTGACTGTGTAATTTGTAAATTATTCTCTAGCTATAAACAACAGTGGTGGTAAGTTTATCCATGGTTGATTTATAAATTTTATGGGTATTTGTTGTACTTGATTCATTTACCGTACTTAATTAAAAAGTTATTCAACTACTAGTATGATATTTTATTTGAACGTTAGATAGATTGAATTATAACTAGTTGGTTAATTTTTATTATAACATTTATTACTTTTAGATTCATTTAGTAGTCAAGCATTGATTTAATCATATAGTTATAAATGAAGTTATAAGTAATTTCATGTTATTAGTTTTTTTTTGTGTGTAATTGTTGGTTAACTTAGTGGGGTCTAACACCCCTACATTGTGAGTAGGGTGCTACTAGATAGGTCATTCTAGGGGTTGCCACTACCACCTCCCAAGAGGTGTAAAAGTTAGTCGTGTAATCATGACCACTCCTCCCCTCACTTTCATCTGGGGGTGGGGCTTGACACCACTGTATGGTAAAGTTGACACAACTCCCTCTCATAAAGGCTCTCCTACTGATAATGTTAATCAGACTCACCCTACTGATGGTTAGATTATTGATATGACTTTGGACCCTTTTGATGGTTGGGTGGCATCAGATCCCCCTGTCACAAAACCTTTCACTTGGGTAACTCTGCCACCCAAAGATAATCCTTTATCTCCTCCCTCAATTAGTACAACTTATATTCAATTTATATGATGTAATTTAGTTTTGAATATAATATATTATTTGGCCTTTTTGTTCCCTACTTTTTATCCATGTTGAATTTAATATTTTGCCTCCAACAAAAGATTTGAATCATAAATAAAATTGAATGGCAAATACCAACCGACCAAGGTCCAAATTTGAACCCGTCACAGCTCATCATAGGGCTTCGAACCCGTCCCAAAAGTCTAAAAAAAATGGATGTTAAAAAATGCAAAATATAAAAATTACATGGCAATTAAAAAAAGCTTAATGATTATTAAAATGACAAAAAGAGCAAAGTTTAAAAATGCTTGGCAGTGTGAGTGAGTCAATAGGTCCAGCTGCCAGCCTTAATCTTACGTGGCACTAGCGATCACACTTATCATTGAGTAGTGGATTGGGCACACTCTCTAGGTTGGGAGTTGGGATGTGGGTGATGATAGTGGAGGTTTATCTTATTTTAGTGCATTAAATTTAATGAATTTGGTAAGGCTACAATGTGCAAGCATTAAGGCAAATTAGTTGGTAAATGGTAATGAATTGATGGACTCTGCACAACACGTGTGACGTGGCAGGGATAATTTGCACTGTCAATAAATAATGGTGATGCCTCTAATTCCTGAAGCTGCCTCCTCCAAGCTTTTCATCATCGATATTACTGAAGTTTTTGGTGGCATCGAGTAGCTTAGTGAACAAAGTCCAAATTTGAAATGAAATGACTCAATAATTGACACCTTTTTGAATTTTTTTGGCTCGATTCTTCTGCTATTCACATTATACATACCACCATTTACCAAAGAATATCATAGTGCAGACACAGACCGAAATCAATGTAGCTTTAAGGGCACTGTTGTTTCTCTCTCTGGGACCAGTTCTAGTAGTAACCCTATTCTCAAAGGATATTTCTCATGAATATTGAGAAGAAAACTTCCAAAAACTCACCGTGTTGTTGCCAACAGAGGTCGGGTGGTAGAGAAGAGGCCCACCTTGTCATTCTTAGGAAGAGCCTTGCACAGGGCTATTTCATAAGTTAAGATTGGGGTTCTTGGTTGGGATTGGTGATCAAATTTGAAGCACTGGCAGTGGCCTTCATTTCAAGCTTTTAACAAATAAGAATCATTGTGACAATCTTCTCACAGTCCACTACTTGAAACTAATCTTAAATAAATGTAAATTATAACGTGGGTTTTCTCTCATTCATCTCAATTTTTCTTGAAAAAAACAATTGAGTGCTCTATTTTCTTTTACTCTCCCATTGATAAACGCATTTTGCAACAATGGGTCATCGCTTGCAGTGAGTTTTACCCATTAGATAACTAGGGTTTAAAAGTTTATCATGATGATGAATTTTGGATCATTGCTTGATAAACACATTGATGAACTATGATAATATGATATAGATAGACCATCATGCCATGGCAATTTGGCGATAACTAGGATATAGAAATTTATGATAATACAAAATTACAAATTTGTAGGGCTGAGGGTAACTAGGGTTTATAAATGTATGATAATACAAGTTATGGGCATTGGGTATTTTAATTTGACTATGAAATTGTGAATATATATTTTTCATTTTTATTTGACTGCAGTGAATATATTGGGTATTTTGATTTGACTGCAGTGAATATATATAAAATATATATTTATAATATTAATCTACAATAAAATTGTGAATATAATATTTTTCATATATTAATCTATAGTGAAATGGCAAATATATTAAGTGTTTTGATTTGAATGTAGTGAATATATATATATATATATATATATATATATATATATATATATATATATATGTATATATATGTGTATATATGTATATGTATATGTATATGTATATATATATATATATATTCACTTTAGATATAATATATTAATTTACAATGTGTTACTATACATATAGTAACAAACTGTAGATTAATATTATAAATATATATAAAAACATATTCACTGCAAATTAATATTATAAATATATATATAAATGAAATACACTATATATTAGTATTATAAATATATATAAAAACATATTCACTACAGTCTACATATTAATATTATAAATATATATAAAAATGAAACAATATATATTCATAATTTTAAATGAAGGCTACTGCCAACCCTTCAAATTTGAGTGCTCCCCATACCCTGTATTAATAAAATGAAACAATATTCACTACAGTTTTCAAATTAATAATATATATATTATTTTATTTTTATAGATATTTATAATACTAATTTGTAGTGAATATTATTTCATATATATATATATATATATATATATATATATGACCAATCTGAATGTAAATTAGTAATCTCAATTCTCACTATAATTAGTAATATAAATATATAAAACCACTCATTGTAATGTATTTTCATTATAATGTATAAATTAATATATTCTCGATAAATTAGAATTATAAATATATATAAGCCAATCTGAGTGTAAATTACGAATCTCAATTTTCAATGTAAATTAATATTATAAATATATAAAACCACTTTGACTCACTGTAATATATATTCCTTGCAATTTTATAAATTAAAATTATAAATACATAAATGTATTCGCAAGGCATTAGCAATACCTACTCATAATTTAGTAATAAAAAATATATAAATGTAAACGTTGTATTAATGATTATACATTGTTTTAAGTAATATTTTTATACATTTGTAAAACTAATTTAAAGTGAGATTAAAGTTGGTAATTAATTTATAGTGAGATTAAAGTTGGTAATTAATTTATAGTGAGATTAAAGTTGGAAATTATAACGAGATTTGTTTTATATATTTATAATACTAATTCAACAAAAAATACATTATCATTTACATTTATATTGGGCAATTACTTTATTTTTGATATTGAATATTTAAATGTTATTACGAGATTTGTTTTATATATTTATAATACTAATTCAACAAAAAATACATTATCATTTACATTTATATTGGGCAATTACTTTATTTTTGATATTGAATATTTAAATGTTATTTAAAACTATTTATAATCATTAATACAACATTTATAGTTATGTGTTTTATTACTGCACTATAAACATGCATTGTTAATTCTTTTCTTGTTGGATTTAGTGCAGATGTAACAGTAATGAGTTAAGTTGGTCTTCAAAGTTTGTTGTGCACTAGCAAAAGTGATGTATACAGGGAAAAACAAAAATATGATGCTATTTTGCATCACTTTTTTGTTTTAGTTGTATGTTTCAATTGGTTATTGCATTCCTACTTCCATCTCCAACCGATGGTTGGGGTGGTTAGGGATTATATACTCGTTTATGGATGGGCTCAATGGGTGCATGGACTAGGTCTTGATATACAGAGGAATTACAGTGAAATGAACTCGCTGGGTATGAAAGTTATGAATATTCGAGTTGATATTGTAAGTGTAACATTGCATAATTAGATCTTATTCAATCCGGTTTTGTGATTTAAGTGTTTTCTTTTAGCTTGTTATTAGAAAATAAAAGTACATTTGATTTGTATAAAATAAGATGTTATGAATTATGATTGTTGTACCGTGAATAAATTTTGGAATTTATATTTTCAAAATTTTATAAAGTATTTTATTTTGTGTTTGAATCATTCACCAACAAATTGAAATCAAAATTTATTTAGTTTATATTTTTAGTGATACATGTACAAATTTACTCTTGTTAATCGAATGACAATTAAATTTACTCTTCTCAATTAATAAGCATTTAAATTTACCCTTGTCAATCAAAAGAAAAGACAAATATTTTTCACAACTTTTCATTAGGGAAACGCTGGATATATAAATACCCTTACATTGAAATAAAGACCAACGCTTCAAATTTGACCGCTGCATTCGACGTGTATAAACTTCCCCAGGGTCACATCCAAGCGGTCGGACAATGATTGAATCGCGTCATTTCCTTGCACGCCGATCAAATCCTGCCGCCTTTTATCACCCACCCAGGGCGCCAAAAAACCTCACAAAACCCCCTACGAGTCAGGGTTTCAAAAACCCTACAGAGAAGATAGATAAAAAAATCATGGCGGACCGCAAAAAGCGCCGCGCAGAACCAGCGGACGAAGACGACACAATCGCGGTCCGCAACGACCAATCCAAAGCCGCCCTGGCCTTCAAGAAGCGCCTGAAGCCCGACAGCGCTATCTTGGCCTCCATCAAGGAATTCTCCGACACAGCCAAGCTAGAAGTCCCTGAGACTCGAACCCTCGCCGACCTAAACTTACCACACTCTTGCCGCGAGGTTATTGATCTCGACGGCCAAGCCGTGGAGCGCGAGATCGAGAAAACAGTCCTCCTAATCACTCGTTCGATTCTCGCAGGCCACGGTTTTGGCTACAGCGTCCCCGCCAGAGGAAACACAAATCAACTCTACATCCCTGAACTAGACCGCATTGTTCTCAAGGACAAAACCTCCTTCCGCCAGTTTTCAAACGTGTCATCCGTACGCAAAACCACCATCACGACAAAAATCCTCCAGCTCGTTCACCAACTCTGCATGAAGCAGATCCATGTCACCAAGCGAGACCTGTTTTATACAGATGTTAAGCTTTTTCAGGACCAGGGGCAGTCCGATGCTGTGCTTGATGACGTGTCCTGTATGCTGGGGTGTACTAGGTCGAGTCTGAATGTTGTGGCGTCGGAGAAAGGGGTTGTTGTAGGAAGATTGATTTTTAGTGATAACGGCGATAGGATTGATTGTACGAAGATGGGAGTGGGCGGGAAGGCTATACCCCCGAATATTGACAGGGTTGGTGATATGGAGAGCGATGCGCTGTTTATTCTGCTGGTAGAGAAGGATGCGGCGTTCATGAGACTTGCGGAGGATCGGTTTTATAATCGGTTTCCCTGCGTCATTGTAACTGCGAAAGGTCAGCCTGATGTTGCTACCAGGTAATGAAGCACACATTTAATCAAACTGAAAAGAAAAAAGATTCTGATTTTTTGTTTCCGGGACTTGCATACGGCAATTCCAAAGCACGTTGTTAGACTAATGCATGTCCGTGAAAGTCTGAAACAATGAATGGAAAATTTTGTTTTTATAGAAATTGAGGTGAATTTTCATTTCTCAAGTGGCAAATATTTAAAAAAATGCATGAAATGGCGAATTGGAGCATTTTATTCACCAAATCTATAATCAGTTTCCTTCCAGAGGCCTCATGAATAATCAGTTTCCTACCAGATTTCTGAAGTGCATGCATCATTAAAAAAATAAAAATCATGTACAGAGCGTAGCAAATTAGTCTCCTACTACTTTCCAACTCTAAAAGAAGAAATGAGTATATAACTGGAGACATCATTTACAGTCACTCTCCTAACTGATTTCCAAAGTGCACGCACAATAAAAATAGAAAAAATCATATGAAGAACATATCAAGACTTGCATCATTGTTACTGCAAAATTCTGGCTATTTGTTGTCACCAGGTATGGATGATTTTAAGGAAGCAAACGTTATTAGAAGTTTAGAAACTTAAGATTTTGTTGTTTTTGATTTGGTAAAATCTCTTCTTGCATCATGGTTACTGCAAAAGTCTGGCTATTTGTTGCCACCAGGTATGGATAATTTTAAGGAAGCATACGTTATTAGAAGTTTAGAAACTTAAGATTTCATTGTTTTTTGATCTGGTAAATTCTCCTTTTTTTGGGGGGTAAACTTCGGCTTAGTTTAGTTACCATGATCAAGTGGTATCTTTTCTGTGAAATCTTGGGTATTTTTTCCAATTTCAACTGTACAATTCACCCTTGGCTTGCACAAGTTCTCATCCTTTTGGGATGTTACTTGGGCATTTTTCCCAACTTCGACACATTATCACGTCTCCTTGGATTCAAACCTGGGACACCATTATGAAAAACCTGATGCTTTTACCACTTGTTTTTATATATTGAACAAATTTGGAAAGGGAAATATGTTTTCTGTGAATTTGCATTATTGGACGGTGAATGTAGTTTTCAAAGAAAATGACAATAAAGTAGGCTATCGGCGAAGATTAGCCACCGCATTTATATTAAACTACAAACAAAAGAAACCCGTACATAACCTGAGACCTCGTTGACAATCAGACTCATACGATAAAAATCATGTAAAGAAAACAGCCAGCCCTGTGTCATTGTGACTGGAAGGGCAGGTCCTATGTGGTCACCTGGTATCAATATTTACAAGGAAGCGCATATTTTTAGGAGTTGGGAAATTCTGGCTAATTGTATTATAATTTACTTAACAATTTTTTATATATTTTGAATGGTAGTGCACAAAATTTGGAAAGATATATATATTTTAAATATAGAAGTTGAAGTGAATGCTTGTTTTCGAATTCCAAATATTTTTTCTGGAAATAAATTGACAAAACTAGTACATTGATGAATATTAGCCACTAAAGGTATATTAAATGTCCCTTTTAGGGCTGAAATTAGATCAAAGGCGTTTCCTAACAAAAGCCTAATATCACGTGTGCAAATTCTAATTCAAATATAAACCCTAATCAACAATTATGATTTTTCTGATTTTTCCACTTCAAATCCTACATAAAAAATTATAGAATGTTGGAAATGCAATTTTCCAAATGCAAAGCAATAATTAACCATCAAATATTTACCAATAAATTCTGAATATTATTACTAAAATAAATACCTTGTTTTTTGAATTTTCCTAATGACTAATAGCTAGAAAATACCGATAAAATTAATGAAAATGATTAAATATTCAGAATTGCAATTTTAGCTTGAAAACAGCCTTTGAAACCCTCATTGACTTCAAAAGAGGTCGCCCAACTTTCATAGGCAGTTCGCTGCCCTAGGGTACCAAGTACAACCCTCTAAAAGCAATCCACAGCCTTCAAAACCTTGTGCTGTCCCTCCAAACCAGTCGTTGCCCTGATTTTTTGGTCGCTGCTCTAATTTTTGAGCTCCAAACCCTAGTCACCAGCCCTAAAAATGGAGATGAAGTTACTGCCTAAAATATGATGAAGATTTTGTAAAAATCAGACTACTGAAGCTCAATACAACCCCTGAATGAGGATTCTCTAGTTGAATGTAAGGGTTTTCATCCTTACTCCAACTACTATTGAAGGTTTCATCTTCAATGGATAAGTTAAGCGTTTTCGTGCTTAGACTCAAAGAATTCAATTATCAAATCATGCATAGCCTCAAATGAGCTCCTCCATCTCCTTTTATATCCTTCCCACTCAAAACTCCACTTTAATTTATTAATAATAAAACATAGGTTGTCGACATTTTTGGCCACTTAGTAATATTATTAATTTTATTTTTAAGTATTTAAATATACTTTTGATTTTAATTAGAATATTATTTTAATTAAAAAAAGGGGACATTACAATCCGCCCTTCCCAAATTTGCTTGCCTTCAAGCAAATGCAAGTTCTCATGCCCAAGCACCATCATATCAAAGTGAAGAAATACGCTGTAATGCTCCAATAATTTAGATCCTGTACCTATCAAATGAGAGAGCTCTTGCCAAAACAAATTCATACATCTAATGTCCTTCCTAATGATGTTCTTTGGCAGCCTGTGAAGTTTAAAATTTACCTTGAAGCAGAGAGCGGTTATTACCTTAGACTTGCCATCTTCATTTTCCCCTTCAAAAGCAATATTAACAAATTTATTCTTTGTATATTCAGCGGCACTAAAAACTCTCCGAGCTGTTGTAACGTCAGCCCTAAAGCAAGGAATTGATGAATAATCAACAACTTGACAAGCTGAAACATTTTCCAAGTGGCATCATGAGGATTGAAGATGTTTTCTACAAGGCACTTGTTGGAAATTTGGGTTATGGGTGTCCGCATTGTACTTTCTACACAAGAAGCAAACATGTTAGTTAAAACCAAGGTTCCCCACCTCTCTTTTTTACTCCTTCCAAACCATATAAGAGTGTGGTTCAAATCTCCTTGTTTGCATCCTTAACGACTCTCTCTTTCCAATTGGTGGCTGGAAACGTGTTTATGATTGCCTAAGAAGGCATTAAGAGGCTGCGTATGCTGTACCAAATAGCACCCAACATATAATAACTGTCATTCTCGTAAACTCAGAATTGCACCTATTCCATGGGCTGGAAGCACTCCCAAAATGACTGAAATCAACTCTTCATTCCCCATCAACATGATCTTTCAATTTGGCAAAAGAGATTACATACACAGTCATGTATCTGGTGGTTAGTGGACTGTAATCATGCATAACAGCGTTCTTATCATCCACATTAATGAGAAATTTTGATAAAAACTCACCCTTTGGAAGTTTCCGTTTACAACATACATTCAACATGGACTTGATGGCCCTCAAGCTCATACCAAATGAGCTGGTACTGTTATGGGCAGCATGGAAAAAAAAAGTACAGCTGCTTCCCTCCATGGTTCTCTTGGCCATTCTTAACCATACATGTACCTTAGAGATGTGCCATCCCCCTTGGTGGAATCCTCTATTCTTACTTGTTGGAAACTCCATTTCCAGCTAGGACTCCCCCACAGTTCTGAGAAGTGCTCCTCTAGGGCAGTACAAAAGCACTTATTATGACCTCCAATGATCCTTAAGGCTCTCCCTTTAAGCCTATGATAGGGTTCACATTTTTTTCTAAAATAAGTAAACCTGAACATAATTGAAACCGTACCTTTTTTGCAATTCTTTTGAGTGCCTATCTTCTAAATTTCCGTGTGGATATCTTCAAAGCCTAGAATGAAAGAGTCTCGGCCAATTTTGTCACTCCAAGTGACTTTCCTTGCATCTCCATCTTCATGTGGTTGCCGCAAAAGAAGGCAGCCTTGCCATGATGCACAAAAAATATCAATCTTGCCAAGTTTTCTTCCATACTTATGCATCCCTTTACAATCATACAACCTAGATGGCATGTGAGTGCACAACAAATTAGGGACATTTTCACACCTTGGGCTGCTCGCAACTCGCCCATCCTTCCTTTCACCATGGAGTGGTTTTGTGACCTCTTCATCTTTTTCCATGCTTACAGTAAGCTGAGTTTTTACCCTCTGAAGTGGCTGCCTCCACGAAGAATATCCAAATTTAATGGCATTCAAAACGGGCTGAGTTTCCACACATTTGAGTGGCTGCTCCCATGCAGAATTTTTAGAGTTTTTGGTACTTGAAGTGGGCTGAGTTCTCACATATGGGAGTGGCTGTCCCCACTTATAATTTTCAGAATTTTTAACTCTTGGAATGGGCTGAGTTTCCAAAAAATGGAGGGGCTGTCCCAACAAAAAAAAAATCAGAATTTTTGAGAGTGGGGTGAATTCCCACATGTTGTAGTGGCGGCCCCAACTTAGAATTTGCAGCCTCTTCCCATGGTTTGAAAATTTCTGTGCAACCTTCAAGTTCTAGCCCCTTACTGGATAGAGGGAACAATTCGGACCAGCAAGCATAGCTCTCAACCCCATTAACAAGGATGTCTATTGGTGGTTCATAAAACAATTTAATCATCACTTGTGCACCTACCTTTGTGAGATGATCTTTATTGATCATCTTGTATGCCATTCCTTCCAAGGAAGGACACCAATCAGTTTGTATGCAAGATGGAAACAACTTAGGGCAGCCATGAATTACTTGATTCTTCACTCCATTCTGAACTATGTTGGTTGAAGTCCTCATTGTCTTCAACTGGAACCATTCACTAGCATTTTCCAATTATTCAATGGCCTTAAAATGATCAAATTTGCAGTTATTCAAGTTTGAAAATGACAATTTATAATCTGATTTTTCCAAGGTTAGCAACCTGAAAATGGAACATTGTAGTGACTGAAAACACTTCAAGGAAGATTGAGAATCCTTTCCCAACAGTCATCAATCGGAACTTGTTCCTTCCCATGACTGAAAGGGCTTGCCAACCCACTTGTATGGGTACAAATGAACTCATAATTTGTATGACAATAGCACTAAGCATGTAATTTTTATTTGGATCCCACATCCATATTGGAATTTTGCAACTCCCCATCCTTAAGTTTTCTTAAAGAAATTCCTTCCTCCATTTAGTGCCCTTCATCTTACCGTCATTGTCAGCATGATCATCATGACGATCAAAATATCGTAAGGACATGGTATTGTTATGAAGATAATTAAATTGTTTACCTTTATATGCTGGTCTGAAAATTCTAGCAAGTTGAAGATCATCATACGAAGCTTTTGAGGCCTCTCCCCCATGTGCATACTTCCCAACAAGACCTTCTTGGGATTCCTCTTCTTTTAGGGATGCATTCTTGGGTTCTTGCTTCTTGATCTCCTCCTTAACAATCTTTTGAGGTTTTGGTTTTAGCTGCTCTGCTTCTTTCTTTAATTTTTTACTTCTGCCTTCTTTGAGCATCTCCAATAACTCTTCAAAAGTAAAGTCAAATTCTTTGACATATGTGGGTAGCTCGCTCACATGATTTTGTATGATATGTCATTCTTTTCTTCATGGATTATATCTCCTTAAATCACAGAATTCTCGGAGTGTCAACATGGCTTGAGTTTTTAAACAAAGCTTGTAATAATCTTCATAGTAGGCTTCATAATTAACTCTGATTTGTTGCTACCCTTATTTTTCCTCTATGAACCCCATGATATTTTGTCAGATTCACAAGTTGGAAAAAACAAATGCTCTGACTCTTACCTCTGTAGGCTGTCAAGATTTGGAATCCCCTTCACAGGTTGCGAAAATCTTGGCTTTGATACCACTGGAATGTCCTTTTTAGGGCTGAAATTAGATCAAAGGGGTTTCTCAACAAAACCCTAACACCACATGTGCAAATTCTAATTCAAATATCAACCCTAATCAATAAATATTTTTTTTTTGATTTTTCCACTTCAAACCCCAGATAAAAATTACAGAATGTTGGAAATGCAAAATTCCAAGTGCAAAGCAATAATTAACTTTCGAATATTCATCAATAAATTCTGAATATTATTACCAAAATAAATACCTTGTTTTCTGAGTTTTCTTAATGAATAATTGCTGGAAACAATGCTTCGAACTGCAGTTTTGGCTTGAAACAACGCTTGAAACCCTTATATTTGATCGCAAAAGAGGTCGCCCTACTGCCATAAGTAGTTCGCTGCCCTAGGGTACTAAGTACAATTGTACAACCCGCTCAAAGCAATCCACAACCCTCAAAACCCTGTGTTGTCTTTCCAAACCAGTCATTGCCTTGCTTTTCTGGTCTCTGAGCTAATTTTTAGGCTCCAAACCCTAGTCACCAACCCTAAAAATGGAGATGTAGTTATTGTCCAAAATATGAAGATTTTGTAAAAATCAGATTAATGAAGCTCAATACAACCTTTGAATAAGGATGCCATAGTTGAATGTAAGGGTTTTTGTCCTTACTCCAACTATCATTGAAGTGTTTTGTCTTCAATGGAAAGTTAAGCGTTTTCGTGCTTAGACTCAAAGAATTCAATTATCAAATCATGCATAGCCCCAAATGAGCTCCTCCATCTCCGTTTATATCCTTCCCACACAAAACCCCACTTTCCTTTTTTTTAATAAGAAAACATAAGTTGCCGACATTTTTGGCCACTTAGTAATATTATTAATTTTACTTTTAAATATTTAAAAATATTTTTTATTTTAACTATAATATTTTTTTAATTTATAAAAGGGGACATTACATATATTAAACTTCAAAAGAAGAAATCAGTACATAACCAGAGACCACATCTATAATCAGTCTGCTACCATATTGCCACCGTGCATGCATAATAAAAATCACGTGCAGGACATGTCCAACCCTGCATCGTTGTGACTTGAAAGGGCCAGTCCTATGTGGTCAACAGCCATGGATAATTCTAAGGTAACACATTTTTTTAGAAGTTAAGAAATCTTGGCAAATATTTTCTAATATTTAACTCTTTTTCAAGAAAAAAAACTATACTGAAATTTAAAAGAAGAAAAGATCACATAGCCAGTGATATCCGTAATTAGTCTCTTCCCATAATTGAAAAGTGCCAACGCAATCCTGTGAAGAACATGGCACCAGGTGGGATTTAAATGACCCCTACCCAATTAAGGCCAGGTGGGATTTAAAGGACCCTACCCAAATAACTTCAAGTTTGATTAAAGAGAGCACCCATATTTTGCTGATTTGAGAACTATAAAATTCCAAAATTCTCTATCCACAATGCAAAAACCTCCTTAAAGCTAAGGGAGTACTATACTTCGATTCTTTCATTTGGCATATATTCCGCCATAAAAGGTCTAATATATATTATAATGTAGGAACATAGGATTCCTTATGAAATTGTTAAATAGCACCTCCCAGCAGAGCATTTTTATGCATAGATTGCATTGTGGCAACACAATGAATTCCTCACTTCCCATCCAGCAGGAAATGCATTAGCGTTTTTATCCAAAACCAGGGTTGCAAGATATGGCACACCTACTGCCAGGGTTGCAAGATACAATACCCGGCTGTCTCTAGATACGAGAACGTAACTGGGTTGTATCTAGATACAAGAACATAACCAGGCCATATCAGACATGACCCAGATATGGTATGTGGGCTGTCCATAGCTGTATCTGATTTAAAAGTTGAAAAAAATTAACTGAAAAAAAAGTTAAAACTTTCAAAATACTAAAAAGATAATTAAAAACTGTAGACAACCCTCTAAAATGCATTTTAGCAGCAGCAACTGAGTACGTGGAGGTGAATGAGTGTTGATTTGCTCTTTTCCTTTAAAATTTTACAATGGCTCTGCTCAACCTGTTATGATTTTATTTGTTTTGTTTCCTTTGACCTATTGTACTTCTTTTCTTCGATTTCATCTATTTTCCTTTGGCTTGCACAACCTGCATTTTTTTAATCCTTGGAATACCCAACTTCCTACCTTTCATGTGGGCGGGGAGAGTGTAATTGGCATGCATTCTATGAATTTGTGAATGGAAGAAAAAGAAATTGTGTAATGTGTGTGTATATATATATATGCACCCAACTTCCTACCTTTCAAGTGGGCCGGGAATGTCTAATAGCCATGCATTCTATGAGTTTGTAAATGGAAGAAAAAGAAGTCATATATATGTATATGTCGTATCCAATTGTAACCATATCAGGGAGTCTTAGAAATTAGCTGTATCCATATCAGGTACCATATCCGTATCCATATTCGTATTAGTATCCATGCAACTCTGTCCAAAACCTGTATATTTTCCTACTACACTATCCATGATAATGCCACACTTCAAATTTCATAAAGAAATTACATTGTTTTTTTCATGCATTTTATACTCTGTTATATGCAGTTTTAAAACGTATGTTACTGGATACTGCTACCCAGGGGTGCAGGTACTGATACGGTATGCCCTGGGTACTGGTAGGGGTTTGATACGCCACTGGATACGTCCAGGATACTGCTGGGCAGCTGTGGATATGGCTGGATTTGTCCTGGTCAGAACCTGGGTGTATGCACAGCTGCCCGGCAGTATCCCGGGCTTATCCGACAGGTATCCAGGGCAAAAAATGGTTATTTATTTACTTATTTAATTGCACTTGACAAAAAGTCAAATATGGACTTTAAAAAACAATAAAGAATAAAATAAAATATAGGGGAAACCCTTAAAAGCAAATTTCACATTCATTTTATCAAAAGAAAACAACCATCACAACACTCAACTCTCATTGCATTTGTCTTGGTTTTTGTGTAAAAATTGTAACATTTGCACTATGTGCTTGTTCTAAGACTAATCTAGGTTCGACCACTGAATGTTATGACATTTGGCATTGAATTATCATTATATTTTGTGGTTATTTAATTAGTTTCGTTTACTCTGCATAATATATGGTTAATTTAGCTTATTTGGTTATATTTTTAATATTATATATATATATTTTTGTATGGCTGTACTGAAAAACATATCCAGGGCAAAAAATTTGCTGCACTGGCATACCTGATTTTCTGTACCGTACCTGTACCCTAAACAACTTGGTCACTTTGTTTAAAATCATGTGTAGCAGTGCTGATCAGATGTAGCTTAATTGGCTAAATGAATCGAATGTTTTCAGCCCCGCCCAGGTTCAATTATTGCAGGCATCATGTTAAATGGATTAGTGGATATGGCTGATTGTGACTGATCGTAATACTGGTTCATATCTCCAGTTAAAAGCATTTACCCTTAGCAAGAAACCATGCTCAGCAGCAGGCTCTGTTTTTTTGAAAAAAAACTTAAAAGCATATTAATTTAAAACAAACCACTATTTGTTTGATCCCCAACTTGGCCTGAAAACATCCTGCAATATATTCGATTTTGAATTTTGAATTTTTTAAGTTTGGTGATAATAGGCTCATCTTTTTCTAATTTCCTTATCGTTTTATAGAAATTTCGGCTACTTTTCATAGAAAATAAAGTTTGTATATAATTTGTGGGGAATCTTAATTTTCAAATAGCAATTTTGTTTGTAAAACTTTGAGAAAAAATAACTAGCAACTAAACTTATACCTACCACCAGGTTATTTATGAAGAAAATGAAAACAGAACTTAAACTGCCAGTTTTGGCCCTGGTGGACAGTGACCCTTACGGTCTTAAGATTCTGTCCGTTTACATGTGTGGGTCCAAGAATATGTCATATGACAGTTCAAATCTTACGACGCCAGATATTAAGTGGCTGGGGGTTCGACCCTCAGACTTGGACAAGTACCACATTCCTGACCAGTGCCGGTTGCCCATGACAGAACAGGATATTAAGACTGGGAAGGACTTGCTGGAGGAGGATTTTGTAAAGAAGAACCCTGGTTGGGTTGATGAACTGAATATTATGGTGAAGACTAAGCAGAAGGCTGAAATTCAGGCATTGAGCTCCTTTGGTTTTCAGTATTTGTCTGAGGTGTATCTTCCTCTGAAGATTCAGCAGAGGGATTGGATTTGATGCCGGTATTGTGTAAACTCCAAACTCTCAACCCTAATCTCTGAACACTCTCTTCTATCTCCCTTCTTTTGTGTTGGAATTAGAATCTAAAGGCCTTTGAACATTGATTTTATAAATTGGGGCAAGGTTGCTTTCAAAACATAAAAACGTACCATTATCCAACTCGGGTCCTCTGTATCTCTTTTAATGCGTTTCTAAATATTTACTCTGTTCCTGAAACCTCTTTATTTTCCACTGATGCAGAGTTAATGATCACAGAAATTAGCAAATGTTGTCTATTTAGATGTGAAAATATCTGCATGATGTTGAATGAATCTTGATTGTAGTTATCAATGTTGTATATGTATAGCCGTGATAGTTCAAATTAATTTGGATTCCCTTCTTCTGTATCCAATCGGCCATGATAGTTCAATTTCAAATTAGATTCCCATATATCAGTGAAGAAAAGTAATTGCTGTCCTCATTTGTGCACTAAAATCAGTAAATGGGATATTGTGTGAACCAGGGGTTTTGAACCATGTTTATGTAGTCTTTCATACAAGTAGTCTGCTGCAGATGCGATTCAATTGTTTCCCTGATTTCAATTATCTAATGCTTTCCCCAGAAGTATACTTATTATCTGCTCTTGTAAACAAGGAAAAATTACTTGAAAATAAGAGTACTTACAAGTTGAATGTGTGGAAATATCAATGAAGATATGACGAGGCCTCTTGTATCAATACACAAATTGTCACGAGGAAAAAGATGATATAACGAGGCCTCTCATATTTTAACTGAAATTGAATTACACTAAAGACAATGAAAGTCAGATATTCCACAAAAGAGCTAGACCAATCTCTATTTATTGTAAACCCATCATCTCATTTTATACTGCATGTTAAACTGATAAACTATCTAACCGTAGCCGTAATGATGTGAACACCTCAATGGATAATTGTCAGTACATTGTAACTTTACAATCTATGACTTGACAAATACCTGACAACATACAATCATTGATATTGCCGATTCTTGAATATTGACACAGATGTTTGGATAAGTTGCATGCATCTGTCTCCATACATGATGATACCTTTCTTTTGCAATGACACAGGATTGCATCAAACAGAAGTATTCATTTTCTGGAAGACGTAATGTCGTCCCACTTCGAATTCCGGCTTCAACTTTCTTCTAATCTTTTTGTAATTTTAGTCAGGCTTCTCTTTTTCACCTTGTTCGACTTTCAGTGTTCACCTCGGTTGATCTTGAGTCAATTTCAGTCCTTGCCTTCTACCCGTTGAGATTATTGAACAGAGCCCCTTTCCCATTGGGAGCTTATGTTTCTTCTTTGTTTACATTCTGAAATACATTATTTTTTTCATTTTACAACCGTTAAAAGGTGGTGCACAATTGATGAAGAAGTTAAGTTATTCAATTCTTCAGATATTCACCATAAAGTCTGATACTGGTTGTCTTCAAAACACATCATAACCACATCTTTAAGGAAATGGAGAGATAATTGTGGAGGGGCTATGAAGCATGAGAAAAGGGCTTTGAGAATTTGTGATATACATGAAGCAATCGTGTCCATCTCTGAAGCTAACAAATATGCAGAATTTCTTTCATGGCGAGAGCTTCTTATGAATGTGTGGGTCATGGATGGTTTTCCACTGGGGAAATACATGTAAAGGCCACTTTCCAATGCAAAAATGTTAACATGTAACAGCGAGGTTCAACCAGAGTTTGTGATTAATTGTGTAATTGTTTCTTCCTGAAAATGCTGTTTACTCGACAAAACAGAAGGATAAGTATTTGAACGCCTACTATTCTCTTAATTTTTGCGTCACTTCCCAAGACAGTATTACACCTATGAACTTGGAAATTTGATCAAACATCCTTATTTACCTTGATCAAATATATGGACCATAGCAGTCCAGATGGGGATGCTGCAAATAAAAGATTTGGGCCTGCGCCAGAAGGCCCACTGCAAGAGCCTCCCACTTTCCTGTGTACTAATCAATGGCTACTTGTCACATACTGCAAGAGCATTCCCAAGGCAAACTGGGAAATTGACACGAACAAATGCACTTTCCACACGATATTCTTATCAGTATGTCAAAACCACATTTTACGTGCTTGCTTATAGATGGAAAATTTGAAAGGAAGGACACGAAAATTTGAATAAAATGCCATCCAGCATGTAAATTTTCAACTCTCAGATCATCATTCCAAAGGGAAGTGTTATCGTAGAGAAACTATGTACGGATGCAAAAACACTTCACAAACAACCTTAAATGAGCATTGCAGTTTGATAAACATTTTACATAATCATGAAGTATAGCAAAAACATTTATACCGAGTGTATAGGTCTAGAATTGGTTCTTATAATTTTTCTGCATTTGTTCGAGACAAAAATAGATTTGTTAGCAATATTAACACTTAGTCCAATTTATTGCAGTGAACGGTGTTAGTACTCCAGTCTATGTTTCTCAATTCATACTGGAACATCATCATTTCGAAGTTATTTAAAGGAATCTGGAAAGAAAATCCTGATATTATACAACTAGTGACTAGTCTGACAAAATTTATGTGTGAGACGCTGAACTTTTGTGATGAAAATGAAGAGTTTGGCAAGTGAAATGATTTGACGGATTCCTTCTGAACTTTCCAATTTAAATTTTTCTTTCCATTTATAACAATTGCAATGGCAAGAAATTTCTGTGGGTTCTTTACTTGTTAAAACTTAAAAGTATTGTTGAGGCACATGGAAAAGTCAGTCATGAGCTATATTTAAAATCAGAACATTCAAATTCTACCCTAGAATTCATCCTGACATTATAAAACAAGGGTACTTGGTTTAACTTCAAATTAATTGGATCTTTTGCCATATATGTATGCACATGCACATGAAACCATTAGCTGTCATGGACCATCTTTACTCTGATATGCATTCTACAATGATCGCAAGGGGTAGGATGTAATGGCGTGAGCATGTTCATAATTATTTTGATCTTAAATTTGACGTCCATTTGACTGTCAAGACAATTTCAACGTTAAATTTTACATCAATTTGGTAGTAACTTAGAAGGGTTGTTTTTTGCTTGAAAAGTCGATCGAAAAATGGTAATATCTTGGCCATACAGCAGAGTTTGGAGCCCTTTTTTCTCCTGGAAAGATTTTTTTGAGCCCAACACAGTGCTGTAGCTAGAGTGATGCCATTTGTCATGAGTCAGTGGAAAATTTGCGGAGAAGGTAATATAATCACTAATCAATGTGAAAAATCCAAGCTAAGAACCATGAGATTAATATCTCAGTGTATTTCAAATAGATGTATTAAAGATTTCTTTATAGTTTTGAATGTTTCAAAGACACCTTCCTTCATTTTCTTACACGGTTAGGCCTATTTATATCTCTAGTTTGGAGGAGGGGGGGAGTAGAGAGTCATTTTCTTGTTATCTAAATGACCAGTGTGATTAGGCAGCTGCCTCTTGGATGATACTTAAACGTGTGGCTTTCTCCTGCTACTATAGCTTTGGCTTCTGTGGCCCTAAGGTAACGTGTAGTTAAATCCTGCCAATATGAAATTGGCAGCTGTTGTGTATATTTGAATTTATTTGAACAAGTAATACCCATTGGCATAAACTCCATGCTTTTATGGAAGCATTTGCTATTATTTGATTCTGGAATCATGTCATAAAGTTAACCAATCATCAATCATAATTATTGTAAAATTAGATTTGTTATCGATGATAAAAAAATATAATAGGAATTTTAGCATTAAGTCTTATTTTCTGACAATAACAACCCACCTAAGATATTGTCAAATAAAAACATATCCACAACTGCCTTGCGATGTTCATGCCTTGAATTTTTTCTGATGATTGAACAAGAATAATACCTTTCCAGGTATATCTTGTGGTGTTTGGTAAGATCCTTTTCCACCGAGTGTTAAAAAAACAATTTTTGTTATTTGCACTGATTCTTGTTTCAACCATAGTTAGAATTTGACAAATGCTAATAAAAAAAGAAAATTTCAATGGTTTTGGGCAAAAGGTTTAAAACTCCATTCAAACTCTCTGCTGTCCTTACTTTTCGCTCAATGCAATGGTCTGGTTATTGCTTATTTCCGACTATGCCAAGCTTGGAGTTAGCTTGATTTTATTATCAATTTCATTTCTAAAATGACAATAGCCTTGATGGCAAAGGTTGTTTCCGAGGTTATTCATTGCGATTGTATTATATCCAAATATCTAATATATATAAATAATGCTGAAATATATAATTAAAATGCGCAATAATAATGTATGGTGGATTAATGTGCCCTTGTATTGAATATATTTAGAAATAGAAATACCTTTAGGGTTACACCATCCAACATTTTTTAGGAAGGAATTGCACATGTGGAAAGCGACACACTAACATGCGTACTCAACCTTTCAAGCTCTGGGTGAGACAACAATTGTAATGGATAGATGATGGGTAGGTGGTTATACGGATTGGGTTGAGGATTGAGATTTTTGATTGTTGGTAGTAGGGGATTGTCGTGACGGAACCAAAAGAGTTATATTGTTTGGAAGGAATTATACTCTTGGAAATTGACACACTAACTTGTGTACTCGACCTTTCAAGGTTTGACGAGATTGTTGATGCAATGGATAGATGATGGGTAGGTGTTTATACGGATTGAACTGAAGAATGAGGTTTTGGAAAGTTGGTGGTAGGGGATGCTCGTGATGAAACCAAAAGAGTTTTGTCGTGTTATGATGTTTGTTGAGGGCTTCGAGTTGAGAAGATATAAAACTCTAAGGTCCCTCTATTTCAATGATAACGAGGTGGTGAAGCATTTGGCAATGTTAGAAATGGTGAAATTGGTGCGACGGGTTGGATAATTCAAGGAATATGGGCGACAGGTTGGGTAGACTCTGTCAATGTTATACACGAAGTGAATGATATACGACAAAACTAGTCTCGAGGAGAAAAGAGAAAGGGGAGTGGATGGCTAGGCTTGGATAACGTTGTATTGACGATCTCGGTTCTTGGGTAATGTGATAATGGGAGGGTCAGGGATTGATGCTTGCTCGTTTAGAGTCTCGAGGGAGTTGACAATAAGATGGGAGATGAACGTTGATTGAAAAACCTCTCGAGTTCAGTGTTGATAACGAATTGAATATTAATGCTCGAATATGGGGTATTAACTCTAGGAAAAATATTTGTTTTAGGACTCTTAGGTAGTGTCATTCAAAAAGCTAGGGGAAGCTGGTGTATAAACGTAAGAGCTTGTTTGGACAAGACTTTTTGATCGTTTTTGATATTTTTGCAATGTTTAGATGAAAACAAACTAATCAATTTGTTGAAATTGAAATGTTGAACGTAATAAAACAATTAATAACTGAAAGTAAATAAAATAGACATTTATTTTTGTTCTTTTCAATGACTTTTATGATGCATGCAATGCAAAAAACAGCGGTTTTTTTAGAAAGATGTGGTGGTTGATTTTTCTATGTTCGGTCTAGTTTGTTAGATGATTCGTTTGATCAATCTAAAATGAATTGAAATTGTTTTTGTTCTTTTTATATGCAAGTGGTATGAGAGGCTATTAAAAGTAACATTTTCTAACGTGGAAAGATGAAAATCAAATCTTAAACCCTAGCAAATATACTCATTATAAATTCAAAAATTAACTTCTCTATGCAAGCTTAAAAGAATTTTTTTTTGATGTTATTAACTGCTTTTCTATGAATTGAAATGATTTGTGAAAATATGCAAACTAATGTTCTAATTTTTTGAATTCGAAGCTCTAGAACAACATTCCTTCCGTAATAAAATGGAGAAATTCAAGTTCTAGCATAAAAGGTTTTGACTATCTAGTTTGTGTATGTTTTGTGAATGCTTGGTTGAAAATTGTTTGGGAATGAAATGTTTTCTAAACTGAAAATAAACTATTGTGTGATGGATGTACCTATTGTTTTGTTTGATCTGATTTCTCTTATAAGATGTGCAAACCTATGTTTTATTCTAAGAAACTAAAATGTAATGTAAAGGAAATAAAGATCTAAGTGTGGCTAGCTAGTCTACTAATAACAAATAGTAGATTGTTGATTTAGTGACTTTTTTTTTCAAAATTGAGTACTTTACATGAAAATGACTGAAGATAGAATTCCAAATCAAAGACAAACAAGGTGTGACTATAGTAAGCTTGAAAACCTCAATCTCCAATGCAAAATTTAGATTTAAAATTTATTAAAAATAGAGATATTTGTAAAGCAATCTAGAAGGTTGCAAGTGTGAGTTTCACTGGTGAGTAACTCAAAGATCAACTTGGGAGGACCAAAATTGATTGAAACAAGAGTGAGTGAGCTGGGTTGTCATGAGGGCAAACACAAAGCAAATAAAGGAAAAAACATGAAGAGAATAATAGAAATATAGATTAATGAATATGCAATGGATCTATATATGCAATTGATAGCAAATTACACACAAAAAATGACACTATATAATGTGAAAAATTTCATATAGAAGTATGAACCATAGTTGATTTTTCATATATTAGAGACTTTGTATCTAATACAATTCTTTTCAACTTTTCACTTCTCCACAATTTATTTTCACACAACTCTTAAAAAGAATCGCAGAATACTCGAGTGCATATCTCATGATATATCATAGTCAATTATCTAAGAGGTAAAAGTCTTTTTATATTAGGGTGGTGGATTGTTGTAACCAATGGGTCCAACTCCCCAAAGAACCCAATGACATAAATTAATATATTTAATTTATTTACACAAAATTATTTCGTGTTAATAAATAAAATATATTGATTTAACTATTGCAAAATGTTAAAGGTATTTATTATCGCCACTTAACATTAATGTTCTAACACTTTTCCTTAATGTTAAGTGGGGATATATGTAATCGTCGCCTTAATAAACAAATTATATTCTATGAATCAACTATAATGGTTTTAAGAGGTTTGCAAAATTTGAAATATATATAAATTTTCATCATGATAATATTATTTTTTGAAACAAAATAAATTATAATTCATCAACTACTCGGAGTAAGTTTACGCTACTATGATTGTACGATTAGATCTCATAGTTTCTCATGAATAATAGACAACTTTTTTTGAAATCTTTTATAATATAAGGGCCTCTATTACAAAATATGCTTATAAGCATTAGGTATACTGTAAACTAAAAAATTATGAAGTTGACTAAAATCACATACACTGACTTATTACAATGCTTTACAATGAAAAGAAGTATAAAGAAAAAATAAATATATGACCATTAAAAAGTGATATTGTCATGCACACTTTCCCTCAATGACAATTCTGAGAGATTCAACATTGTACGAAATAGATAAAACTTGGTAGCATCAAGTAGTTTTGTGAAGATAGTTGTCACTTATTCATCTATATAACAAAACTGTAGATCAATATCACAATTAAAAACTCTCACTGTTAAAATGTACACAAATTTTATTATGTTTAGTTTATTGATACTGCATTGAATTTTTTGTCAGAATTATATAACTTTGATTATCACAAAGAAAGGTGGTACTGTTAGAAACATACAAATAGAGTTCTACCAACCGTTGCAATCACATTTTATTTAATAGTTTTCATGTGATAGCTTTTGTATCATACTTAAAACATATCTAAAAATAACTTTATGATATCAAAGCATGGTTAACATCACAATAACCAAATATCGAAAGATAAATGATGATATATGTTTATTTGTGATAAAACACATTTTAAACAATCCGTCATACTTTTAGGCAAATCGGTTCACTACTTTAATCATTAAGTTAGTGACACACATAAATCATTGTATGCGATACATTATTGGACATATCCAATATTAACAAGATGAGCATCCTCAATTGTCATGTGATGTACATACAACAATTTAAATTAATTAAACATTAGATATCTTTATTACAATTTTTTTTTAATGAGTCTTATAAACTTTGTAAGATTAATATGCTTTTTGTCATTTTTCAATGATCTAGAAAAAAATCTAACATAAAATTTAGGTATGTAATCTCTCATGCATCAAATATGGACAATTTTAGTATGATATATAATCATCCAATCAAATAGATATGAGATTGCAACAAATAATTTCAAACATGTTAAACAAAATGCTTAGTAAAGTAGATGACAAGGAGCTAATTAATAATACAAGCTCTGTTTATAATTTGCATTTCATAACATATTTTATTATTAAATGAAACATCTAAACATGTTAGCATGGACTTGTTCCACTTATTGAATACAAATATCTTAAAAATTGAAACACAAAATATCATTGCCTACTGAACATGATATTCTTACCGAATGCAATAACTAACCCTGATCATGTTGTCAAATGAAACACAATGTTATGTATAAATGTATTTCAATGCTAACTCATATGAATTGAAAATAACAATAAATGTAATCATTTTAAAAACAATATAGTGTTAATATATTTTATTCGTATTTCATTTGAGATCGGAGATACCTTTGGGTATATATATATATATATATATATATATATATATATATATATATATATATATCATTTTTTCATCCAAGACCAATATATCTATTATAATATAAATTTAATTAGCATTTTTCAAGAATATATATAATAGATATATTGGTCTTGATGAAAAAATGAAATATATATATATATATATATATATATATATATATATATATATATATCATTTTTTCATCCAAGACCAATATATCTATTATAATATAAATTTAATTAGCATTTTTCAAGAATATATATAATAGATATATTGGTCTTGATGAAAAAATGAAATATATATATATTTCATTTTTTCATCCAAGACCAATATATCTATTATAATATAAATTTAATTAGCATTTTTCAAGAATATATATAATAGATATATTGGTCTTGATGAAAAAATGATATATATATATATATATATATATATATATATATATATATATATCGTTTTTTCATCCAAGACCAATATATCTATTATAATATAAATTTATTTAGCATTTTTCAAGAATCAAATTAAATAATATTATTGATAAATATGATTGTAGTTGAGACACTATCAATTTAATTAGTATATTTGAAGTAACAACATATAAAGAACCATTAAGAGATGCAAATTGTAATGGTCCCATAACATCACTTTGAATAAACTCTAAAAGATGAGATGAGTTAGCATCATGATACATGTGAAAGCGTTTAATGTGTTGCTTCACGTAAGCAACTCTCACAAGTTTTATGTTGAGAAGAAATAACATGAAGACCAACCACAAGATCATGTTGAGACATATCATATAAACCTCTAAAATTAACATTATCTAATATTTCATGTTATAATTGAGATTCATTTCTACTATGCGATGAAGGACATGCAAAAGAAGTATAAAATATGTATAAATCATTATATTGATTTTTTTCAACAATTAGAGAACTAGATTAATTTTTAATATATCATTTATCCGTAAATAAAGTTACTATGAAATTATCATTTATAAAATGAGAATAATATAACAATTTTTTTTAAGTTTAGGGACATAAAACACACTATTTATAACAACATTTACAAATTTAACTTTTCATTGTTTAGTAGTTTCTAGAAATGACTTATTACTTAAATAAATTCTTTCAAATATATCTTTAGTATTAGATAAAATACTTGATAAACAAGTCATATGATGGGATACATCACTATCTAAAAAATATTCATTTTCATTATAAATAAACAAGATAGCTTACAAAATAATAATATTAGTATTATGATCTTGATTGTTGTTTTGATTGTGGGTTTGATTTTTCTATTGATTTTGAGAACCTTTTTTGCCTTTATTATTTTTAGAGGTTTTATTTTTGTAAGAGTCTTCCCTTCTATGTTTAAATTTACCACACAGATTATGATATTCATTAAATTTGACTTTATGATTTTTATTACTAGACTTCTTATTCTTATTTTTTCTATTGACAGAGGTAGGGTTAGATTTTTGATTTATAGTGTTTTCAAGAACACTATTATGCGCAAAAAATACTTGAGTGATATTCTATTTAGAATCAAAATTTGACATCACTTTTTTTTATTGAATAAGAAGAGCAAATAATGTAGTGAGGTTAGGAATAGCTTGTTCTTTTTAATAATTAGAATTTAGAATAAAAATAAAATTGTGAAATTTTTATTGAATATTTAATCGAATAAAGAAATATAAAAAATTATTTTGAATAAAATTACAGTTACAATCATCTAATTGAGATCTAATATTTTTGATTTTTATAAGAAAATGACTTATTCTTTAATAACTTTTCATGGGAGTAGTAAACAAATCAAGAATAAGTTTAATGATTTTTAAGAGTCAAGTGCCCTCATGCATAGATTCAAAGAGTTTTCAAGCATCATTAGGTGATCCCTGATTACTAATAAGGAGTAGGAGGCCATATTTTATATTCTTCAAAATGATCAACATGACTTCTTACGATTTTTGTTGAAATATATTAATATATTCAGTCGTGAAATGTATCTGTGATTAGTTTTTTTCAGTCTCGACTACAATATTATACAATCTTTGAATCGTAAATTTAGTTTTAATATGGTTTTTCTAAATATTATAATTACTCATTTAATATTTGAGATTTATCTAGTATAAAATTAGAAGCCATAACTTCCCTTCAAATTTGACACTACGACACTATAAAAAATTTAAAAATAAAATTTAATGTAGTTTTATATTGTATTTGATAAAAAATAAATTTTTAGAGTATACAAAATTATAACTATTCGTTTATATACAAAACAACTAAAGAAAATTGTAAAAGATTACAACTAAACTAAGTGTCGCAAAACAAACTAATGTATGAAATATTTTTTAATTTTAATGCAAAGAATTACATTTTAAATTAAAAATAGATCATTTTAGTGTCTCTGAAACATACAAAAATTTAGAAAATAACTGCTCACAAAACCACTTTTGAATAAAGAAGTGACTAGACAAGTTTGTCAAAAGTGTCGTAAGTGAACTAGTGTTTAAATGTGGGATATTACACAAAAATTAAAATAAGTTTATAAATTATTATTCTAAAAAATAAATTAGAGTTGACCTCAAAAAGTTTGATAAAAAAGGTTTGGTGTGTTTTGAACTCTAGACCTTATTTTTACGAGTGTCTTACAAAATAAAAACTACCAACTGCCCTTTTACAATTTACAAAACTATATATGCAAGTTATTGTTTAAAAAATGTATTTAACCCAATTTTATTTAAAATAAAAAATAAAGAAAAACATGCATGTAAAATCTATTTATTCTTGTTTTTTACTTTTTATTAAAAAGACTAAATTGAAAGTGGGTCTTACTAACATAACTGTCCAAAATTCAATTGATAGAATCAAATACACGAACTGTAAATGCAAAGTAAATAGAAGCAGAACTTTGTTGTTGAGATTAAAATTTAAATAAGACAAAATTATAATAATATTGCATTCATAACTCATTGAAAATAGCTTAGATGAGAGGTATATTTATAGGTAGAGCAAATACATTTGACAATGTGAACACAAGACAATTGCCAAATGGTTTGTGTGTTCCATGTGTAATATGTCAATATTGGTGGGTAAATGTCAAAGATATCCCCACCCATAAATTTGACTATAATTTTTACATATGCATGTGCACATTAATTTCCTTATTATGACACCTACGTGACCTCAATATTACACCTACGAAAGCTAAATATACATGTGTAGGAATAATCCATACTAATAAATACATAAAAAATAATATCCTATACTAACACCCCCTTTTAAGCGTAGCTTAGGTGGGTAAACAATATTGGGTCATGGTAACATGACCTGATGAAGTACCTAAGTGCAATGCAACTCTCACAAAGTAGAGGAAAAAGAGAAAATCTATAGGAACAAATTTCCCCCCAAAAGAGAGAAAAGAAGAGGACTAGAAGCCCCCTTGAAGATGATGCTGATGCAACCCATACCCCAAGAAGAGTGCACAAATGAATATACTTACTCTCAATAAAGGGTTTGGTGAAGATATCAGCTATCTGCTCCATAGTCTGGAAATATTTGAGATCAATGACTTGTTCATGAATGAACTTTCGAATAAAGTGCATATGAATCTTGATGTGCTTGGTCTACTGATGTTGGACCAGATTCTTGTAGATCTATATGGTAGTTTGGTTATCATAAAAAATGATTGTGGGTTGCTTGAACTGTATACCAAACTCAGTAAGAATCTCTTAAAGCCAAATAACTTTAGTAATAGTATTGACAACTCCTCTATATTCAACCTCAGTAAATGATAAAGCAATAGCATTTTGCTTCTTGCTAGACCAATTAATTGGTCCTGAACCAAGTGAGAAACTTTATCTTAAAGTAGACTTGCGATGCTAAATATCACCAACCCATTCTGAATCTATGTACCCAATCAAGTTAATATAAATCCTTGCTCCATAGTGAATCCTAAAACTGTGAGTACCTTGAATGTAGTGGAAAATTTGTTTGGTTGCTTTCTAGTGCAACTCATGTAGTGTTTGCATAAACTTAAAGATTATGCCCACTGCATATAAAATATTAGGTCTAGTGTGAGTCAGATAGATGAGGCTACCAACTATTTGTTCATACAAGGTAGCACCAACCAATGGAGAAGAACATTCAGCCTCAAGTTTGACTTCAAAAAGAAAGGGAGTTAGAGCTAGCTTACATGCATTCATGTGAAATAATGCAAGCAAATCAAGAGCATACTTGGATTGTGCAATGGTAATCTCTGAGTCAAATTGTGAAATCTCAATACCAAGTAATGCAAAACCTAAGGCAGTCATGGATAATCTATCATGTAGAGTACTTTTCACTGTTGTAATGGAGGATAAATAACTCCTTGTGATCAATAGGTCATTCACATATAAAATCAAAATCAAGAGTGGATTACCCTGTCATAATATGTAGATATTTAGATCAGAATTGCATCTATTGAAACTAACTATGAGAAGAAATGAATCCATCTTGACATACCAAGCTCAAGGGGCCTATTTGAGGGCATAGATAGATTTCTAAAGTTTACACACTAAGGAAGGATCTTCCACAAAACCTTGTGGCTGTTCCATATATATCTCCTCCTCAAGGTCATCATAAAGAAAGACACTCTTCACATCCATTTGATAAACATCCCAATGATAAGCTGCAGTAATGAAAAGAGTGAGTCAAATAGAATTTATTTTAGCGACTAGAGCAAATGTTTTAGTATAGTCTATGCCAAGAATTTGTAAAAATATTTTGGATACCAATCATGATTTGAAATTATCCATTGACCCATCTACTACAAATTTTATTTGATATATCCACCTACATTGAACAAGTTCCTTCCCTTAGGAAGGGGTATTAGATCCCAACTGTGGTTCCTAATTAAGGAACTATACTCTTCATGCGTAGCTATATCCGACTCAGGACTACCATATGCCTCACAAAATGATTGTGGATCAGAAGCACATGTAATGAAAACATGTGAAACACTTTTAAATTGTGAATGAGTTCATCTGACATCTGATGGATCCCCAACCCAATCACGTGCACTCTGTAGAGTCTATCTAGCCCAAAGAGGACTTGAAGTCAGAGAATCATGAGGAGATTCTTTAAATTTAGAAATATGACTTTGAATAGAATGAGGCGAATCTCTATCACTTTCCTCATCTTCTAAACTTGAAGAAAAATCTTCATCAATAGGTATCTGATTTGGATGATTTGAATCATCTAAACTATCATCATATCCTAGAGAGTCCAAAGAGGAGGGAGAAGTGTTGAGTGTGGAGTCTAATGGACCTTCTTGAAAGTGTACACTCCTTTCAATGAACACCTCATGTGTGGTAGGATGAAGAAGCCTATATCCCTTAACAACTTCTACATACCCAACAAATATGCAAGTCCTACTCTGACATTCCATGGCCTTATGTTTCTTCTTAAGAATGCGAGCCATAGCTTGAGATTCAAATACCCTAAAGTGCTTAACTTTAGGTTTTTGATTTCTCTAAGGTTTAAAATGAGTGATCCTTTTTAATGCTTTATGAAGAATATGATTTTGGATATAACAAGCACAATTAATGGCTTCTATCCAATATTGTGGTGTAAATGATTTGGAGTGTATCATACAGCTTGCCATTTCCTTCAAAGATCTGTTCTTTTATTATATAACACCATTCTACTAAGGACTGTATGAAATTATTTATTGTAGATCAATTTATTCTAAAGTATAAAATTTCTCAAAATGATGACTAACATACTCACCACCATTATCAGTGCACAAAATCCTAATGGTTTTCTCTGACTTTTTCTCAACAAGAGCCTTGAAATCCTTAAAATGGTTAAAGACCTTGGATTTTTGTTGAATAAAATACACCCAAGTATACCTAAATAAGTCATCTATGAAGGTAAGCATGTACCTATCCCTATTGAATGAAGGCTTTGGAAATGGTCTAGAAATATCACTGTGAATTAGCTCCAAAATTTGAGTGACTTTCCATGATTTACCTTGTTATATTTATCTACAAAATGTTTTCTAAGCATGAAAACTTCACAAACACCATAAAAAAAATGAACATGAGACAACCCTATTACCATATCTTATCGATTGAGTTGTTTCAAGTAGCAATAGTTTAGATGGCCAAATCACTCATGCCATAGTTTACTCACCCTCTCAGAATGAGTGAGTAATGCAGTAGAAGGGTAATCAATAGAAAACTTTGAGAAGGTGTACAATATTTATTGGTGATTTTCTTTCCCAATGGCCACTATAATATTACTATGTAACTCTTGAATGACAATAAAAGCTGGAGTAAACTCAACTTTCTTGCTTGATCCAATGTGGGTGATTTGATAAACAGATAGGAGATTAGTTGACAGTGATGAAACACATAAGATATTTTTGAATGTTTCATCATTAATTTCAACAGATCCTCTCCCATAAACTTCAATATAAGTGTCATCACTTATCATAATATATGGCATAGAACATGGCTCTAAGGATGAAAACAAGTATCGTGAAGAAGCCATGTGATGTGAGGCACCAAAATCCATCATCTACGTGGATGGATGAGATGAAAATGTAACAAGAGCCTTAAATTTACCTTTGCCCTTACTAATTTCTTTTGCCTTCGAGGACTCCCGTGTTGATGAGCTTGATTTGATTGAATCATGGACATTGATGTTGTTTTTCTCAAGCATCTTTATTAGATGATCAATCTGTGTCTTCATATATTTTATTTCATCATTCCCAGTTCTCTTATAATAGGCACATGTGATCCTCTCTTTATTGAGTTTTTTCCTAAAGAAGAAGACTCATATGATACTTTTGGCTTAGTATTGGATTTTTAACCCTTCTTTTGCTCTTGGTCCTTGTTTTATTTCTTCTCTTTATTAATTGAAGTCTTCAGTTTGTTATGACTCAACAAAGCATGTAATTTGGAGGAATTCAATGTACCCATTTGAATGAGCTTGTCTTGCTCCCTAGTTAATTCTTTAGCAAAATCATCTAAGGATGGCATACTCTATGCAATTTCTAAGGCACATTTTGTAGCATAAAAGGTAGAGACAAAAACTGAGTAGTCAGGACCTAACTTGGAAAGAATAAAGAGGATCAATTGTTCATCATTTTTCTCTATGCCAAACAATTTTAATTACAAACTAAGTGATTTAAGTTTGGTGAAAAAGTCTTCTATAGTGTCAAAATTTCCTAGACTCAAACTAATGAGCTCATTCTCTAGCTCATGACCCCTCATTACATCCTGCTTCCCAAAGAGTTGTTTTAAGATGTTCCAAATCTTATATGGTGATTTAGCAGATTCAATGTGAAAGAGTAAGTCAATATAAATAGACAAACATAAAATACCATATGTTTCATCACACCTTTTATACCACTTAATTTTATCTGCACCAAGTTCTGGTTCAATTTTTATATTCATGGTTATCCTGTGAAACCTTTATTCTTAGAAAAATTTGCACTTTAGATTTCCAATCATGATAATTGAATGGAGTGAGAAGTAAAACCAAATAATGATCCATGATGTAGTGCAAGTAGAAACTGAATGAGCAATAGAGAAGACAAGGCATAAAATAACCACCCTAAAACTATAAAAAATAACTCCCCCAATTACAAAAGTTTGGCACTTTATGTTTTAGTGCGTATACAATCAACACTTTAGTACACATACAATTGACACTTTATATTTTAGTGTGTATATAATCACACATTAGAGCATATACAATGGGTATCAATTTTTTTGCACAATAAATCCCATCAAATCTCAAGATATCATGCAGGGCCAAAGACAGCTGTAAACATGAGTATAGAGTTGATTCTTGAAGCTTCAACTCATGTAACAAGGACATATGATGCATATAATACAACTAAGATACTACATAATAGATCTGTACTTAGATACATTTAATTGTAGGTACAAATTTGCACAAAAAATCATAAAGATATAATCGATGTTATCAAAGTGCATAATTTAGTATAGTATTCATCATCGCATAATACACACAACAATAAGATGACTATCTAAGGTTGTTGAATGTGCAATACAATGTAGTATTTACTATCACATAATACACACAACAACAATTTGGCTGACATAGAAATGAGTAAAATATTTGTATTAAAAGCACAAATAATAATGCATGCTCATAAAAAATAGATGTTAGACTCAATCGAGAATGTATTCACAAATAAATAATCTATGTAATGATTATATAAGTGATAGTGCAAGATAAAAAAAATTGGACATCGAGCTTAGTTGAAAATGTGTCCATGAGGAGAACAAGAGTATGAAATTGTGAGTCAAACAAAGGAGAGGAGAAAGTTTGTTTTGCTTATGAGGGGGTTTGACTACCTGCTAAAACTAGACCTCACCATTCATCTTCATGAGATAGAATGAATGTTACAAAACAATGATTAATAACTCCTTAAAATATGATTTATTACAATAATATTATTTTATTTAACAAATAATTAAAAAAGTAATTTTTGTAATTTTTTGAATAGTACAATAGTCATTAAAATTGTAATAAATTTCACAATTCTTAATGAAATTACAAATTTCAAAATGATCTAAAAAGAGGAAAAAAAGGCACACAAAACCCAATTTTTTTTGAGTGATTGTTTACTGTTTTATCACAATTGAAAAAAGACCAGTCATTTTTATAAAAAAAAATGAATTTGCAAAAAAAACTTCTTATAGATCTTGCCTCCTTATGAAAAAATAATTTAGTCTTCTATCCAACCGTCTTGAATTTTCCTTCTAGATCTATAAATGTTATTTATACATCTAATATAATTGAAATACTTGTAAATACTGATGAAGTTTACCAATTAGAGAAGAAAGGACTATATATGATACACATAGATCTACAAAATTCTCCTTTACAATCTTAGTTAGAATACAAACTTAAAAAACTATTCAATATATTAATAAATTAACAAAAAAATGGTGTTCATTATCAAAAAAGATCTCTGATACCATGACAAAATTGTCCAAGATCCAACTGATAGAATCAAACACACAAATTGCAAATGCAAAACAAATAGAAGTAGAACTTCGTTATTGAGATTAAAATTAAAATATAGCAAAATCATCATAATATTGCATTCATAACTCATTGAAAATAGCTTAGATGAGAGGCATATTTATAGGTACAATGGAGACATAAATCCAATACATTTGGAAATATGAACACAAGACAATTATGAAATAGTTTGTGTGCTCCATGTGTAATATGTCAATATTGGTGGGTAAATGTCAAGGATATGTTCACCCATAAATTTGAATATAATTTTTACATGTGCATGTGCACATTAATTATGTCATTATGACACCTATGTGACCTCAATATTACACCTAAACAAGTAAAATACATGTGTAGGAATAATCTATAATAATACATACACGAAAAATAATATCCTAAACTAACACTTATTTGCTTTTGCATGAGAAATTTGTGATTTATTTAAAAAAATTATTTAATAAATAATTTAAAATGAGTTTATACTTACCTTTGAAAACTTTTGTTGAGAAATATGCAGGGGAGGAACCAGAGGAGCCATTGTAGATTAGAGGAGCCAATCACCTTTCCACAAGTCTAGAGAACCAAATCCAACCCTCAAAATAACATTTTGATGTTAAAACTCAAAATTTATAGATTTTATAAGCTGTTTCAACCATATAATGTCACCTAGATAGATGAAAAAAATTCTAGAACTCTTTCAAATGTTTCAAAGGCTTTACAAGAGGTATTATGTAGGGGAAATATGAAGTTTAAGCACTTAAAAGAAGAGAAACCAACAAACAAAACTTAAATCTGATTTAATTTTGATCTTTTAGCTTGCCTAGGTTGTACATGGGTCATACGATGTCCATACAAATTTTTTCTTTGATTTTATTTGTAGTTTATTTTTGATTGCTTGGTATTGAGATTTGAATGATCGTTTGATCCCAAATTGTTCAAGATCAAAGCATTAGCATGAATAAATTTTCAAACAACATTATATGCCTTCCATGGCTACACTTGGCTGTATAAATTAGAATTTTAATGAACATAGTTCAAATGAACTTGCCATCAATTATCACTTCAATCTCATTGTGATACCATGATAAAAATATAGAATAATGCATATGCAATGGATTTAGATGTGTAATTGATGGTAAAGTAAACATAAAAGATGACATAATATATAATGTAGAAAACCTCATACACATAAAAAATCATGATTGATTATTCATATATGAAGAACTTTGTATCCAATACAATTCCTTTCAATCTCTCACCTCTCCTCAATTTCTCTTCATAGAAATTTTAAAAGCAATCTCAAAATACTTGAGTGCATATATCTCATGATATATCATAGTCAATTATGAAAGGGATAAAACCTTTTTTATATTGGGGTGGTGAACCATTGTATCCAATCAGTCCAACTTCTTCCTGAGAAATTTAACATTTAATTTATTTACACAAGATTATATTGTGTTAATAAATAACATATATTTATTTTATTTATTTAACCGTTGTAAAATGTTAATGGTACTTACTAGCACCACTCAAGTATTAATGTTCCAATAGAAAAACATGCAAAACATGTGATAAATCAAGTCTCGGATGCTAATTTTGGAAGATAGGTAAATTGTGATAGAACCACCACTTTTTGCAAGTGTCAAAGATGAAACTATTGCTTAAAATGAAAAAAACACCTTTTTATACATAAAAAACCATTACAACAACTTATGAAACTACTGTAGTGGTTTACAAAACTAACACATATATAATGAAACTACTGTAATAATATGAGAAATTACCATGGTGGACTGAGGCATGAAGTGATGATTTTGTAGTATTAAGTGGTAGTTTTGTCACCAAAGAGGCAACTCAAACACTAAAAAAAAATGACTTAAAAAGTAAATTTCAAGGTTTTGAAGGATCAAAAGGGGACTAAATGGTAAGACTGTCAGAGAGAACTGATTTTTGAATGTGTTTTAGAGATCATTACATCATTATTAGATGTTTTAGCAATGTTACATCATGTAATTTTTGAGTGCGTATATATTTTCCCATTGAAAAGATGCCTTGTCATGAATTGATGAGGGTGTGGTCATGAGTAGTGTCATGCTAAAAAGATAAATGAGGGTTGTAAATACTTAACTTACTTACCTATATGACCTAGCGAAACCAATCAAGACTCTAAGCAACCTATGAATAAAAGATGAGAATTAAGTGAAGTTTAATGAAAAATGAAAAAGAATACTAACTAATCAAAATATGAATCATAGTAATTACCATGTACATGGGGTTGAGTATATTACCTAAACCATCCAATCAGAGGATTGAATCTAGTGTCAAGTGTCATGTACCTATAAAATTAAAAATGATATACAAATATGTTACGAAAAGACATAACTGTCAAAATTATTTAATTTTAAACATAAATCACGTCAATTTAATCACAATAGTATCTATAATATATGAATTATGAGTATAAAGGAAAAACTACTAAAAATAGTTTTTTTTGAATCTCAAAGCCTAATTTAAAAGACTACATTTAAAAATTGGTTCAAAATAGAAATCATTTGTGCAAGTTCAATATTGAGTTTTTTGAGCTCTAGATTAACGGTGATGAATTTGATCCAATAAGTAGCTAAATTGATGAACACAATGAGAGGATGACAAATGTAGCATTGGGAGGAACAATGAGGTTGGTCTAAATTAGTTATGAGTATTTTTATGTTTTTTCTTTAATTTTAAAATTTTAGTTAAAAATTCATAAAATACGTTCATTCTTGAGTTTTATTGCATGGATGGGTTTGGTAAGTGTAGATGTTTAAATCTAGATTTATATGTTAACTAGTCTTGTATAGTTGACAAATATATATCAAGGTTCTACCCTTTAGTTTGACATTCTTTGCATCCAATAGGCTCTCCCTTGCCACCTCATTAGGTCTAATTACTTCATAGTCAAATCATGATTATTATAATTATCTAGATAATTTATAACTATAAAATGTCCAAAACCTGATATATATCCTTCATAGTTAGTTACAAAATCTCAATAACTTTCTTTCATCTTGAATACTTGCATTCAGGTTAGGACATTAGTATCAATTCTATTATCTCTGCTCCAATGCAAATCTCTTTACCTTACAAATATTAAAATTCAAAAATATTTTGAAATGTACAGGTCAGCCTAAGAATGTCATTAACCCTTTTCTGAGGATCATTTTAAAAGAGCTAATATAAATATAAGACAAAACCAATTCATTTGGACATCTAATATTTACCAAGCAATCACACCTTCAAACTCAATAAATTAATTACACACATAAGATAATACACTCTATTCATTCCCTACACATTTAAAGCACTCAAAAGACAATCTATGAGCCATAGTTATCAAGTTAAAAGCTAGATCACTCCATGCATTATCATATAATATGTCACACACTTGTGCACACATATTTCCACACATATGGTAGAACTACATAACTTTGAGGCCCTCTTTAGAGTATTCGATAGTTAGACAACACTTATTGATAGAGGGATCTTTATGGTTAGTTTGATATTGTGAGCTCACTAACCCATTTTGGCAAGATAACCTAACCTAAGGTGGAGAGCTATGATTTGAGCTAAGAATAGTCATTGATAGCCTATACATGAGATCCAAATACATAAAATGAAAGATGATAAAAAACCTAAAAAGACTTAGGTGGTCGCATCTTGATATAATAAATATTTCATATAGGATAGCTGCATCAAGATTCAGACAATAACATCAATGTAAGTGTCCATAGGGCGACACAAGTGTCCAAACAACAATTTTTTTTATTTTATAGAATCTGATAATTATTCTCTAAATGTCAAAATTATTAAAATCTAAATATGTAAATTTTAGATTTATCTATGCATCATTGCATAAGCTAAATATTATTTCTTATTTGTGATTGTGTAATCAAAATGTTTAGTGTTGTACTTTTTAATTTAGTATTTTCATAAATTAGCATTGAAATTGAATATCATAAATTAAATTATTTAATTAGCATGATTTTAATAATAGGTTATCTCATTCTTGAATAACCTATTCCCCATAACCCTTACTTTTAAAAAAGGGTTAAACATTTGGTTGAGAGGATCCTTCCTGAACAAGTTAGTAGATAATTGTAAATACACAAAATAAACTATAAAAATTAGAAATATATTAAATGAAATAAGCAGAATTGAATTACAATGGATCAATTATAAAATCACTAATCTCTTTGAGGGAGCAACTTATTTTGAGAAAGATCAATACAATAAATTTGTGGATGCCTTTATTGGCCTCAATACTTACTTATATACTAACTCTAATTTAAGTGACTACTACTTTCTATGAATGTGGAATAAAACAAAATGCTCATGGGATGAATTAAAAAACATATGCATCCATAGCAATTATTATACTAATAAAGTAAAGAGAAGGGGTAGAATAGGTTCCTAACATCCCCTCCCTCTTAGAAAAATCTTTGTCTTCAAAGCTTTAGATGTGGAAATTGGTGCTGAATCTAAAATAGTGGTTTTCATATGGCATCTTCTGGTTGCATTCCATGCCACTAAATTAAAACCTTTGTGATGGAGTGGGAGAGAAGTTGGCATGTGTGCCTATCCAAGATTTCCCTTGGCTCAAGAATGATGGATCCTTCATCATCAAGCTATGGTAAAATAGTTTGCACTCTGATGTTTGTGCCAAGAAATTTTTTCAGGCAAGAGACATGAAATACTAGGTGAACTCAAAAAAAAGGTGGGAGCTCCAAATTATAAGCATCTGATCCAATCTTCTAGAGAACTTTATAGGGCCCATAGATTTTGGGAGCCAACTTATGATGCCCTTTAAGTTTTAGGGAGGATTGCTTGTATGACTATAGGCAAAGAAAAAACATATCACCTATTTGAAAAGTATGCTCATAATAGTGCCGATCAGCTTGTTATTTCATTCAATTTTGTGCCATATGAAGATTGTCTCACAAGGTGATGAGGATTTGATCCCAAGTTTAAAGAATCATGTCGACCACTTGAATTGATGAACTACTGAGGGTATACGGAAGGAGCATTGGTAGTGCTTAACCATATACTAATTCATATGGAGCCATTTTAGTTAAAGTGTGGTAGGAGGTATTATACCACCATTCAGTGAGGAGGAGCCACTTTGCCCATTGATGTTGTTATTCTAAGGTGAAGCAATGAAGGAAAGTTTCCAAGCATTTGTTGATAATTTTAGTCTGGCCATATATTTATGGATGATATTCGAAACACAACTTCAGTTGGGTACCGGTGTGTTGAAATAGTTCTTTTCAAAAATGGATGGTGAAGGTTACATCATGATCTGAGACAATGGATGAAAGAATGCCGTGAAGATGGAAAATCTGGTCCAAGAAAATTTATGCCATTATGGAGGCAGTATAGGGATAGCTGAGGGCATAAAAATGACTATATTTTGAGAGGTGATCAACCACAACTAAGATCATTGTTTTACCTCCATATTTATAGAGCCTCTTAATGAAATTCATAGAAACATCTATCCAAATCTTGGTAGGGATGGGCAAGGGTTAAAGCAACCCAGGGATGAGTGTGGTTTCACCCTTGTTGCATTGGTAGGTATCACAGTCATCCACCATTTGTTAAATTGCCTTTTTCATTCCCTTTAAAAATAAGTTGTGTCATGCCCACTCAAAATTTTTGAGAAACCCTAAGTTCCCTATGGATAGAGACACATGAAGTTCATAAAATACAACCTATTAAAGATCTATGCTCTTTAAAAGCACTAAATGACCCTTATATCATATAGAAGCACCATCCCAAGAATAATGTGGTACAATAGAGGAGTTAGTGGCCAACTATTGAATAATTTGAGATAATGAGGAGTCATTGACATACCCCTATTGTATAACACCCAACCAATTTAGAATAGGCATAGAAATAGCTAAAAGGGAAGCTTGGTCCATAAATGTGCAAGACAGAACATCATCCACAATATTATCCTTACACTTCTTGTTAGTGATCTCATAGTCATAATTCATGAGTTTGTTGACCCATTTATGTTGTGATGGGGTAGAGACCCATTGTTCCAAGAAATATTTTAGACTTTGGTGATCAGTTTTGATGCAAAAATGATTCTCTAGTAGGTATGAATGCCACTTCTATATTACATGCAAAATAGCCATCATTTCCTTTTCATTAGTAGAGAGTACTAAATTATTGCCAAAAAGAGATTTTTTGGTGAACATAATGGGGAATCATTCTTAGAGGAGAACAACACCAATTCCATTTCTACAAGAATCACTCTTGATAGTGAAGGTCTTGGCAAAATCTTGCATAGTTAGAACATGTGTAGTACACATAGCTTGTTTCAATTCTTTAAATACACACTCAATAACTTGTGTCTATGTAAAAGCATACTTTTTAAACATAGCTATCAGTGGAGATGAAATATTTCCATATTCCTTGACAAACTTGTGATAGTATCTAGTCAGTCCCAAAAAACCATAAAGGCTCTTGAGTGTTTGAGGATGAGGCTAATTTGTCATGGCAATGATTTTTTTAGGATCCACTTGAACCCCTTGGGATGAAATAATATGCCCAAGATACTCCAATTTTTCCTATCCAAAAGCAAATTTGGACTATTTTTTACAAATATGATGGTCAAAGAGAAGTTGTAGTGTGAGCTCTAGATGTTAGAGATGCTCAGACCATGTTTTACTATAGATGAGGATGTCATCGAAGAAGACTAAAATGAGTTTCTGTAGGTAGGGCTGGAATATTTTATTCATCAATGCTTGGAATATTGAAGGAGAATTAGTAAGGCTAAAGGGCATGACCAAAAACTTAGATTAGCTATCATGAATGTGAAAAGATGTCTTAGGGATATCATCCTCATGAAGCTAGATCTAGTGATGTCTAAAGCAAAGATCCAAATTGAACAAAAAATGAGCACCATGAAGCTCATCAATAATAAATATCAAGAAATTATCCTTGATTATGATATGATTAAGTGTGGATAAGTCAATGCAGAGGCACCATGACCCATTTTTTTCTTAACAAGGAGAACTGGAGAAGAATATGGGCTAGTACTAGGGCGAGTAATGCCTTGCTTCAGTAAGTCTTGAATAAACATCTTGATCTCAGTATTTTACTAAAATAGGTAGTGGTAGGGATTAATGTTAGGAGGAATGCTTCCAAGAAGGATATGAATATGGTAATCTTCTGGCTGTGAAGGTGGCAATCTCACTAGTTTGATAAAGACACGTGCATACCTATGCATAATGGTTTGTAGATTAGGAGTGGAGACTATTGATGGTTGCATTTGAATGGAAGGGAGCTAGGTAATGACACCATGTGAATTATTATTAACAATATTTTCCATGTCATGTGAACTAATGATGCTAAGAGACCCTAGTTATAAGCCTTTCAATGTGTGTTTTTGCTCATTATCTAAAAACTGCATCTAAAGTTTAGCAAAATCCCATAAGATGGGTCCAAGTGTGTGTAACCATTGGGATACAAAAACAACATCACATTTTCCTGAAGGCAAGACAAACATGTTAGAGTGCAAGTTATAATATTTAATAGAGATACACACATTATGACACTTCCCTTTGCAAGGTAATGTGCCCCCATTGGCAATCATGACTTCAAAGTTAGATCAAGGATAGACAAAAAAAATTAGTCTATTTAGTGATTTGAGGGTCAATAAAGTTATGAGTGCTACCAAAATCAATGAGTATTGTGAGAGGGAGCTTATTGAATTAAACCTTGACTTACATATTTTTTGGGGTGGTGACTCCTAATAATACATGAAGAGAGATCTCTAGTTGGTCTTCATGAGGAACAGGTTCTATAATCGACTGAGCTTCTTCTGAATCATCTATTGTATCCTGAACATCTTTTCAATCTTCAATTTTAGGAGGAGAGTCCACATCTAATAGGTAGATATTTTTCTCAACACATCGATGTCCCTAAGTGATTTTTTATCATAATTATAACATAGTCCTTTTTCTCTATAGGTTTGCATCTCTAATTTATTCAAATGCTTGAGAGAAGTGGTTCTAAAAGTTGGCATTATTTGAGATCATTATGGAGTTATATTTATAAATGAAGTAAAATTAGATTTAAATCATTATTGAGCTATGATCTTATCCTCTACCAACTTAGCCAACCTTAAGGCTTCCATCATTATGTTGGCATGGAACATTTTGACCTTAGATCCAATTGCATCCTTCAGTCCACTAACAAAACAACTCTTGAAGAATTCAGTAGACAATCCCTCTATGTAATTGGCCAGTTTTTCAAATATTATTTGGTATTCTCTAACACTTCCTATTTGTCAAAATTTAGTGAGTGCTCTTGTGAAATCATCAAAAGCACTAGGGCTAAACCATTGCAAAATGAGGGTGCAAAAATTCATCCATCTTAGCTCATCATGAGCCTTGGTATACCAATGATACCATTGAAGGGAATCAAGTTCCAAGTGAAAGGATGCAAGTGAAACCTTATTAACATCAAAAGTATTATACAAACTAAAATATTGTTCTACTTGATAGATCCATCTAGTCAGATCTACACCATTTAATCAAGGAAAATCAAGCTTTAACCCACTAAAATTATTGGAAGAAGAAAATCTGGTGTCAAAAGAGGACTTTGGATGTTGTCTATTGTTTAAGGTGGTATGTTGAAGGCTGAAGCTGAATTTTTTTTCATCAAGATCTTTGATGTGTGTCTTGAGGGTAGCAATTTCATCCTCCATGTCTTTTTACTCTTGTTCGGGTTACTACCATGACCCGAATAAGAGATTTTTTTTTGCAATGGGTAGGAAAACTAGAGTTAAGACATGTTTAGTAATGAAAGTTTGTGATTTGGGAAAAACCAGAAGGGGTAAAGGTACTTTTACTAATTTTTTTACATAGTGGGAGTATGATTGATGAAGGTGAGGGAAATTTTAGGAGTGAAAATGGAAAAACTATAAAATTTATCAAAGAGGGGAAAATGAGCAAAAAAGGGAGATGAACACCATGGAATTTTTTTGAGGCAAATGGATAAAAATAGAAGAAGTTATGGCAAAACTTGAAAAAAGGGAAAATTGAGATTTGTGAGAATTAGGAGCAAAATCAGGATATGGGACCTCAAGGTTTTCTATTTTTTGTTTGGCTACAAGTCCTCTGAGAGTCTTCAAATACTCTGCTACTAGTTTATTTTTTTGATAGTCTATTGAAAATATTCTAAAATTGATAGAAATGGGCCCCAAGTTTTAATGGCTGCCTAAGGGTTTAAAGATATCTCTCTAGCCACCAATGTCGTTTGAGTGAGTACCATTCTCTAAAAATTTTTTGGCCATGAGTTTACCTCTAAACAATAGCTCTTGGTTTTCCTCACGTATGGGAACTAGTCAATCAGGAAGGGGCCATTACCCATTTTGCTAGTAGGTCCTTGCAATGGGTCAACTACTTTAGGTTTCCTATGGTACTCCTCATAATGAGTTTTAGGGCTTTCACCCAAGCACTTACCACAATTATGTGGGTAGGTTTTTACCTTGGTCTAAAATAGATTATTTTGATATATAAAAATACTTAAATAAGTTATGTAGTGGAATAGAAAAACATTTTTAGAAAAAATCTTTTGGCCCTGAAAAATGCTCTGATATTAGATGAGAGGATCCTTCCTGAACAAGTCAGTAGATAATTGCAAATACATGAAATAAACTAAGAAAATTAATAATATATTATATCAAATAAGTAGAACTAAATCATAATGGTTGAATTGTAGAATCACTGGCCTCTTTGAGGGGGTAACCTCCTTTGATCAAGCTTAATAAAATTTTTGTGGATGCTTTCATTGGCCTCAACACTTACTTATATACTAAGTATAATCTAAGCAACTAGTACTTCCCATGAATGTGGAATAAAAAAAATGCTAACAAGATGACTTATAAAGCATATGCATCCATAACAACTATTATACTAACAAAGTAAAGAGAATGGGTAGTACGAGTTGTTAACATTGGTGAACCTAACCTCTAAGTCTTTATAACTAGTGTTTATTTTTATTTCTCCTAGTTTTTATATATTTTTCTTGGCTAACCATAAAATATATAGATGGTTTTGATGAATATGATGCAAAAAATATTCATATTATCAACCAAGATTACTTAATGAAAAATGTGGCCCAATCCAAAAAAATAACATAACATGAACAATCCTCTCTAAAATATTATATAAGGCCTTCTCTGATTCCTTTAGATGGGGATAACTACCATCCCTCAAACTAGGTCCATACTCCTACCATTAAAAAGAATGAGTTAATCACCTTTATATCTTTAAAGGAGGATGATAATCCAAATTATCCTATATCAACCATGACACAATTAACCATTAATGAGCCTAATTTTCCACAATTTGATCTTACTACCTTCTGAAATGTTCATAAATAAATAATGGCTTCTTTAAAAACTGTACAATGATATACCATTACCAAAATTACCAAAGTTTTCAAAATAAGGTACTATTACCAAAAATTTAAAAGTTTAATAAATGAGATACCATTACCAAAGGTTCCAATTTTTTCAAATGATATACCATTACTAAAGGTTCCACAACAACCTAATCATGAGGAGAAATATATTATGCCTATGTTTCAAATAAATGATACATCACAACCAATGAATACACCTTTGAAAAATGTAACACTTCCTAATATTCATCTAATTTCTATGATGAATGTTATAGGAAACATTCAGAGACACGTTTCAATTATCACTTTATAAATATTATCATGCAAAGTTTATATTCAGGATAATGTAATTACAAATCAACCCCTTGCTAAACATGTTTTTGAATATTTCCATCCACAAGATTTCATTATGCCCATTTTACCTTTTTTATTTGGCCATTAACACCCTACAAACCATATAATTTAATTTGTACATTCTTTTGGTCACTGGGCTAAAGATGAGTGTTTATTTTTAAAAGCTTTTCATCGAATAAATCTTGGAATTTGTTCTATAATTTACCTAATGGATCCTTAGCTACTTTTACACTATAAAAATGTTTTCTTCCTATATTTTAATACATATAATATGCCAAAATCTACATTGAAACACTTTCAAAGCTTAAAACAACATGATAATGAGTCCATCCAAGATTATACTACACAATTTAAGAATGCTTCATCTTTCCTAGCATATCAACTCTCTGATTTATAATTACAATTCATATTCAATCAAGGTCTTTCATCTCCACTCAAAGAGATAGTATTAAATAAGTGATATACCTCATTTGATCACTTATATATGGATACATGCATATGATTCCTTTTTACTCAACAATGCCAAGGTGTTAAATATCTCACCTACAAAATGTTAAAGCTTCATGTATAATACATACACTAACACAAGATTTCCAAAAAATGATCATATACAAATATTTGGCATACCAAATATTTATTTGACACTATTCAAACAATTGTTCAACATATGATCAATATTCAATCTACCTCATTCATTACTTAAGAATGCACCTACCACTATTTTAGGTAATAAAATACTCACCAAAAGGACTTGATAATCACATTTTTTATGAGATGAACTTATTTTAGACATAGCCATATGGACTCTAAAACCAATGAATCTTATTATAATGTAAGATATTTATCACAACTTGTGATACCATAGAAAATACTTACATCACAAGGGAACTTGAAAAGATTCTTTTGGATATTTGATATTACCAATTGCTTATGGTCCAAGTGTTATCCAAATAAAAATATGGGTCATGCCTCATACCTTTGAACATTAATTTACATTGGGAACATTTTGGATATATCTAATTGGAGCCATAATTGATCAAAATCAAAAGGGCTTTTAATTTTCCTTGAAGGGATGAATGGTTAACATACCACACAATGGTGATAACAATCCTAATCATGGAGTAAGTAGAGAGGAGGAACATTCCATGTGTCTTTTTCACTCTCAATGCATACATAATGATAAATGATGAATCTTTTTAATTAAAAATTCCTAAAAAATCAAATATTCAATAAAATATAAAAACATTTAGATAATTCAAAAATACCAAAAATATTTAACATTTCATATGTTTATTAGCTTTTGCATATGTTTTTTACTTTGTGTTAGTATATAACATATAATTTATACACACACATATTTTTCACAGGTACTTGAGTGTGATATAAGCATACATTAGACCCATGATATGTCAAGTATGTAGATGTTGGGACTTTCCTCTTCCAACATGATACACTACATTAGGGGCATATTGATTCTATATGATCATGATTGACACATGTTATATTATTTTATGATCATTTTCCATTATCTTACAAAGCTTATATAACTTAAAAATTTCTATATTCATGTTACTATCTTAAAAAGTGTATTTAATATGCTATTCTACATGACATTTTGATAACACATATATGTATGTACTAGTATGGCATGTTTATGCTAGTTGTTTATGTCTCATTACTTCATCTATTTTAAATTAGCTTACTTGAGTGTACTTCTGGTTTGCTTATTTATCTTGCTTGTGAAATATTTTGAATGTGTTCCTTTGATTTTTGGCCATAATGCCCTAAGTGTTGCTTGTTTATTTGGTGTGTGTAAATTTACACACGTCTTCCACTTGAGTGTTTGAAATTTGAACATGCCCCTTATTTGAAGTCTCTTTGGACCCCTCTTTGTGTGACATTTGAGTACTCTTGCATGTGTGCTTGATTGTTTGATGAGTTTGTTATCTTTTTTATGTTTCAATTATTCATATCATGGATCTTAGGGATTATTATATATGCATAATATAAGCTTCATTGATACATCTACTTTGACATGACACTATTAGATGCTTCTTTACTACATGATTCATATAGATATAACATAATTGTCTTATCCTTTTGAGATAAGGTAATTATCAATTTTACAATCACCTCACCTCAAAAGGGGTAGGGGATGAGGGGCGTAATTGTGGGGGCATGTCATAGATACATGAATTCATGTACAAACAATTGTCACAATGAACATAATTTGAGTCAATTTACATGATTCAAATATACATTTAGGATAAAATTTTATGCATTGGGCATAAATTTAGGACATAGATTTTTAGATTTATGGTATATATTATATATCATAGATTACCTTTTGATATATACTTAAAATTGAGACATATTTAAGGTGTAGATGCACCAAATTACATATATACTTTCAAAATTATACATACATATATGCACTAACCTTACCAATATGCAACATTTAAAATTTTATTTGCTATAGTATTTGGATCTTTTTGATTAGTGAAATAAATATTATATGCCTTATATGGAATTGGCACTATGATTCCATTATTTTGGGTTGATATGGTTACACCATTTGAATTGAGAAATATTGGCTAAATTGGCTAGATTGGTTACACTAGAGTTGTGGGATTTAGATTCTATGCTCTTGATGGACTTTAAAAAAATCATCCTTAAACCAATTTTGGGGCATGATGCCACTCCAAATTTTATTCATCACATCTCCAAGGTCCAATTGTGAACCTCTCTCTAATGCTTTAGCTAGGAAGCATATTTACCAAGACAAACTACCAAAATGCAACATGGTTGCACTGATACATAGGTTTAATCCTTCTTTGTTCTCTTTCTTTAAAGTAATTCTAGATTATATTTAATAATTACTCCTGTAACATGTTCTTGGTTTCATATCATTTGTATACAAAAAACTCAAGTGGGCTCAAATAAAGACAAGATGTATTATACACATCATGATACACTTTATTTACTTTAACATAGTAATTTTAGTATTATGAATTACTAGATTAAACTAGGGTTAAATGTAGATGAATAAATATTGATTTATATGTTAAACTAGTCTTGTACACTTTAAAAATATATCTCAAGGATCTACCCTTCAGTTTGACCTTCTTTGTAGCCAAAAGGCTCACACTCACCACCTTACTAGGTCTAATTACTTTCTACTTAGTCCAATATGGATTATTCTAATTATCTCAATCACCTGTAACTAAAAAACACCTAAATATAATCTATATCATTCATAGTAAATTATAGAACCTCAACAAATTTTCTTCATCCTATACAATTGTATTTAGGGTAGGATAGTATCATTGACATTATTGTCCCTAATCTATGCACTACCTTTGCATAATTAAACACACTCCTTATTTATTCCTCTATACATAGATCACACATATCATGAAATCCTTCACATTCCCCTACATGAATATTAATCATACTTACATACACAAGTCCCATGCTTGCTCATAAACTTATGTACAATGATCACCTTAGATCATAGCCTGTGCATCTCACTGTGTACTCCTTAGCTCACAATACTGTGCACCTTAATATCATCTACTCATAGAATAACTTACTCCATTAGGCACCACTTTATCATAACCACATGATGGCCTACCCAAACCATGTGTCTTAATTAGCGGTCCCATATCAATCTAGAATATCAAGATTTTTTTTAGCTGTTACCTGGGATTATTAGATCATGACTATTAGTGAACAATTAATAATTATGCGATTGAACTAGTGGTCAATACACAATTGGAAACTCTATCATAGGCATGTAGGGAGGGTGATACATGTCAACCATACCTTTGTTTTACTTTATATTAGTCTTTGTGACTATCCTTATAATCATGCATATTAAATATGTAACATATGTATCCAACCATAAATAGTTAGGTCGATGCCATACATAATCATAACATAGATAACATGATCTATGTATCTTTTTTGTAACACATGAACTGTAATTCATTACATCAATTTTACCTATTATTTACTATTGAATAGAAGTTGCATTTCTTATAAGTAAGACTTCCATTCCATTAAATGTGTTTTGATTGTTTAGTCTGAATACATCTCGATGCATTCACTTTGCACAACCAAATTTGGTTTTCCCCCACACACTTAGCCTTGGGACCTATAGTGTGGATCATTTATATAATAATAGTATCTCTTTTCCTTTCTATATTTGTAAACATGTGAATGAAACTAGAGAGAAGGTCCAACTATTAGTTCTATCTCAAAAATTATAGATGAATGTTGTAGTAAAAATAAAATGGTTGATACCTAAAAGCAACTTGAGGTATCCACATAAGTTTGAAGGCTCATCATTGATGCACTTGAGGCACAACACACCAATTTTTTTGGTTAGTTCCATGAATTAATGATGTAGCTCAACCTGATGCCTTCCCATCCATCTCCATAATACACTCAACAATGTTTTCAGTAATAAACACCCTTCAAAGTGCAAGTCAATCTTGACATCCCACTATTTGAAGGAAAGATCAATGCCAAAGCATTGGATGCCTAGATTTAATAACTTATATTTGTGTAAAAATGGAGTTCTTTGAAAGAATGACCAGGAGATACACAGGATCCACAGGATCAATCTAGGAGAGAGAACCCACAACAAATAACCTGCAAATATTTCTAGAGAATAAATAAATTTGTCACACCTAAAAAATAGGTGGTAATCCACAAATTTCTCTGTATATTCTCAATAATCTCTGATTGATTTCTCATATAATGCAAAGTATTTATAATACAAATAGTTTGTTTCATGTTAACAAACTATTTGTAATGATTACAAAATAGAGAAAACAAACTATTTGTTTTCTCATACTACGAACAAATATATTGTTGAGAAATTCTCAACAATAAAATAAATTAACCGAGGTAAATAAATTTTACCCTTGGTAATAAATATCTTACCCTATTAACCCTAGGTAAGCTTAAATATGCATTATTCCAACACCCTCCCTTAAGCGAAACATAGGGAGAATGACAAACAAGGATGGGTCCCGGCTACTAGGCCTGATAAGGTACCCATGTACAAACCAATCAAAATATATGAAAAATAAAGGAAGGAAGGACTTCATGGGAAATCCCCCCCAAGGACAACTTCCTTCACCCCAAGCATCGCTCGCAACTGAAGATAATGAGGAGAAGCCAAAGGTTTAGTGAAGATGTCTGCAATCTGCTCAGCTGTAGGCACAAACTCCAAAGAAAGAACTCCATCCTGAATAAGATGTCGAATGAAGTGCATGTGAATCTCAATGTGTTTTGTCCGCTGATGCTCAATAGGATTGCGTGAAATAGAAATCGCACTTTGGTTATCACACCAAAGAGTAGTAGGACCCTGCTGTGTGAAGCCAAACTCTCCAAGCAACTGTCGAAGCCAAAGTATCTCTTGACTAACTTTGACAACACCTCAATACTTAGCCTCAGTAGAGGACAATGCAATAGCAGTCTGATTTTTGCATGCCCAAGCAACTGGACCTGAACCAAGTGTGAAAGCAAATCCATAAGTGGACTTGCGAGTGTCAACATCACCAACCCAATCAGAGTCAGTGTATCCAACAAGCTGTGTAGAACTCTGTGGTGTGTAATGTATACCAAAGTGAGTGATGCCCCGAATGTAGCACAAAATATGCTTGGCTGCTTGCCCATGACTCTCATGAGGCTCATGTGAGAATCGAGAGACAAGGTTCACAACAAATGTGATGTCAGGACGGGTATGAGTTAGGTATAAAAGACTACCTACAAGTTGCCTATACAAAGTGGAATCAACAAGAGGAGTCATACAAGTGGCAGACAACACAATACCTAACTGATATGGAGTGGGTGTAGGCTTACAATCAACCATGCCAAATCGATGAAGAAGATCTGTCGCATACTTCTGCTATCCAATAGAAATGCCCTCAGAAGACTGAAAAACTTGAAGACCAAGAAAATAATGTAGAAGTCCCAGATCTGTCATATCAAACCTATCTGCCAACTTGTCCTTGATGTCATGTATCAAGGAATTTGAACTACCAGTGAGGATGAGATCATCAACATACAAAACCAAAATGACAAGCTCCTCACCTTGCTTCAAGATGTATACATTGTGATCTGACTCACAACGAATAAAACTAGAACTCCAAAGAAAACTATCCATCTTCTCGTACCAAGCTCTAGGAGCTTGTTTGAGGCCATAAAGAGAACAACGGAGTCTACAAACCAAGGATGAGTCCTGCACAAATCCTGGAGGCTGCTCCATATAGATCTCCTCATGGAGATCACCATGTAAGAAAGCACTCTTCACATCCATCTGAAAAATAGACCAAGAATGTGAAGCAGCAAGAGAGAGTACAAGCCGAATAGAATCCATCTTAGCTACAGGGGCAAAGGTCTCAGAGTAATCAACCCCTTCAACCTGTGAAAAACCCTTAGCTACTAATCTAGCTTTGTACTTATCTACTGATCCATCTGCAGCATATTTGGTCCTATAGACCCATTTACATTTTACAAGTTTTCTTCCCTTAGGAAGAGGGACAAGATCCCAAGTATCATTCTTCATTAATGAAGAATACTCATCATACATAACAACATCCCACTCGGGTATACCAATAGCCTCAGAAAACAACACTGGATCATCTGTACAAGCTTGTCCCAAAAGAGCAACACCAGATGTCTGTGAGCAAGTGTGATGAGAATCAGATGGATCACCAACAAAAGAACCAGCTGCATGTAGAGTGCTCTTTGCCCATTTAGGCAAAGGTGGTGAAGAAGATGGCTATGGTGGCTGAATAAGTGCAACATCATCATCATCAACAATAGAAAGCAAATCCTCACTATCCTCAGTAGAAGGAGGGGGAGAAGAAGAACTAGATGTACACTCCTATGGAGTGGGTAGCTCATCAACCTGAACATCCCGTTGAAACAACACATCATGTGTGACAGGATCAAAAAGACGGTAGGCTTTTACATCTTCACAATAACCAACAAAAATGAGTGGTTGGCTTTTCTTCTCCAATGCTTTACGTTTGTCATCAGGAATGAATGCCCATGCTTGACTCCCAAAGATGCAAAAATCTGAAACATCAGGCTTGATCCCAGACCAAGCTTCTTCTGGTGCCATATTTTGCACAACTTTGTGAGGCATACGGTTTTGAATGTAATTTTCACAATTTACAGCTTCAGCCCAATATTGTGGACCCAAATTTTTAGAGTGAATCATACAATTAGCCATCTCTTTCAATGTTCAATTCTTCCTCTCTGCTACACCATTTTGTTGAGGAGTGTGTGGTACAATGAACTGATGTTGTATCCCATGCTCAATACAAAAATCATAGAAAGCATTACTGTCATATTCCCCCCCATTGTCAGTGCGTATCTTCTTAAGAGGAAGAGATGATTGTTTTTCAACAAAGGCTTTGAAGGCCTTAAAAGTCTCAAAAACTTCACTTTTCAACTTGAGAAAATATACCCAAGTTTTACGAGTGAAATCATCAATGAATGTGAGTGCATATTTAGCCCCTAAAAAAGAACGAGTTGGAAAAGTCATCAAATCACTATGAACCAACCCTAAGGGTGCATTTGCACGTGTGGCCTTACCAACTAGAAATGGATCCTGGTGTTGTTTACCAACTAGACAACCAGGACATACCCCATCAATACATGAGACCTTAGGAAGGCCTTTTACAAGATGTTTTGTACTCATTTGTTGCATATATCCATAACTCAAATGTCCTAATCTCTCATGCCACAATTTGCTGAGATTATTACCATGTGCTATAAGTGAAGAACCAGAAGACACAAAAGACTCAAACTTATCAAAAGTATAGAGTCTTGCAGTATGGTCTGCTGTACCTGTAGCAACTATCTCACTAGGATCATTACATTCTCTTATTACAACATCATGTGAAGTAAACTCCACAGTTTTACCAGTACCAGAATTACATATTTGATATACAGAGAGAAGATTAGAAGAGATTTGGGGTACAAGTAATACATTGTTAAAACATCCATCCTGTTTATCAACAGTACCTGATCCCAAAACTTCAATCTGTGAGGAGTTACCCATAACAATATGTGATGTACTGCAATCTGTAAGAGAAGACAATAGATCTTTAGAATGTGTGAGATGGTGAGAAGCACCTGAGTCAAAAATCCATTGATCCTGACATGAAGATATAGCCCTAGCTGAAAGTGCTTTCCCTTTTCCTGCAGAAGTAGAAGGAGATGGAGACGGAATGGAAATTTTGTGTTGTCTAACCGCTGCCTCTAATGCTTCCATCTTCTTAAAACATCTACTTTCATCATGATTAGGACCACCACAAAAATTACATGGACCAAATGTTTTCTTCTTTTGCTTAAAGGACTTTTTGGTCTTAGTAGATTTAGAATGATGAGGTGATTGGGTGGTGGACTCTGGAGGGTTATTTGAAGGTGCTTGCTTTTTAGACTTAGGTGAAGGTTTTCCTTTAGAAGAATTAGCAACTAGAGCATGACTAGGACCAGGTAGAGCATCTAAGGCCATTAATTTTGTTTGCTCTTTAGTCAATCTTTCACAAAAAACTTCAAAGGAAGGCCATTTGAATTCATCACCTAATGTATCCATCATAGTATAAAAAGCAGAGGAAAAAACACTATATGGTCCTTTCAAATTTGACAAAATCATGAAAATGCACTCTTGATCACTTTTATCCTTGTCACTATCTTTCAACTATGACCTTATAAATTTGAATTTTGCCAAGAATTCATCTATTGAAGGGAAATCTGATGGAGAGAGAGTACTCAATTCTGCATCTAATTGCAAAATTTTAAACTCATTAACTTTGCCAAATAGGTTTTTAAATTTCTCCCATACCTCTTTTGGCGTATTAGCATCTGCAATGTGAAATTAAAGATTATCTGAGACATTGAGGCAGATCAATCCAAGAGCCTCATCCTGCTTACAACCATATGCATATTTGTCTTTTTTAGTGGTGAATGCTGCAGGGGTTGTTTCAGAAAAAATTCTCCATAAGCCCTTTGATTGAAGGAGTTGTTGCATTTTTAGCTTCCAAACATGGTAATTTGTAGAATTTAGAGGTTCAAACAATCGAGATTCCATTCCCGAGGAAGATGATGAAGTTGACAAGAACAATCTAGACATTTGTTTTTCCTCAAAAAACACCCCTCCCGTTACAATTTAACGTCTCCCGATGAAAAAAAATTTAGCCTTGACTTATAAAAAATTAAAAAATGGATTTTATGCAAAAAAAATTTAGGGGGATTTGACCCCAAGACCTCCTCCCTACAAATTTTTAACAAAATATCTTTAGCCGCTTTAGCAAAGTCAAATTTGAACTTTCAAAGCTAGAGACTTGCATTTAAACCACTAAAAATTAAAATAATTAATTAAAAAAAGGCCAAAAATGACTCACACATGTGAGATATCAGCTGAATAATCTTTGTATTTATCAAAAATAAACTCTTTTTCCAGCAAGGCGTGGTGGTCAGGGAAATATTTGAGAAAAATAGCCAAGGAAAAAACACCTTTCAGCAATGCAGAATGGCTCCACTTGATCTACGAAAAAAGACTGTACAGCCTACTCCAAATCCATCCTTCTCAGCATGAAATGAAATATTTTGAAGTCTGATATCACATGAAATTTTCATATTTGGATTTTATGCAGCATAAGGCATTCAAAAATAAGAAATCCGTACAGCTATGCAGCAGACAAAAAAATAGTTTTTAAATTCCTGTTGTTGGCTTCCAAAACGTTGTACGGACTGATCAAAATTCATCAAAAATTATATGTGTTAGGTTGTGGAGCTAAAAGCTTCAACCTTTGCAAACTGAGGAACAGATGGTTGCTGAGTTCTACAGGAACTGGCGTCGGCAGCAGGACCGACGTCGACAGAATCCAGTGCAGAAGGCCACCGGCGACGGCAGTAAGTCGGCCGACGTTGGCAGAACCAGACAAGCAAGGACCGACGTCGGTCGCCTGTGTGTTCCAAAACTGCCCGTTTCACGGACAGTTAGTTAAGTGAACGAAGAGTTTGCATGTTGAGACCAGTTAGAGTCTTGTGCTGCGAGGACAATTGTCTAAATTAAGAGTCTAAGTTATTGTTTGAGTTAGGGATCTATTTATAGACCCATTGGCATGTATTGTATAAGGCATGAGATAGAAAGGAAGAGTTCCTTCTAGTTGTAAGATCTGTGAGTTGCAGGTTGTTGCAAGCTCATTGGGGATCTACATGTGAGTTTGGTCTTTGAATTACAGGTTGCAGGTTCATGAGAGATCAGCTTGAAGTGCTATAGAGTGCTTGATGTACCGGCAGGGTTATTACTGACTGGTTGGTGAGGTGAACACCAATTCTGTGTGTGAGTTGGTTGTTGGGACCATTTTTGTGTAGGAGAGTGTGTGTGAGAAGAATTACTGTACACTTGAGGTGTGGCGAATCTCTGTAAGGTGAAAGAGTGTGGCGGCTCTTTGTTGTATTCTTTTTTGTTAGTGTTAATACAAGATAGTGTATTGTCTCTCATATTCTGTGCTATTGGTGAATTCTAGTTACTTGTGTTTCTGGTTATTTCCGCATATTCAATTGCTTATATTTGGTAATCATACTGTGCTCTTTCTGAGGAGCAAGATCCCAACTAGTGGCATCAGAGCATATTTGTTGTTCTAGATTCCTGACAACTGGTATCAGAGCCTTAGTTGTAGGTTCTTAAGCTTGATACCAACAATTGGTATCAGAGCTTTAGGTTGGGATACTAACAGATTGGTGCAGATCTGGGTAGTGTGTTTTGATTTCAGGTTACTCACAGGGTTTCTGTTTGAGTGGGAGTTGAGCAATGACAGAAAGCAGTCAACTACGAATGGAAAAGTTCAATGGCAAGAACTACCAATTATGGAGGATGCAGATTGAGGACTATCTGTATCAGAAAGATTTGTACTTACCGTTGGGTGGGGTTGCTAGCAAACCCTTAGATATGAAAGATGAAGAATGGGAGGTTCTTGATCGGAAGGCTCTGGGATCTGTTAGATTGAGTCTTGCATCATCTGTGATTTCCAGCTTATCACAGTGTAAGACAACGGTGGAGTTGATGGAATCTTTGGCAAATTTATATGAAAAACCCTCAGCTTCGAATAAGGTATTTCTTATGAAGCATTTATTTAATTTGCAAATGTTGGAAGGTGGATCTGTTCATAGCCATCTTAGTGATTTCCATGGTTTAGTAAACCAGTTAAGTTCAGTCAATATTGTATTTGATGATGAAATAAGAGCTCTCTTAATCTTGTGTTCATTACCTGAAAGTTGGGAAGGTTTGGTAATGGCAGTTTCTAATACTGTGTCTCCTTCAAAAGTCCTAAAAGTGGATGATATTGTAAGTGTGATCTTGAACGAAGAGATACGCAGGAAAAGCACAGGTGAATCATCTGGAGATGCTTTGAGTGTTGAAGGAAGAGGAAGGCCAAGAGAGAAGATAGAGCGTGGGAGATCAAGGTCGAAGACGGGCAAGAGATCCAAGTCCAGGTATGGCAAAATAACCTACTGGAAATGTGGAAAGCAAGGGCACTTAAAGAGAGACTGCAGATCGGGTACAGATCAGCATGAAGAACATGAAGAAGAAGTAGATGTTGCGGGTTACATTGCACAGGATGCTCTGGTATGTTCTTTGGATAAAGTAGAATCTTGGGTATTAGATTCTGGTGCCTCTTTTCATGCATCCCCACATAGGGAATTTTTTCATGAGTATGTCCAGGGAGATTTTGGAGAAATTTGTGTAGGGGATGGTAAGTCTTGTCAGATTGTTGGCAAAGGCAAAGTGAAGCTGAAACTGCAGACAGGTAACACATGGGTGTTAAAGGAGGTCATGCACGTCCCAGTTCTGAAGCGGAATCTGATTTCTGTTAGAAGTTTGGGTGAAGAGGGTTGCACAGTAACTCTCACAGCGGACTCTTGGAAGGTTACCAAGGGTACACTTGTTATAGCTAGAGGTAAGAAAGTAGGTACGCTTTATCTATCTACTTGTTTTACTGATTCTTCTTCTAGGTTATCTACTTCAGCTGTAGATTCAGAGATGTGGCTTGATAGGCTTGGTCACATAGATATGAAGGAGATGCTGGTTCTTGAGTCAAAGGATATGCTTTCGGATTTGGAAGGCATGGATCGTGATTTTTGTATGCAGAAGAAAAAGGTGAGATTTCTTGAGGAATCCGATGTTAGTGACAAGAACAGGAAAGCCTTGGTTTTCAAGGAGAAGGTGACGGACAGAGTTCAGCATAAAGTGCAGATGAATTCTGAGCAGAGCAAGGGTGATTTGGACAAGGGTTTGATCCAAAAGGAGCTCACGGGAAAAAGTCAGGTCTCACAAGAAAAACACAGAGACCGACGTCGGCAGGAAAACTAGCGTCGGTGTCCAGACAGGGACCGATGTCGGCTATGTGCAGCCCGACGTCAGTGACTCAGGGCAGACAGAGACCGGCGTCGGCCAGGGGAAACCGACGTCAGCGGAGAGGCAGTCGCAGGGAACCGACATCGGTCGGCTGTAGACTGAGATGTGACCGGCATCGGTCACTGAGACGAATTTTGGGTGGACAGCAAGCTGTCATGGAGTCTCAAGCACCCATATGGAGGACTGAAGGTGTAAGTAAGTTCTTAAATTCGTCATTTCCCTTCTTTACACTACTTGTTGCTCACTTATGGCATAGGACCAGGAAGTTATTGAAGAAGCAGAATAGGTAGATGCAGGAAACAGTGGGAGCTAGGCATGAATGAGGATGTGATTCCTTGGAGAAGAACCAAACAGGTGTTTTGGGTAGTGTGGCCAGTTGGAAGTAAGCACTGAGAGACGAATGGATGTTAAGGATGAAGAAGAGCGGAAATGGTTACGTGAGATGGAAGATCAGGGTATTTGATCTTGTATTAGCTGCAGGGCAATGGAGGTTTGTTCATTGTGTTTCTCTTTACCAGGTTGGATAGTATTAGCTACACTATCCTATTTTCTGTATGATGTGCTTGTTGCAGGGTTACATATACAGGTATTGCTGAACTAAAGGTAAAGCTAGTTTAGGGGTTTGTCATGGAGAATCTGGGAGCAGCAAGATTCTTTGGCAAGAGTGTGTTCTAGAGACATGGAAGGTCATGTGTTGACTTTGTTTCAGGTTGATTGTGTGAAACCGGTTAGCACGCCGATGGTTAGACAGTTCTATGAACAGGTGTCTTGATTCACATAATGAGGTTGAGTGCATGGTATGTACTAAACCTGAGTTTTCCCAAGCAGTGGGAGTTGTCACAAGTTAGGAGTCAATCCGGGAGAGAACCATTGGAGGTCAGTTCAGTGGATTCTTACTGGGACCAGCAGCAGGTGCACATGCTATGCAGGGTCAAGTTCTTTTTCTACATGGTTGTAGATGCGGATGTGGTAGGTAATTTGGATGACAGGTTTTGCACCACGGATTTAGTGGTGGTTGGTCTTCAAGGGTGATTTTGAAGATGGATACATAGCCAAGGTAACAAACTAGACGGTGTACAGGTTGCAGCTGTTTATCTCCAAGTGGGAGATTGTTAGGTTGTGGAGCTAAAAGCTTCAACCTTTGCAAACTGAGGAACAGATGGTTGCTGAGTTCTACAGGAACCGGCGTCGGCAGCAGGACCGACGTCGGCAGAATCCAGTGCAGAAGGCCACCGGCGACGGCAGTAAGTCGGTCGACGTCGGTAGAACCAGACAAGCAGGGACCGACGTCGGTCGCCTGTGTGTTCCAGAACTGCCCGTTTCACGGACAGTTAGTTAAGTGAACGAAGAGTTTGCATGTTGAGACCAGTTAGAGTCTTGTGCTGCGAGGACAATTGTCTAAATTAAGAGTCTAAGTTATTGTTTGAGTTAGGGATCTATTTATAGACCCATTGGCATGTATTGTATAAGGCATGAGATAGAAAGGAAGAGTTCCTTCTAGTTGTAAGATCTGTGAGTTGCAGGTTGTTGCAAGCTCATTGGGGATCTACATGTGAGTTTGGTCTTTGAATTGCAGGTTGCAGGTTCATGAGAGATCAGCTTGAAGTGCTATAGAGTGCTTGATGTACCGGCAGGGTTATTACTGACTGGTTGGTGAGGTGAACACCAATTCTGTGTGTGAGTTGGTTGTTGGGACCATTTTTGTGTAGGAGAGTGTGTGTGAGAAGAATTACTGTACACTTGAGGTGTGGCGAATCTCTGTAAGGTGAAAGAGTGTGGCGGCTCTTTGTTGTATTTTTTTCTGTTAGTGTTAATACAAGATAGTGTATTGTCTCTCATATTCTGTGCTATTGGTGAATTCTAGTTACTTGTGTTTCTGGTTATTTCTGCATATTCAATTGCTTATATTTGGTAATCATACTGTGCTCTTTTTGAGGAGCAAGATCCCAACTAGTGGCATCAGAGCATATTTGTTGTACGGACTGATCAAAATTCATCAAAAATTATATGGATAGAAATATATAAGAGTCATATTTCATTAACAGGTCTCATATTTGAAAAAAGTCAACCGTACGATCTGCCACATTAGAAAAACGGACAGGTACTGCAGTCTGCCAACAGTCTGCCAACAGGGACCAGTCTGCAAGTTTTTGAATGAAAGAGCTGTACGTCCTAATCCAAATGCGAAAATTCAAATTGAAATGGATTCCTAAATTGATTTCCTACGCCTCCATGAAAAAAATTTGATTTTTGAAATCTTTACGGTCATTTAATGATCATAAAGTACAGAATTTTTAAAAAAAAACTAGTAAATAAGAACCAGAATTTGAGAGAATTAAAAATATCTGTAACACATAAATAAAATAATATTTTTGAATGTGTTAAAAGATGAAAAATTTCAGGGAAGAGGATCTTCAACTGGAACTCCAAGCTCTGATACCATGAAGGAATGAGCAGGAGATACACAGGATCCACAGGATCAATCTAGGAGAGAGAACCCACAACAAATAACCTGCAAATATTTCCAGAGAATAAATAAATTTGTCACACCTAAAAAATAGGTGGTAATCCACAAATTTATTTGTATATTCTCAATAATCTCTCGTTGATTTCTCATATAATGCAAAGTATTTATAATACAAATAGTTTGTTTCATGTTAACAAACTATTTGTAATGATTACAAAATAGAGAAAACAAACTATTTGTTTTCTCATACTACGAACAAATATATTGTTAAGAAATTCTCAAAAATAAAATAAATTAACCGAGGTAAATAAATTTTACCCTCGGTAATAAATATCTTACCCTATTAACCCTAGGTAAGCTTAAATATGCATTATTCCAACATTCTTGAATTCTAACACTTCATGTAAAGCATCTTAAAATGCTACCGAGATCAAAACCAATATAAAGATGAAGGAATATCCCAACTCTTCATCGAATGCAGTGTATAAGGGCTATCCCTCACACAACTCCATATTGCAGCCTTTTGTGTAGATGTAAAACACTTCTTGCAAAGGTGAGTAATCTAAAAATACATTCAATTCTTGAAGGCTCTTGTACCTTATGATTTAGATAAAAGTAATAATAAGTCTAGTGATAAGTGGTGCCATATCTATCACTCATCCACCCATGATGATTCTGAATGATGTGCATAATAATCCTTACTCACATAATCTACATTAAGACCCACATCGATGGAAAAAACTAATCTTAATGCCTCTTGTCTAAGTACCAATACCACTATGATCGACATCTCTGAGGAGTGTGAATGTCTCTTCCACACCAAGTTTTAGGTAAAGGTTTAGCATTTTCATGTCTTCATATATGGTGGTACTCAGAATAAATTTATTATGCAATCTAAAACTCAACACCTTGGTCTTGTCATTATTGTGCATCCCAAGCCATATTCTTTGGGGTGGTTATAGTAGGGAAAATATATATAGGTCTAGTGACAATGCAATTTTCAATATAATGTCAATCCTATGGAGGATAAGGTCACTTGTGACATTGTACCTTTGTAGGTATATGCCATCTTACTAGGGAGATCATATTTATATGATTGAGAATCTACATATAAAGCTAAGCCATACTATTAGACTATTCATGTGCAAGACCACTTATACAATCTCTTCAAGTTAGTGCCCATAAATAAAGTCATGTTGGTCTCTACCAAGTAATGATACAAACTTGTCTCACATGCACAAAAGTTCATGTTACTCATGTTTTACCTTGACACACCTACATAGAAGACACAACATACTCTAACAACACATACCACTTACACAACATGATAATACCAATAAATTGACAAGTTGTTAGAGCAATGTAGTGAAGTATTCATAGAGCTTAAGTCATTGAAAAATAAATCACCACATCAATTTGGTTCTTGGATCCCCTCTTTTGAATAAGCCCTGTATCACAAATTAGTTTAGGAGAATGATGAAATTTGATACCAAATACATGAGATCCTTAATTAGGGTAAGATAAGGCCTAGATCTTCTCCTTGCAAGAGTCTGATCGTACTCACACCCAAGAAGGATGGATCCTAATGAATTTACATAGACTATTACACACTCAAAAAAATAATGGTCAAGAATCAATACCCATTGCCATGTATTGATGATCTTTTGGACCAGCTCTAAGGTGCAAATACTTCATCAATATTGATTTGAAGTTAGGTTACCATCAAGTTCCAATCCATCCTGAAGTATATGGAAGATAAAATTCAAGACATGAAAAGGATTGCATGAATGGTTGTTCATTCCTTTTGGCCTAACCAATATACCAACTACTTTCATGTGCTTGATGGATGATCTACTTAGGCCTTTTCTCAATTATTTCATCATCATATACTTGTATGGCATTGTAATTTTTATCTATACTTAGGAGGAGTATTTAGAGCACATATCATGTGTCTTAGACACCTTTCATCAACACAAGTTATAGGCCAACTTAGAAAAGTGTACATTTGGCATTACATAAATTCAATACCCAGGCTACATCATTGATCACATAGGAATTCGTGTATATTTAGAGGAGATCAAAGTGATCCAATATTGGCATAATATTCATAGTCTCACATAATTGAGGAGTTTTCTTAGACTTACTAACTTATACCATAGGATAGTCCTTAGTTTCTCACACATCTCTTGGGCTCTCATCCAAATAACATGTGCAAAATCCAAGTTTAATTGGAACTATGTGAAAAAATGTAATTTTGAGGCACTCAAGAAACACCTCTATGTAATACCTATTCTTTCAATGCCTAACATTACACATTCCTTCAAAATTCACATCGATGTATCTAACTACACACATGAAATCTAACTACACACATGATGCAATGCTCAAGCTACATGGACATCCAATTGCATAGCAATCAAAGACATTTAGAGACATGGTGCAAAGGAATTCTAACTATTATAAATAACTATATGATATTTTTCAAGAAATCAAGCAATATCACCACTACGTTATGGGAAGGAGATAATTATTCATTCAGATCACAAGCCATTTAAATTACTACAAATTCAAAGTAAGCTAGAAAATATGCAACACAGAAAATGGATGAGTTACCTATAACACTTCCATCTCATGATCAAGCATAAGAAAGGGAAGGATAATAAGGTAGTATATTTCCTTATCCAACTAATAATTCACATTCTCATCATAATTTTAGACACACATGACCATAACTTCATAGATTGGGTATCCCTCTACCCAATAGATCAAGCCTTCATAATGACATACACCAATCTAGTACAAAGTAAACAAGTTTAGGATTTATACTTGTATGACTAGATTATCTACAAGCTCAAACATCTTTGTGTTCCTAGTGGCACACCTTTCCAATAAATCATTTAGGAGGCACACTATAAAAAAAACTCAAGACAATTCAGTGTGAAAATACTTTAGCTACATTGTAGTTTCACTTCTTCTAGTTGCACATGTGCACAAACGTGGAATGCCACATCAAGTCTCACATTACTTGTTATATAACCAAGCCCACAAATAGGAATCTATGACTTTACACACCTCTATCAATTCCATCTAGACCATGGGAATCTGTAAACATGGATTTCATGACTGGGTTACGTAAGATGAGATGCCAACATGATGATGTGTTCATAGTAGTGGTTAGGTTTTTAAATATGGATATCATGTTCATTTTCAAGAAAGACATTGACACAACTAACACTGCACAAGACTTATTCAACAATGTTTGGGTTCATTTTGGGCTTGCAACATCCATCATCTTTGAGTGAGATTCACATTTTGTAAGCCACTTTTGTAAAGCATTGTGGGATTTGATGGGTACACAACTGGATCGATTGATGAATTTTCATCCAAAGATAGATGGTTAAACTGAAGTGGTCAATCACACACCTATTCATATTCTATGAATATACAATTTTGCACATTATTACACTTGGGATGATAATCTTTTATACATTCAACATGCCTACAATAGAACCCTTCACATCTCTATGGGTCATAGTTCATTCTAAAAATATTTTGGGTTTCACCGTTCAACACCTCTAGACATATCTTATCATACACTAACAAGAACTAAGTTGTACACATAATAATGAGAAGCAGATAAAGCTAAGTTTATTATGACACATCCAACTTATTCATCAATAGATTTAGTATATTCTTTCTTGTATACAATTAAAGTATAAGGAGTGTCATGATGCATATTACACACCTCATGCATTCTGAGTTGGAGATAATGTTTGGATGCACATTCAAAAGGAATGATTCAAAGGTCCACACTAGAATATCAATCCTCTTTTTTATGGTCCTTAAACCATTCTACATATATCTGGTGAGAATACCTTCATTCTTGATTTACCTTGGGCATGCACCCAGTCTTAAACATAGAACTTCTTAATCCTTAAAATCTACCACTTCTTGAGATAATAATGACATAATATACTTTTGATTTAGATCCTAAACACTTTTACCCCATATAAAAGGACCAGATCATTGAGTGACAAACATACACACCCACCATGGCACACATTAACTTATTTGAGTGGTTAAAATTAGATAATATGTTGATCAATCTAAGTGGTATACTTTTTAGCGACTTTGAGTGTAATTTCCTAGCACACTGATGAATAGAGACCATTGCTCTTCAAAAAAGGGTGGATGATCCATGTGTAGTCTCTACACAACTGAACACACTCCTAATTTTTTACTCTATGTATAGATCTCACCTATCATGCAATATTCCACACTCCACTATATGAAGTTTGCTCATAATTCCAAGTACAAGTCCCAAACTTTTTCTTAGACTTATGTAAAATGATCACCTCAAATCATAGCCTATGCATCTCACTTCACACTCGTCAACTCATAGTCTTATGTGCCTTAATATAAATTTCTCATAAACTAGCTTACTCCATTGGGCCTCATTTCAACATAGCCACATGATAACTTACCCTGACTGTGTACCTCGACTAGTGGCCCCATATAAACCTAGAATATTATGATTGATATTCATTATTTTCCAACTAATTTTATTGAGATCATTACCATTAGTGAACATCTATGAATCATGTGATCAAATAAGTGGTCACTGCTTAGTTAGAAACTCCACCATCGACATGTAAGGAAGGTGAGACATGTCAAACCTACATTCATTATAATATACAATAGTCCTTGTGAATTCACTTGTAAACACGCATTTTAAATGTGTAATATATATATATATATATATATTACCATATAAAGTTAGGTTGATGCCATACACATTCATATCACACATAACATGCTCCACATATCTATTCTATAACACATGCATCATAACTCATTGTATCAATTTTCCCTATTCTTTACTATTGAATATAAGTTGCATTTCCTACAAGTAATACTTGTAATATATTTAATGTCTTTTGATTTTTATATTTGAATACATCTCAGTGCATTCACTCTATAGAACCAAACTCAGTTATCCCCATCACACTAGGTCTTGGACCCTAGGGTGCATATCATTCCCTACTCCAATGCAAGGGTATTTATATTAAAAACACTCAAATTTGTAAATATTTTAGAGTGTATAGGTCAGAATAATAATTTCATTAAACCTTCCATGTGGATCATTTCAAAATAAAGAGTATAAATAAAAGTCAAACCTAATTTACTTACACATCTAGCAAGTACTGAGCAATCACAATTTCAACCTCAATCAATCAATTGCACAAATAATCTATTCTAACTTATTTATTAATATTTGAATATAAATCATAGGATCAATCATAATAAATTTTTTAATTACTCAAAATATATTCCATAAGAAATGGCAATCTTATACTTGCATTAAGATCAAAATTTATATTATTAAACATCTTCAAGGAACTCAATTAGTCTCTAATCAATTTATTATTTTATATATGTTAAATTTAATTCATTAATATATTGTTAATATAAATAAAAATGATTCTATCCATTCCATTAACTAATTATTAACTAACACCATTAGTCTGCAAAGGCTCATTCATTTGATTAACAACTTTCCTTGTCTTAACTCTGTCTTCTAAGTTTTACCACTCGGTCTGTCTGAATCAATCATGAATAACTTTATATTTAGTCAATATTAGAACTTAAAAAAACTTTGATAATATTTATAATTAATTATATCATATGTGTATAAAATTTAAATAAATTTGGACTTAACAATCTCAAGAAAATCCCAAAACTCAAACTTACACCTTATCAAGAATATTTAGTTAAAGACTACTGCCTTGTATTTTGGACATAAATTTTTATATACTAATACAATAGATATAAAAATTATTTATTTAAATTAATATATCCAAAATACATTTGAATACAAGTTTTTAGATTTTTTATGGTTCTTTCTTTGTGAAGATGAATTTTAGTCATGAAGAAACCTGGTTTTTTGAGTTTTTTACAGTCTTGGGTCAAGAGCACTCATGTTTATCTCATTTAAATTTTATGGATTTTAAGAGACTATTTACACTTTTAATATATTACTTAAAAATATCCTCACCCAATTTTTTTTCTCAATCCTATTCATGCTAAATAAAATACATAAAATAATGAAGGTTTCCCTGACTATAGTAGGTTGTGATTATTTTCTCAGACTAAGAGCATCAATAAATGTGTAAAACATTTTATGTAGAATCATAAGGAATTATAATTATTGGGAAAAATTATTCACATGAATTCAATTCTCTATAAACTAATTTCAAGACTTAGTAAGTCTCAAGATGCATCAATAACTCATTAATACATGAGTATCATGACAAAATCTTTAGACACAACCCTATAACATGAAGAAATGTTATATTCATACACAAATATGACTTCAAAAGGATTATTTATAGTGTTATTTGTCTTATAACATATATAAATTTTTTCTTAAAAGACTCTTAATATCTTAATCTACTCAAATATTTCAAAAACCTCACATCTTTATGACTGACACAAATCTCACCATGATAGACCCAAGGCTTTCTTAAGGTTGATTCATAGAACTTAGAGATAATTTGACCTCACCAAAAAATATATAAGGAACTTGAAAACATTATCCAACATCACCTACCTTAAATTTATACTCATGCAATAAAAATCATGTGATTCAAGATGACTATGTATGACTGTAGATAAACAAAAATAGTGGTTTCTGAACTGTGATCCACAAAGACATTGAAATAAGTATATAATTAATATAAAATTATGAATTATCACCTTTAAAATTACAATAAAAATAATATAGATTCTCAAATACATAATTTATTTATTTCATGTACTAAAATTACAATAATGCACGTACCAATCTCTAAGTTTCAATGGTAGATTATTAAATTCACACACAAGCCTAGAGGCCTTGTTCTCCTCTTCACCACTCTTCAAAGACTATATGATTCAAACTTATACTTATTTGTTTAATTTATAATAATACTATATTACTGTTATAAGGATTATCAATAGGTAAAATTTTAGTTTTGGTCTTAAGGTAAAACCATGATTCACTCAACAACCTTTTGAACATACTATCTTTACCCTTTGTCTAACGTAGGTTTAACTTCTAGATAGGTTCACATGATAATTTAAATTTACATAGAGTGAATTTATGTTTATAAAAAACTTTTAAGACCATGGTATGAGTGTTTATGACTTTACAAAACCCTTTACATCATAACATATCATTTTTGGAGGGAAATTTTAATAAGCATTCAAAGACTTATTATAGACCAACTAAGCTCTCCTAGATTTCCTAAGAACTATGATCAAGTATAATTTATGATATTTACATTTTTTGAGTGAATTTGTCTTGATTTTATTTAATCAATAAGACATATTTGTCAATTTACAAGCTATATCACTACATGCATTATCATATAGTATATTTCACCTTTGTGCACACACATTCCCACACATAGGGGAAAACTACATAAATTTGAGGCCCTTTTTGGAATATTGTCTATGTAGGTAGTGATCATTGATAGAGGGGTATTTGGGGTCATATAAATACCATGATCCCACCAACCCATTATTTTTAAGGTAACATAATTTAAGGTGGGGAGATATGGTTTGAGCTATAAATAGTCATGGAAAACCTAAGTACGAGATCTAGATTCATTAGACAAAAGGTGACAGAAAACCTAAAAAGACACAGGTGGTCAAATATTGATACAATGAATATTTTTTATAAGATATTTGTATCAAAACTCAAGTAGTGGTATTGATGCAAGTGTTCACAGGGCAATACAAGTGGCCAGGGAACTAGAAATAATATTTCTAAAATTTGATGACTATTTCCTAAACATCAAATAACCTATAATCTAAACCTTTAGATCTTAGATATATTTATGCATCATTGAACAATCGAAGTATTATTTATTATTTGTGATTATGTAATCAAAATACCATTTAGAATTATTAATATATTTTTTTAATTCAACGTTTAAATTGAATATCATAAACTAAACTATTTAATTGGCCTATTTCTAGGAATAGGTTATCTCACTCCTAAATATATTATTTCCCCCAACCATTAATTTCCAAAAAGGGTTAAATAATAAGGTGTTTAGGCTATAAATATGTTAAATTTTATTTATTTTAGTCAAAAATTGACTTCTTTGGGGGGAGGGGTTTGAGGTAGGGTGTGGATGGTGGTCAAAACTATCACATCGAGACATAATCATTGGTATTCATAAATAGGAGGTTATGTTTTTATTGTAGTAGTTATGTGACCATTATGAGCCATGGGCAAGGCAGTGTCATAACCACCACATGACAAGGATGAAACTAACTCAAAATTTAGGGTGGTTTCTTAAATGACCACTTGAAAAAGGTGAAAATTTAATTACAATTAGAAAAAAATGGCTCTTGGCTAGTTTTTGGAGTCTAAAAAGGGTTAGGGGCTCATCTAGGGTGATTTTCTCAGCAAAAAGGTTACCACTTACTTTTTATATTATTATAACTTCATTCTATTCATAATTTTAGTTGACAATAACTTTAGGAATCTCTAACCCTTTCTTCAAAACAATCACTTTGGGCTTAAGGGTATCTTTGACCTTGACTAAATATGGGGGTTTGTAAACACTATTTTATGGATTATATAACACTCTAATTTCATACACTTGGAAAAATAAGAGCTTGTCTATTCCTCTTAGTTATAGACCTTTCTCGCTTTCAAAAGTCTTGCATCTCTTAGTTTGAATCATCTTATGTTGATGACCTAAACCTTTTATATTTCCTAGAATGCTAAAAACTTGATTATCTTCCACCTTTGTAAGTTCTGATTTTGTACTTGTTTCTTACTCCCTAGACACTAGCATTAAGGATAAACACCTATGATGATGCTAGTGTCATGATTTGACATAAGTGTCCAGTGCCCTAAAGTCATCCAATTTATAAATGAAACATGTCCTAATGGTCAGCCTTAGTGCTTTAATGTGAGTTAATTCTCCAAAAAGAATGATATAATACAAGAAAAATCCTCATTCATTCTTCACCTAGAAACTTCTTACCTACCCACCATGAAACTTACAAAAGGCATTAAATCAAGCAATCAAGTGAGTAAAACTTACCTATTTTTTCCTATTTACCTATTAGTCATAGGGCCAACACAAATATAGGTTTGAAGGAATAAAGGAGTATCCAAAGAGATATATTTTCCAATTTACAAGTTAGGTCACTATTGTAATTCCTTTTCACATATTACATGATTCACACATGAGGGAGAACTACATTAGTTTGAGACCCTATTTAGAGTATTAGATATTTAGGTAATGCTCATTGATAAAGAGGTTTTTAGGGTCAAATTGATACCATGTGACCACTAACCCATTTTTCGCTAGGGTCACTATGAAGATGAATACACAGGGTTTTACAAATTCATGAAGAGCGACAGTCCATGACCCAGCTTTGAATGCACTAAAATAAAGGCAAAGTCAAACCCAAAAGCATCTAGGTGGTCACATTATTTTCTATCAATTATTATATATAAGACACTTGCATCAAGTTCAAATATTAGTGTCAACACAATCATCTAGGGTTGACATTAGTGTTCACAGCTTTAGAAGCATCTAAATTAGAATCTGACAACTATTCTAGAATCATCTTCTAGTATGCCTTTTGCTTGTTCTAGATCCAAAACTAAATTAGCATCAAAATAAGCTAAGTACATTATTTATTTGTCATTTATATATTTAGCATAGTTGTACTTACTATTTTTAGCCTATCTTAATTTAAGAAATTTAGTATATATTTATTTATGAATTTATCACTCAATTGCCCTATTATAGATTTGACCATCACATTTATACATTATCATTTCTATATTATTAACCCTATCTACCCAATTAGGATTCATTATCCAATTTAGGATTCCTTCATATGATTGTTAAAGTTTTGATAAATACATAAAGAATTTATGATTGATTTATAAACTAATTATAAAGGGAATGAACCAAATTCATCTAATAGTTCAGATATTCAAATGATATACCAAAATTATCAAAATTCAAATATCCAATACCACTAGTGACATATCCTAAATTTAGTGATCATGAAATTGTACTTGTTATCCATGAAGATGATGATACTATTATGACTCAATTAAAAAATGGTGGTGGATTGGAACCAATGATAACACCTATGAAAAACACCACTATTCCCATAGAATATATGATTTCATTGATGACCACTATCGGGGATCTTTAAAAATAGGTTTTTATACTTAAAATGTAAATGGATTTCCATAATACTAATGCAAATGTGACTTATTTTAATAATCAACCTCTTGCATAATCTATACTTGAATATTATTATCCACAAGATTTTAAAATACTAGATTTACCTCTCTTTTTGAGTCATTATTCAACCACATGATTAACTATGTATATTATTTTGGTTAATGGGAAAAAAATGACAAACTATTGATAAAAGTATTCCACGTGAGAATTTTCAATGAGGCTCAAAATTGGTTATATAGCCTACCAAAAGGTTCATTAACCACTTTTGAAAAATTACAAGATGTGATCTTCATAGATTTTAATATCCATAATGAGCAAAAACTTACATTAGAATATTTGCATATTTTAAACAATGTGATGATGAATCCCTTCAATATTATACTATTCGATTCAAAATTACATCATATGAGATAGCATTTATACCCTCAGATTTGGAATTGTAATTTATTTTTAGTAGATGGCTTCTTTTTCCAGTAAAAGAAAGAGCATTTTGTAAATAATATGAGTCTTTTACACATTTGTATGTGGATGTGCATAGATATACTTCATCCATCCTTACTCATCCAAAGGAGATTAACATATCCTCTTATAAGTATCAATGTTTTATTCCTTACACAAAGGAGGGAGATGAATTACCAAATGAATATTATGAACAAAAAAGTGGTATTCCTAATCTTTATATGACCAATTTGCAAATGTTACTTAATATGGGGCCAATCCAAGTTCTACATCCTATACAATAATCCCAAAGTGAAAAAAACAAAAAGTATCCATGCAAACAAGATTTAAAAATTAACTTATTCATAGGTGGTGCTTATTTTTGGAATAACCATATTGATCCTATACAAGAAAAAATTACTTCAAATGTAAGATGATTACAATAAATTGGATTTGATATAAAAGTCTTAAAAAATAAAGGAGGTTAGAAATACTCTTGGGGAAACATAATAACACTAATTTATTATGGTCCTAAAGTAATTCAAACACGGGTTTGGGTTATGCCTACCACATATCCATATACACTTACACTAGGAATTCTTTGGGTATACCAAATGGAAGCAAACATTGGTCCAAATTAGCAAGACATTTCCTTTCTTCATGAAGTCAAATTAATACATATTCTAAATGACAACATTTCTTATTATATTGCACATGTAAAACATGAGGAATAAAATGCTATGTAACTTTTCAACTTATCAAATCATGATGTAAATAATGTAAAAGATCCAACTTAAGGTTTAGGTTCATAATGGGGAGATGTCCATGGTAACCATTTGGATTAGATCATATGATAGCCTCCCCCTTTCACATTCAAAAATTACCAAAAAATTAAAAAATATTAAAAAATACAAAAACACTTTTAACATAAAACATGTTCTATTGACTTCTTGGCATATATGTGGTAGTTTCATCTTAATGGATGACATATAAGTTACAGCTACATTCAAATGTGTGTCACGCTTCTACTTGAGTGTGATATAAACATACACAAATACATGATTCATTCCTAATTTAAATGTTATGCCTTTTTTCTACTCATGTCATATGGACATTAGGGACATCCACCTCTATGATCATGCAATCCATAGGTTATATCATTCTATGGTCACTCTACATTATCATGTTTTGAGGTCATATACACACTTTTTTTATATATTGATGTCAGGGTTATACAAGTCCCTATCCCATAAATATAATTTAAAAAAAAATAACTTGGCTTGATGGTCTTACTTTTGAGGCATATAGTTAACCTATTACAAAAATACTGAGAGATTTTTTTGAAAAATACTTCAAATTTAGAATCAAAATAATTCAAATTGAATACCCATAATTACTCATCTCCTCTTTAGTTTTGCAATGAGAATTAAGTCTTAGGTGGAGAGCTAGGAATAAGATGACCTTTTTTCCTACTTCTAACCACCTACCATTCTTCATCACTACCCAATTTATTTGAATCCAAATTTAACACAACACTTCCTTCCTTGGGTTTGCCTCTTAATATTTCACTCTTATTTACATTTTTACTACCAAAACTAACTAACTCAACATTTTGAGATGGTATTATCAATGTTACTTACTTATCCAAATTATTTTCCAATTTAATCTCTAAAATCACTCCTAACGAATGATCTAGATCACTTTTCACAAAAATAAATAGATGCTACTGATTAGCCTCCCTTCCCTAAGATGATTCTAGTTTATGCTTAGATTTGTGGTAGGAAGCAAAAAAATGACTAATCTAAAAGCAATTATTGCATCTAAAGGGGATTCCCTCAAAATCAAGGGTTTGAGGCCAACACCTATCTTGCATTTTTAGCTCAATTCTATTGGAAAGATCTTGATAAATGTCTAAACTCACAAGAATCTTGGGAAATGTAGTCCAAGAAAAATACAATGAAGAAGCATCAATTTCCAACAAATCACCTAGTGCAGAGCTAGTAAAAGAAAGATCAATTTTAGAACAAACTAAAGTGGAAGATACAATAGCCTCACCTAGATGGGATGCAGAGAGATTTTTTTCAAAGGGTGAAAAGCAAGAGTTCAAGGTTTTATGAGTAGAAGGTAAATTTCAAAGCTCCATTTTTTAGTCTAAAAAATATTTTTATGATCAACCAACTAATCAAAAGTCACAACAAAAAAACCTTTGGCATAGGGATATATTTACATAGTGCCTTCCAAAAAAGGTTTCAATCATCTAAAAGCCACTAATGAAGAGAGGAAAGAGATAGCCAGAACCTATCAAAATGGTAGACTAGACCTCTCTCTACAAACCAATCTTCACCTTCCAAAATCTCCTCTAGAGCTTCACTTTAAAAATTGATAATAATAGATTTATTTGATAAAACCCTTGTCTAATCTGCTGGCTCTTCATAAAACCTATTAGAATGGTTAATCAATTTTTTAGATTAAAACATACACCTACCCTCCAAACTACCTTACCAAACTCCTAAATTTTTCATCACCTTACCACTCTTTGGTGAGTCTTGCACCCTCAAAAAAAAATCCTCAGCCATTGACTCCACATATTACCCTTATCATTCCAAACCACCATATTTTAACACTTTAATGTATACACATAATATTTTTAACTTTTATCAAATACTAATGCTTTACATCTTGTAGGAACCCATTATGACTCAATCTCTCTAAGTTCATGCCTTGAGGGATGTATCGAGAAAGGGGTGGGTAGACCTTTGGTGCTTCACAAGATTGTTGTCCCTTATTGCCACATTGTTACCTATCCATTCATCTTCTAAAACCTTTCCCTAAGTTATTTATCCTCCCTTGCACATTCCTCTTGTCTTTTACTCTTTCTATCCTTCTTCTCCTTGTTTGGTACCCTTTTTACCTATTCAACATACTAGGTTGACCTAGTTGACCTAGTATAATTTAGGATCATTTTAGCTCTTTAGGTTTGTTAGCCTTCCAACTGACCTAGCATAGATTTTAGGCATTATCCCAAAAATGTGCTAGGTCAACTGGGTGAACCTAGCATAACCAACATGTCTAAATGATTTTAGGGTAAAATAATCCTATATATACAAGGTCATTTTGGTCATTATTATGATATGCAATAAAGAGTTATTATTCGCTCATGCTTTTTCATAATCTACTCTTCCACCATTCTACTTGAGGAGTCTTATCTTAGGTTTATTATTTTAGAGAATCTAGGTTTATGGATATGTCTTGGATGTTTTGGCCTAACAAAGTGATCCTTATGAACTAAAACAACCTCTTACAAAGCCCCATTAGCCAAGGGAGAGATTGAATCATGACAGGTTCATATTTAGGTAAGTATATTCTAACTTTGTTCTCCTCTCTTTTAGTAGATAGAAGTAGCATAACTATTGGCTCAAATAATATTACTCTTCATATTCTATGTATTAGGGTGTTACTCATACTTACTTTATTTCAAGTTCCCTATACATATTTGATTACTTTGCATCTAACCCCTCACATTGTGCCACAATATTTAATGTGCACTAGATTATTTTACTTTTTTTGTTATTAGAATAGTTTACTTTCTTATTTATTAACATAAGTGAAATATCAAATCATAAGACTCTTTTAGGGTTATTTTGTGATTATATTAGACTGTAGGCTTTGGAACCCTTTCTAGCATGATATGTTGTGACAAGTGATCCCCTAATTAGGTCTAGTAGATCCCTATATTGGTCATGTTCTTGTTTAACAAGTGTATACCCAATCAGAAGTATAAGTGTGCTCTATCTTAATCGATCCAAGATTTATTCATGTACATCATGTAATTTTGATTGCATACATTTTGGTGAACCTAATGTGAATCAAATTTGTACAAGTTTTGTTCACTTTTCTTTCATTTATTTCATTCTTTTTGTCATCATTTTTATCATTTATTTTGATATACTAATTTGATTCTATTAACCTAGTTATTTCTATATGTGTGTAGGAACAAGCAACTAGATCAATCAGCTTGACCCAATATAGGTTTTCAACACCTTTTAGTTTTCTAGTTTAACATACTAGGTCAACCAGGCAAAAAACATTAAGATAATAAAAATAGAAAACCTAGTACATTTTAGCCACTTTGAAATAGGTTCTTATACAACCTGATCAATCAGATCGACCTAATATAGGGTTTGATTTTCTATACTTTTAGATTAACCTACTAGGTTGACCAACTTGACCTAGTGTATTTTCAAACTTCTAATTCAGCCTACTATGTCAACCAAGTTGACCTAGTGAATTTCTAACACTTTTTCAGTAAGTTTCTCTATTGCTTGGTCGACCAACTCAACCTAGTTTGTAGGTTTTTGATAGATTACTTCAAGGTTTTTGATCAACAATATCCTTCATTTCCATCTTCAAACCATTAAGGTCAATTTTTATTTTTCTATATCTTTCTTTTTTTGTACTTTCCTTTCAAGTTTGTAGTCTTTAAAACTGCCCTTACACAACCAACTAAATTGACCTGGTCGACCTAGTTCTATGTTCTATGTGTTGTGTGAAATAACTAGGTCAACTTGATCAACCTAGTAGTTTTTATAGACCCTATTTTTAGTAGTACTAACTTGACCCTATTGACCTAGTTCTTTATGTTATGCATATAGTGTTTTCACTATACCTTATTTCAAAGTTTGAATTCACCTTATATGTTAATCACATCTTTTCTTTTAGTTGCTTGCATGCTTAGAATAGTTCACATAGTCTAATTAGGTGTTTTTTTAATTAACTACTTAGTTTCACTATTTATATTTTATGCACACATAGTCAAATCACATAACATACATAAACATTTTAACATTTGACTACCCAGGCCAACCTACTTGGATTTCATCACTAAGGAGGAAGTCAACCTAATGTTCTGGTCAAGTATAAAGCATGGTTAATGGTATATTTTGGCTAAGCACTTGATACCTTTATCACTACGATGTGTAAAGTGAGGGGGTAGGCCCCAATACCAAGCTTGTATCATTTCCACTATAGTCCATTTCATCCTAAACTCACCTGAAACCATCCATAGATTGATATCTAATACCTTTCTTAAAACCAACTCCTTATCATTTAAAATTATCCTTAATCTAATTAACATTCTATGTTGACCAATTATCTATCTTTACTTTACAAGTTATTTGTTTGCTCTTTATTCAATTGCATGTGCAAAAACTTACATTGGTCAACATTGGTGCAATATTTTTTTTGTGTGCATTAATTGGATTGGCCAATGTCAATTCAATTGACTATTTGTTTACTTTCAACATTTAATTTCCTAGATTAGCTAAAAAATTATCTTATTCTATTTCCCATTCTATCATCAATATTTTATTTTTCCTTGTCTGCTGTACTAGGTTGACTTGGTCGACCCAGTACTGTCACATACCCTATTTTTACACTAGGTCAACTTGGTTGACCTAGTATAATCTGTAGGTCCTATTTTTACACTAGGTCAATCTGGTTGACCTAGTTCTATTTCATGCTTTTCCTATTTATCAACCTAAATCTTCACCTCTTCTACTTTGCATTCTATTCATTTCCCTTTGGTTATAATGAGGTCTCCTATCATAATATTTTTGGATAGTCTTAATCCATTTAGATCCAATATGGGATGTTAATTTCTCCCTTTCTTTTCCTCCTAAGAACACCATCACTCTTGGGGAATTTCTTCTCCTCCATCTACAAATTGTAACATGGTTTAAATAACACCTCAAGATGAAGTTGATGGATCTAATCCTTTTTTCACCTACCAATAAACCTCTCAAAATCTTCAAACTAATGTAGGAGTGATTGACACAATTTTACTTAATAATCCCACTAATAACCCTTCTTCTAATAATCCTCCCCCCAATACTAATTTGGGGGGTGCTCCTTATAAAACCAACCTACCACCTGATAAAACCCAATTACAAGCCCAAGTGATTAAACAGATGAACATGATGCAAAACTCTAATACCAATCAAATGATACAACTTCAACAACACTTGATCAATGTGGCTAATCAACCTCTAATCATGCATCCTCAAGCTAATCCTAACTACATTCCTCCACCTCTTAGAGATGCCTCAAGTAATGTTATTCCTCAACCAATAATGAATAAAAAAATTCTTCAAACTATTCCAAATGAGCCATTATCTCCCTTCATTTTAAGTATTGACATCGGTAACATATCACCAACTATCAAATATGATGGGACTAAAGATACCACCTCATTTATTAAAGTCTTTGGTAATATCTACAAAGAGTGGATCCAAACTAATACATTTTCTACTACTAAACTCTTAGTTATAACTTTCACTAGTGATGTATTAGAATGGTATAATCAATTACCCCAACATTTTATTTGGCAACTTGAAGATTTTGTCAATCCTTTAGTTAAAGAGTTTCAACATAATGATCATCTTAAAAATTGTCTTAGCCATTTCATAAATGCTAAGCAATCTCCTAATGCATCAGCTCATGACTTTATTAAAAAATGGAAATAACTAGCTCATAAAGCCAATTATAATATGTTTGATGATAACTTATTCAAACTCTTTATTACTGCTTTAACTCCCACTCTTCAATATAAGGTTCAAACCTTTGCTCCTCAAACTCTTAATGAAGCTCTTGAGCAAGCTAAATGACAAGAATTTATTATGAAGCAATTCAAAGCTAATTCTAAACTTCTTAAAGGATCTTTTCAAACATCTAATGCTATCACTAGTAACACTACTCAAACCAAACTAGGAGTTGCCAAAAATGATATTCCTTTACCATCTCACATACCTCTTTTAGTACATCAAATGAGACAATTTTTATCACCCTCTAAACCTTTCATATATCTTAATGCTCCTCCTAAGTGGTATTATCCCAATCTCTTTTGTTGGTTTCATGTTGACATTGGGAATTCTCATAAATCTTGTAGAGGGATTTTTAAATGTGCTATTTATTACATGCTTGGTGATTCATTCAACCATGAAACTATGATAAGAAATCATCATCAAGAATACACTAATGATTCTCAAATATGATAATCCTCTAAAGATTCTACATCTAATAACCAAAAATCTTCTTCCCATAATCAATCAATTTCCAAGAATGTTTGTGAAATTTATGTTAATTATGACCAATACTTTAACAATTCTCAATATGTCAATATGGCTAAGGTTAACTATCATAACAAACTAGCTCACAAAGATCCTGTTACCAAGCTTAAGAAACTATCTTTAGAGGAATAATTGCTTAAATATACTATCGCCTTTAATATTAAATCAAAATTACTTGAGGAACAACATCCTCCTTCTGATCCTCCAACCACATCTATTCCTCCAAAGTCTAATTTGTCCTCTAAACCTTGTGGTTCTTCTTTTAAATACCATTGGAAATTTATTGAGGAACTTAACCCTATGCCATGTAAGATTCCTCTTATGGAGTTGGTTTAAACTTCACCTTATCATCGTAAGTTCCTTATGCAAGAACTCCAAGAGATCGAAGATCCATCTTCTTTAGATGAAGAATCACCTTCTATTTATTCTCAATCAACTAACATTAATACCATCGAATCTATGTGTTCTTCTTCCAAACCTTGAAGAGGACATGATTAATGATGAAATCCTCTTTCATGCCAATGATCCACTTCTCTTCATCAAAATAGCCATTAATACCACCCTTATTCAAAAATTTCTAGTTGATGAGGGTTCTGTTATTAATGTGACTTCTTTATGGCTTCTATAACAACTTGGTTATAACAAAGGTCATCTTAAGCAAATCCATCTTACTTGTCATGGTTTTGACAAGACTAATCAAAAGCCACTTGGTTGTATATGGCTTCCCCTAACCATTGATCCTAAGACCATTCAAACCAAACTCATGGTTATTTATCTTCCTTTATCTTATAACATACTCCTTGTTGTCCATAGACTCATCAAATGAGGGCCATTTATTCTTCCAGTCGTCAATGCATTAAATTTATACATAATGGAAAAGCTATAAGCATGAAGCCAATCCCAACCCATGAAGTATCCAATTACCTAATCCTAAATCACAATATCATGTTCCTATAATCCCTAAAATCAATAATGCTCCTTTACTTGAGTTCATCAATATGAATTATGATTTACAAGTCACTCTTGTGGATTCTGACGATGATGAACCTAATGAATTACATCATACTTTCAACACCACCAAATTACCTCTATATATTTTAGAGTGGCTTCTTCCTTCTCTTTTACCAAGGGATTGTACCATTCCTCTCATGGATGAGATTACCAATTTCCCCCCTCCATGCAATGTTCAAGTGCCATATTTACCTAAAGATGATTTTACTTGAAATGATTTTGGAGTGGATAAATTGTTTCAAGATCCTCTCACCATGTCTCCTTGAACATTCCATAATCTTGGGATTTTGCCTTCTAAAGATCCTCCTGAATCTCAGGTATGCACAATTTCTCCCACATATGATGACAACTATATAATGGCCCAAGCTCAATCTAGAGACTTGGATGTCTTGCATTATCAAAAGACATTAGCCCAAATTCATGGTTTTAATTTGTATGTTGAATACCATTTTTATAGATAATAACTTAGAACCTAAGGTTTATGTGCTTCTTATTAATCCTCCTCTTATCAATTCTCCTTGGGTGGTAGAGAAAATCACACCTTCCAAACCTCCAAAAATACTTTCATATTACTTACCTCCTTTAGATCCTCCCATTGAATCTAATCCTTATGTTATAAAAATCCATCAACACTCCATCTACCCCTTCTACTCCATCTACTTTTTATACTCCTAAAATCACACTTGATGCCAAAGCAACTGATGTCCATCAAATACATTTTGAATAAGATTACCATGGTAACCAAATTTTAAATCTAGAAATAGATGTTGAATATTTTTCTCCTCTTCTTATGTTGCCTAGTTATGAAGCTATTCTTGAGTTACTTTATGTTTGGGAACCTCAACTCCCCTGACAACATCATAAACTTAGAAATTTTAAAACTAAAACTCCTCACTTTAACAACTTTGTTGCTAGCATTAATCCCAAAACTAATCCAATTTCATCCTTACCCAACACACCTTATCACTTTCAAGATGGTAATGCCATTCTTATTGAAGAAAAAAATCATATTAAATATGGTACTCCCTCATGCCTTCAACTGATCATAGTTTCCAAACAATTTTCACCCTTTGAATATGATAATTTCAGTCTATTTTTTGATAAGTATCAAAAGGCATCACTTGGTCTTACCAAGACATGCTTGGAATTAACCCTATCATAATGGTCCATAACATAATTACCTATTTTGATGCCAAACTTGTGCATCAGAATAAATCTAAATTTCTTCCTAAAGTTACCACCTTATGCCATAAGGAAATCATCAAACTACTCAATGATAAATTTATTAAACCCATGAATTATTCTTAATGGGTTTCCAATATTATTCCTATTCAAAAAAGGTCACTATGGTCATTTGTATTTGCATTGATTTTCATAATCTTAATCTTTTTTGTCCTAAAGACAACTTATCTTTGTCTTCAATAGATGCCATTATCAATTCCACAATTGGATATGAAAGGTTATCTATTATGGATGGATTTTTAGGATACAATCAGATTCATATAGGTCCTGAGGACCAACATAAGATTACTTTCACCATAGAATGGGGCACCTATTATTATGTTAAAAATCCCTTCAATCTTAAAAAAGTTGGGGCTACTTACCAACATGAAATGACTCATATCTTTCACAACCTCATCTATAAAATTATTGAAATATATGTTTATCTTATCACCAAATCCAAACACCTTACAATCATATTTTTGATCTTGGCTTCATCTTTTACTATCTCATCGAATATAAAGTTTGACTGAATCCTTTCAAATGCATCTTTGGAGTTACATCTATAAATTTTTTAGGATTCTTAGTCTCTCTCCATGGCATTGATGTTGATCTAGCCAAGATTAATGCCATTATCAACATGCCTATTCCTCATTTTATTCTTGATATTCATACATATTTAGGCAAATTTGGGTAAATTAGATGATTTGTTCTTGATATGGTTTATCAAATTCAATTTATTAATTCCTTTCTCAGGAAAAATAAAACCTTGGAATAGATAGATCCATGTCAAAAAACATTTGACAATATGAAAGAGTCATTGATTAGTCCACCTACACTTCATCCTCCTTTTAATAATAGACCTTTGTTTCTTTATACTTCTTTCACACACATATTAGTTGGGGAAATGCTTGCCCAATAGGATGATATGGGCAAGGAGTATGCCATATACTCTATTAGCTGAGGCCTCATTGATTATGAAACATGTTATTAAAAATTTGAGTGTGATTGCCTCGCTATCTATTTCATCGCTAAAAAGCTTGTCACTACATGCTTTACCAAACCACTTATGTCATTGTTCATTTTGACCCCCTTCATAATTTCTTCTCTAAATCATTTTTTCCAGGAGATAGAATTGACAAATGGATGGTATTACTTATGGAATTTGATCTTTGCATCATCACACAAAAAGATGTCAAAGGGCAAGTCATAGTTGACCAACTTGCTATAGTTCCTATTCCAACCACTTTTTCCCTTCAAGATAATCTTCCTGATGAAATATCCTTTACATTAAAGGTCTTAATCAAGCCATTTCTATTAAAGATTATTTTTATTGCTTTACTAATGATCTTGAAGCCAACCAACTTGACTAATCTTTTGCTTCCTCTGATATTACTAAACTAAAGGTAATTATTGAAGATCTTGAAATTAATGTTGACTTGCATGAGGATACTTGGACCCTTCACTTTGATGGTGCTAAATGACTTCAAGGAGCTAGGGGAGGTTAAATTCTCACTAGTCATCTTGACAAGATAATTCCCTTAACTTTCTATTTTACATTTGATGTCACCAATAATATGTCTGAATACAAAGCTCTTATCTTAGGTATGAGATCTAATCTTGATTTAGATATATAATATATTCATGCTTTAGGTGACTCTCAACTCATCTACCATTAATTTTGTGGTGACTATCAATGTAAAAGTGAAAACCTTATTGCCTATCATCAAATTACAATCACTCTTGCCAAGAATTTTGTCTCTTTTACAATTGAACCTATTCTTAGAGATCAAAATTACATTACTGATTCTTTTGCCTCTTCAGCTTCTCTTTTTCATCAACATCAAGTTCTTTATGATCCTTCTTTTATCATATAAATTATCAAATATCCACCATCTACCCACTCTCCTGATTCTCTTATCTACCACATTGAGGTTGTCACTATCTGACAATGCCCATGGTATCAAGATATCATCTAATTTTTAAAACATCAAACTTATCATCTTGACTTGAATTCCCATGAAAATACATGATTTTAAAAATAATCATTCAAGTACATATTTAGACATAACATCCTTTATTATCACAATGCTGAAGGTACCTTACTCCATTGTGTCATGCAAGATGTGGTCCCTCCTCTACTTAAATAAGCACATGGGGGCATTTATAGTGGTCATTATAGTGGACATGTTACAACCAATAAATGCCTATGCATGGGTTACTATTGACCTACTCTAGAAAATGATGCTATTAAATATGCTAAAAAGTGTAATCCTTGTCAAATTCATGATGATCACATTCATGTACCTCCTATTGAGCTTTAAACTATCTAATATCCATTTCCATTTTCCACATGGGGATTCGATCTCATTGATAAAATTCCTCATTCCCAAGATGGGCACATCTTTATTATCACTGCTATTGAGTAATTTACCAAGTGGGTTGAAGCCCTACCCTTTGTTAATGTTACCAATTATATCATATCTAAATTCATTTTGAACCAAATCATTTTCCATTTTGTCATTCCTCACACCATCATTTCCAATAATGATGGTAATTTAAAAAATAAACATGTTAAATAACTTTACACCAAATTTAAGATCAATCACAAATTTTCCACTCCTTATCATCCATAGTACAATGGTCAAGCTAAGGTCACTAACAAGATTCTCAATAAAATTCTTTAAAATACAATTTGTGAAACCCACATGGATTAGAATCTTCATTTTTATCCTACACTTTAGGCCTATTGAACTAGCATTCATACTACTATTGGGGCAACTCCATTTTTTCTAGTCTATGGTTTTGAATCAGTTCTCCCTTTTGAAGTTGAGATTCTTTATTTTTGCATATCTCTTCATGGTATCATTCCCAATGAAGAATTGCATAAGGCTTGCCTTCATGCCCTTGATCTATTTGATGAACATAATCTGTTTGCCTTACAACATAACTACCAATACAAGGCTCGCATTGCTTGACAACATAACAAACATGTTAAAGTTTGCACATTTAATGTTGGTTATCTTGTCCTTAAATTAGACTACACCCATGATGAAGAATGTAAATACACCCAAAAATGGTGGGGCCCATAATTAGTAAAAGACATTCTTGGTCCAAGCACTTATCATCTTCAAACTAATGAAGGCCATATTTTCAAGGAGCCCACCAATGCTCAATTCTTAAAAAAGTACTTTGCCTAATCATTTCCTTATTATCATGCTTTATATATATATATCTATCTAACTATTTTCATAGGTTACTTAAGTATGGGTCTCTCCCTTAGCAATAGTTCTGTCTTGTTCACAAACCTTTAGTCCTCCCTTTTTGGTCTTTTGGTTTCTTGATGTACCATAGTCTTTATTATCCTATTTTTCATTCTCCTTCTATTTACCAATTTTGATTTGGTATACCTTGGGATTTTATTTTATGATATTATTTATAATACCACAAATAGGACCTGACATCCCTCACAAAACCAACATTTTTTGATTATTTTCCTTCTCTTTTGGCTACTTGCCAATGCTATTTTGACATCCTTTGGGTTTTTCTTTTTGTGAGGTGCTTTATAAAAAGGCTCCCTCAATTTGATTTTCTCTTGCTTATTATCACCCTCATGGGTATCTATTTTATGAGTTTCTTTGTAAGACCATGGATAAGACTTGAACCTCCTCATAAAATTACCATTCTTTTCATGTTCTTGATCTTAAAATTTAGCTTTTGCTACTTTTTCTAGATGGAATTTTTAATAATCTATGTTAGCATGTTTTCCTCCATTTCCATCTCTCTTATGATAAGGAATCACATCTTTGATATCATTGTATCCCTCTTTTTTCCTTTTGTCACATTTTTTTTGTGATTTCAAGTAATTTAAATTATTTCACGTGTCATTCCTCTTGATTTCCCCTTTCGTTCATCTCTGCATTAGATAAAACAAGGTCAAAGTTAAGATAGCACTTTTATTTCACCTAGATTTATGAGGCTCTTATATCCCATACTCTTCGAAGTTTATCTCTCTTATCAACCTTGTCCCAAGTTTTCAAATGAAATTCATCTTTAGCACCCATATTTGGTTTTCTAAATCCACATAGAGGAGGAATCTAGAAAAAAACCATCAAGAAAGTTAAAAGCCAAATCATTTGAAAATAAAAGGTGATGATATTTAAAAGGCAACATAAAAATCTCAAAAGTCAAATTCACACCAAAATACATGATTACAAGCACATTTCCTATCCCCAATCGAAGCTCAAACTCCACAGTAAATTTCACATAGAGGTAAAGTCCTTTGGGGTGTGATAGGCTAATAGATTGGAATAGGGGAATTCAATTTTTTTTATGGTGCTACCTACTTTCTCATGTAAGTACCCAATATTTGTAGTAGACCAATGGTTCTATAAGGGGTCTTGAAGAATGGGGAACACATTGTGGGGAGGTAGGTCCATTTTACTTTTCATGCATATAACCTTTATGGGATGATCTATATACTCTATTTGTTGACTCAAGTCTTGTGTTATTAAGAGAAGTTGTTTAGAGTCCCTAAGGTCAATAGTCATCTTGTTTTGATAAACCTAATTTGAGTGTCTTGACTTTGATAAAGAGTTTCTCTACCTTTGTTTTTCCTTCATTCTCTCCTCTACCCATTTCATCTCTTCCCTTGATAGACAAATTATGATTCCAAATTTGTTTTCCCTCTTCTTTAAATTCCTTCTTCATTTCTTAAAAACATGCTAGCACTACTTTGTTTCATTTTATCAATATTTAGATGCAAAAAACCATGTTTGAGCAAATTTGGATCATATTATTCACTTTATTTTACATTTACTAGACTTACTTTAATTTATTTTTACCATTTATCATGATTTTGCTATCCTGCTTTTACAGACACCTGAGTTCGTACCCTTTTTCCATTGCTGAGTGAGATGTGGTTTGTTACTAATCACTCATCAATGTTGATTTCCCTTTTATGAATTCTCTTTTTCATTATTAAGTGAGATGTGGATTGTTATTGCTCACTCATCAATGTTGTTTTACCATTTTGTTTTTCTTTTTACCATTGATTTGTATTGCTTATCATTATTTTTTAAACATGTATCCTTGGTTCGAATTAGTAGTTTGCCTTTTCTTTCTTGATTTTTACTTGTTTGATTTTTTTAGTCTTTAGTATCCTTAGATTTTTGGTTACCTGATTTACTCTTGTTTGACTTGGTCATTTGGTCTAACATAACACCTGTCACCCAGCTTGCCAAATTTCCCAAGTACATCCCATCCACATAGTATTAGTTATCTTGGATTTTCTTGCGTTTGTTTGTTTTTTCTCCTTAGTTTTATATTTTTGGGTTTGTCAAAAGTAGTCTCTATGCCCTACAAAATAAAAATTAAAAACACAACTGACAACCATCCCATGATAAATGCAAGTTAAGTTACATATTGCATTTAATTTTTAATTATTTACTTTTTAGTTTATTTTCAACTTTCAGTCATTTAATTTTACTTTTTTTATGATTTTAAAATACTAAAACTTTTTTTTAATATTAGCATTGTGTCTATCCTAATGTTCTTTCTCGAAGCACCATCCCCTATTACACCTTAGTGACATGTGATGAGCTTTGAGTGGGGCATATGTATATACATAATATTTTTAAATTTTATCAAATACTGATACTTTACATCTTATAGGAACCTATTGTGACTTAATCTCTCTAAGTGCATGCCTTAAGGGATGCACCAAAAAGAGATGGATAGACCTTTGGTGCTTTGTAAGATTGATGTCCCTTATTGCCACATTATTACCAATCCATTCATCTCCTAAAATCTTTCCCTAAGATGTTTATTCTCCCTTGCACATTCCTCTTGTCTTTTCCTCTTTCTATCCTTATTCTCCTTGCTTGGTACCTTTTTACCTATTCAGCATACTAGGTCAACTTGGTCAACCTAGTATAGTTTAGGGTCACTTTAGCTCTTTAGGTTTGTTAGCCTTCTGGCTGACCTAACATAGACTTAAGGCATTAGCCCAAAAATGTGCTAGGTTAACCAAGTCAACCTATCACAATAGACATGTTTGAATGATTTTTGGGTAAAATAATCCTATATATACAAGGTCATTTTAGTCATTATTAGGATATGCAATAAAGAGTTATTATTTGCTCGTGCTTCTTCACAATCTTCTCTTCCACCATTCTACTTGAGGAGTATTATCTTAGGTTTTTTATTTTGGATAATGTAGTCTTGTGGATAGGTATTCGATGCTTTATCCTAACAAATTAATCCTTACGAACCATAAAAATCTCTTTCAAAGCCCAATTGGCCAAGGGAGAGATTGAATTATGATGGGTTCACATTAAGGTAAGTATATTCTAACTTTATTCTCCTCTCTTTTGGTAGATAGAAGTAACATAAGTGTTGGTTTGAATAATATTACTCTTCATATTATATGTATTAGGGTGTTACTCATACTTACTTTATTTAAAGTTACCTATACATATTTGATTAATTTGCATCTAACCCCTCACATTGTGCCATAAGCTTTGGTGCACACTAGATTAGTTTACTTTTCTTGTTATTATAATAGTTTCTTTCTTGTTTATTAGCATAAGTGAAACATCAAATCATAAGACTCTTTTAAGGTTATTATGTGATTATGTTAGATGGTAGGATTTATAACCCTTCCTAGCATGATATGTTGTGATAAGTGATATAAATGATCCCCTAATTAGGTCTAGTGGATCCCCGAATCAGTCATTATCCCACTTAACAAGTGTATACCCAATCAAAAGTGTAGGTGTGCTCTATTTTATCTAATCCAGGATTAATTCATGTACATTATGATCACATACATTTACCTTTTTCTACAATTAGCTCATACCTGATCACCACCACTATCGAAGGGATTTTAGCTTCAAAATCCCTAGTCGACACCATAATCACAAAAGGAATTTCAAAAAAAAAAATACATTGCTTATATACATACTTACATATGCATTTATCTATGATTATATATTACATAAGGTACTTGATATTCTATGCAATTGACATTTTTTTATAACACATTAGTTAAATGGGATACTATGATATGTTTATACTAGTTTTTTATACTTTATTTTATGCACTTCCTTGAGTGTCATGCCTTGATATTATCTTGCTTACTTGAGAATTTAAATATGCTCCTTTGATTGTGTCCCATGTGCCTATGTATGATTTTTTGACATATAAATATATCATTGTTTATTGTATGGAAATTTTAATGTCATTCTAGATTTTGTGGACATTTGATTAAGTGATTTCCCTGCGATTGTGTGACATTTGAACATGCACCTTGTTTGTGATCTCCTTGGACCATTGTCTCTTAAATTGATTTTGAGTGATCTTATGTATGTTATTGATTTATTTGTTGAGATTATAATATTAATATTTATATGTTTCCATGATCCTTATCATTTATATTATGCCTTCACTTGATTACATTGTTCTATACACTTCAATGATACATTTACCTAGACATGCCCTTCTATATGCTACATGATTACATTCACATATGATACAATTGTCTTATCCTTTTGAGGTGAGGTAACTAAAGGTTTATATTCCTCCATAACCTAAAAGGGGATAATATCAGTGTGGGTAGTCATAGAGTCATGTCCTTCATATTTGTCATGATTTTCAAATTCAATGGGGGTATGCTTTAGAAGCATGTTCTCCATACTCAATCAATATTTGGTACTTATATCAGTTTTCAAATTTAGTGGGGGCATGTCATATAGGTATGGATTCCACACATTCATAGTTTTCATATTTAGTGGGGGCATGATTTGAAAGCATGTTCTCCACACTTATTCAGTATTCAACATCTCTATATTATAGTGGGGGAATGTTTTGGAAACATGTCCTCCATATTGGTACTTAATTCAATTTTTAGATTTCTCCATATATAGTGGGAGAATGATTTGGAAGTATTTTATCCATACTTACATATTTTATAAATTGGCTAAATCACACAATTATTTAATTTAGATTCATATTTGTGGTAGAATTCTAAACATTGGTACCATTATTACTCACAATTTTAACATGATACATATCTAAGGTGCATATGTTATACAGTGTGCACCTAGTATTCTAACATCTAAATTGATTTCAGATTTAAAAACTCTTAGGTATTGTCATCACCAAATAGGATGTAATTTTATGCATTGATACCCAAGATGTATTTTTATGGATTGTATTGAGCCAATCTACTATAATAGTTGGTTCACTTTTAGTATGATTAAGGTGATTAAATCACTCAATCTTGCCAAGTTTTTAGGTTAGAATTGATTGAATCATTGGGCTTATCAATTTGATAGCATGATTTGAATTTTTTCACTCATGCTCTCCAGGTCATAAGTATGATTGGATTACATAGTTGAGCTAATCTCAACTATCGAGTGACAACTCACCTTTTCTCTAAGTTTAGGGGCATGTACCTTACAATATATCTCTCTCTATCTCCTTAGATATATGCACTTTATATATTTAAGTATATTTTTCCCAATATTAATTTTAGATCCTTACAATGATACATATTTCAAATCAACTTTATATTAGGTAAGGTTTTTATATCGATACAAATTTGTACTCCTAAACCTTGATCTTTCAATTTCAATTATTTTAAATACTTAAAATTCTAGATTATATGCACTAATTATATACTATAACATACTCTTAGTTTCAGGTTAGTCACCAATAAAACACTAAATTTGGACTCAAGCAAAGGCAAAGTGTGTTATACATACCCAAGTACACATTTATTTCTTTTAAACTAGTAATTTCATTAATAGATTAATAGAGGGGAAAATGTAGACACTATTTTATGGATTATATAACACCTTAGTCTTGTACATTTAGAAAACTTAGACCTTGGATATTTCTCTTAGTTTTAGACCTTTACCACTTTTACAAGTCTTGCATATGCTCTATCTTGTGCCCTATGTCCTATCTCTTCATCTGACCAGTCTTATGTTGATTATCCAAACCTTATATCTTGCCTAGAATGCTTAAAACATGCTTATCTTCCACTTTTGTAAGTTATGAGCATATACATACTTTGCTATTCCTTGGACACTAGCATCCAAAACAAACACTTGCATTAATGATAATGTCTTGATCTAACACAAGTGATTAGTTTCCTAAAGTCATCTAATTTTCAAATGAAAATTATCATAATGGTTGGCCTAAGTGATTTAATGCAAGTTAATTATCCAAAGGGATTGATATAAATACAGTATCAACCCTCATTCATTCCTCACCTATAAACTTCTTACCTACTTATTAGGAAACTTACATAATTCTTTCAATCAAGTAATCAAATGAGCAAAGCTTCCCTATTTTCTCCTTTATACATATTAGTCATAAGGACATCACAAACACAAGTTTTAAGTACTGAAGGAGCATCCCAAGAGGTATATTTTATAAGTTATAAGCTAGGTCAATGTTGTAATTACTTTGCATATATTGCATGATTCACACATCAGCCAACACACAGGGGACAACTACATCAGTTTAAGGCCCTCTTTGGAGTATTATCTATGTAGGAAATGCTCATTTATAGAGGGGTATTTGGGGTTATATCAATGCCATGTGCCCACTAACCCATTTTTATCCAGGGTCATTATGAAGATGAAGAACTAGGGTTTTAAAAATTTATGAAAAATGATAGTCCATGACCAAGATATGAATGTATAAGAATGAATGTGAAGTCAAATGTAATAGCATATAGGTGGTTACATCAATTTACAACAAGTATTCCATACAAGCCACTTACATTAAGTTTAGACAATAGCATCAACATAACCATCTAGGGCTGATGTTAGTGTCCATAACTAAAGAACCATCCAAATTAGAATCAAATGCCTATGTTAGAATTGTCTTTCAGTTTGTTTTCTACCTATTCCAAATCTAGAACTACATTAACATATGAAAAAACTAAGTACATTATGTCTTTGTCATTTTTGTACTTAGTATATTCATACTTACTATTTTTAGCCTATCTTACTTTAATAAACTTATTATATGTTTCTATATGAGTTTAACACCCAATTGACTTGCTGTAAATCTAATCATCATCCTTTTGCATTATCATTTCTATATTCTTAATCCTACCTACCCAAGTAGGATTATTTATCAAATTTAAGGTTAAATAAGGTTTCACCACACTATTGGTGGGTAAATGATAATAAATAGTAAACCTTAGTTGCTTGTGCATGTTTTTTTGAAGAACACCAAAGGGTTTGGGATCTTATTGAGTAACAAAAACCTTTCCAAGATGGAAGAACCTTATTTTTTGGAAAATGGTAGAAGGGGTTGAATTCATCTTATGAATCTAGGGTCTACCCAAGACCATGGTGTAATTTGCATCTTTATCAATTACATATAATTATGCCAACATGGTCTTAGGACCTAGGGTAACAAGAAGTACAATGGTTTTGATTAAAGTGGAATTGAGGCTAACATAACCTCAAAGGGTTTTGTGGGTTGTCAAGTAGTTGGTTTCCCCATACCCAATATTTTGTAGAATTAAAAGGGGACTATGTTCATGGTGGATCCATCATAATCCATTATTATTTTTACATAGTTATTATAAAATCTAGACTTATATAATCAAGGCTAGACCCCTCCTCGCCATCTTAGATTTAGGAGGGAGACTCCTGAGGTCAAATAAATAGACAAAATCTCTCAAACTCTACCTTGGAGGAAATATGTGTAGACAAATATGGTTGATCTAAGCCTGATGTGGAGGAGTTACACTACCTAAGTGCCCTAACCCTAGGAATCAAGTAGTACCAAATGATGGGTGAGATAATTCTTGTGTAAGTTGAGCAAGTAAATGTGGGAGAATGTCTTCATAAGCTCTATGACTAAGTCATAGTTTCAAATAATTTCTAGATGACATCATAATCCAAGATGTTAGAAGGGTGATTAGTTGTGGGATGATATTACCATGTATGAGTAATGATATTCACTTATTCTTAAGCTTCTAACTTCACCACTCCTATCATTATAACCTTCTCTTGAACCCTTAATTAAGGAACTACATGAAGGTTGGCTATACCATAGGTAGAAGCCTTAGCATCATGAGTGTATGTTGGTATAAGTTGGTTGTGTTGAATTTATTAATTTTATGAGTTACCCTATGGTTGTTTTTGAGTAACTCATATTTGATGGTTTAAGAAATTAGTTTGATATATTTATAGGTTTTTGTTTTGAGGGGTTACAAAACAATTGAATTGAGCTTGAGGGTTTGTATTTAAATTATTTAGGAACATGTCAAAAAATGTATGACTCTATTATTTATGGATTATTTGAATAAATTTACTAAACTCTTGACATGTATGAGTGTCATGTCTAACCACTTGGTGGAATAAGTAATAAATGTTGAGATCATATTCCTTAGGCCTTTAGTTTTGTTCCTATTGACCAAACCCTTTATTATTCCTTTGGAAAAAGGGTTTGTTTTGGAACTATGAGAAATGGTTAATATTTTTAAATTAGTTTTGGTTTTACATATTGTGTGGTGGGGGATGATTGAAATCAACTGCATGAACTATAGGTGGATGATTCTAGTTCTTTATGCCATTATTATTATTTTCATAATTATTGTTCATGGGTTGTGGTTGATTGTTGTTGGCATGGTTTGGTTTATTGTTTTGGTTGATCACGTCTTCAGTGGTGGGATTTTGATTTCTATTGAGAACCTTAGGGCCTTAGTTATTGTTAGCATTATTTTGGTTCATGTTTTAAAAATATCTATTATTTTGGTTAGGGGTAACTATATGTCCATTAGATTCATAGGTTTGATGACCAATATCAATGGCCACTTGGTCAATTTGTAAAGCATTTTCAAGCACTTTTTTGTAGGATAGATAAGGGAACTTGTGGACATCTTCCCTCATTTCCTTGTAAAGGAATGAAGAAAGAGATCACATAATTCTCTTTAATCCATGTTTTGTCTAATGATAACTGAATATATAAATTAATTCCATATTGTATTAAAATGAGAAATAAATTCATTATTCTCTTTGTTACATCTTGATTCTTCTCTAAACTTAATAACCTATTGATTAGTGGATTTAATTTTTATTGATTAGTTAATTACTATTTTGGTTAAGCTACATTTTATATACTAGTGTATGGATAGTTATATATTGCTTATTTGCACAATTGCTAACTTATTGAGTAAGTTGTACTTGTATATTATGTACATGATGAACATGTTTGTTTAATTCATTAAATCATGAAGATTTCTAGTTACATGATGATCTACAATTATTCGTGATACTCTAAATTATGGCTAGAATAAATGACTATTTAGAGTATACCATATACACTTGTGTATTACCAGTTGGATAATTAAATGAGTTATATAATGAGTTCTATAGAAATATATTTGAATATTTGAATTATCAAATCTAAATGGAGAATATAGTTGAGTGTTAGATTATATATATAAATATATGATATACTTGTGATTTGCGGATTTAACACAAATCTAAACCATGTATATCATATACGGATCTACATATTCTATTCAATGTATAAAAACTTGCTTAATATAATAAATATATATGGGTGTACTTATTACTTGAATTATAAAGGCTAAGTTAAATGTGAGTATTGGTTTGAAATAACTTATACTTATATGGTATATGAGATTAATACAAATCATATTAATTTTTATTAGTATTTGAAATAACTTGTTGAGGTATTCTTTTTGACATATGCAATAAATCAATAAGCTGATAATTGATGTTATATAGATGAATAACATAATGTTAGAGTTTCAAGTTAATATTTTGGTAACTTGATGTCATGATCTATAATCTTACTTGGATGGTATGATTTTATTAATGACTATTTAAAATTTGGTTATATATCTAATTTTATTATGATATAAGTAAATCAGATATTTGGATTTATTACATTGAATTTAATAGATTAAATAAATGTATTTGAGATTTCCTAGTTTAGCACATATTATAGTTACCAATAGGGAAAATTCATTATGAAATATATTAGTTTTAATATTATTAATTATATGGACCAATCTGGTATTAATGAACCTAAATTAGTAAACAATATGGATTCCACTTAATTAGTGTCACTAATATGCATATAAGGTGTAATTCGATGGAGTGGTGTGTATGAAATTGAATGATCCTCAAGATCAAAAAACTATATGAAAACTTTGGTCAAAGTAGTGCTTATGGTTAAACATTATCATTTCATCTGTTTGATTTAGTTTACATGTTTAGTATGATATCATGTTAGAATGGATTTGTTTATGATATCCTACATATAATAGTTATCTCATAACACATGCGTTCTATTTGTCAATCTTGATTTTTGCACCGTCATTATTTACCCATTAATGAAGGAAGGGCCATTCCCTAGTTATGTGATTGTGTGGGGGATCTATGGTCTATGGTTGGTGTGGAAAATCACCTAGATGATGATCTCCCTCCCCTTAATAGTACTTCACTAGTGACTACACTCATGATTAATTATAGATATTATGAATTCATTTAGACTCACATGCTCTATGGAGCATTGTATCATTATACAATTTTATTCAGACTTGTATTATGCTGAAATTGTACTATTTTGTTTATTATATAATCACAATAGTTCGCTATAACATTATATCCATAGTGGATAACTTTGTAAATATAGTTTTATGGAATAAATTTAGTATTCATTTGTATATCAACATTGTACTTGATCTTGATCTTGTGATCATTGGCTAAATAGATTATCTCTTGACCTTATTTATGGTTAGTGTAAAATTAATGTATTTAGTTAAAGATCACTATATGTTAGTTTCATCATGATGGAATTTATTTATTAAGTTTATGTAAACACTTTAATTTTTTTAACCCTATTCTAATAAAATTGAGTGGGTTTGTTACACTGTGGTAGTAGAGTTGAGGCTTAAAATATAGGACTTAATTAGTCCACTAATGCAAATGTATTATACTATTAATCAAGAAGAATAATGGTGCACACAAGACTTAGAGGTGAGGGTAGTTACAACACTAATCCTTTAATAGATTTAAATTAATTCATGACTGAGCAAACTACGAAGTTGGATCAGATCCTCATAACCATGTATGGAACTAGGGATCAAATCATGGCCTTAGAATAAGAGGTACATGGGAATGTGGAAGAAAATATTTTGGAAGAACCTGAAGAGCATCTTGATTAAAATGAAAATCTTTAAGAGTAGAGGCATGAGGAAGTGCCATAATATGTGATATCTTGAGTAGTTTTTGTTAAGGTGTGGAGCTAAAAGCTTCACCAAATGAGCGAGTTTGCAAAGTTGCAGGAGTTACATAGTCACCGACGTCGGTCAGGAGCAACAGACATCGGTCAAAAGTCGACTGGGAGATGCCGACGTCGGTTATGTTCGGCCGACGTCAGTCAGATGCAGACAGGCAGGGACATACGTCGGTCACCTGTGCATCCAACATGCTATTTTTATGGACAGAATAGAATATTTGCATGTTAGGATTAAGTGATAGTCTTAAGTCCGCATCTCTATTATTAGTAAGACTATTTAGAGCCCTTGATTAGGAGGTGCATCTAATGGCTATAGTTGTATGCTCATGTTTCCTAATTATTATATAATAGGATAGATCTTCATAGCTTATTGTAATGTTGAATTGAACAGTATAGAATTGTATATGTGAATCAATCCAGGTTGTTGGAGTTGATTGTAATTGAGAGAGAGAGCTCTTGAGGGAAAGAGATCTAGAAAGAGATCTGTACATCTGAGAGAGGTGTGGAAGAAAAGAAGTTTCTTCAATTGTATTCCTTCTGTAAAGAGTTTAATACAAGTTTTTAGGGTGGTTTCTTGTATCTCTTATTCTTTGCTATTTTTTTATTCTAGTTACTTATCTTTCTAGTTTAATTCCGCATTTAATTGCTTTCATATAGTAATCAACATTGTTGGTTGATCCCCAACAAGTGGTATCAGAGCTCAGGTTGACTAACAGGTGTTTCAAAACTAGTTAGTGTGTATTGATTACAGGTTACTCACAGGGATTTCTGTTTTAGTGGGAGAAGCAATGGCAGAAGAAAGTAAACTGAGAATGGAGAAGTTTAATGGCAAGAATTATCAACATTAGAGAATGAAGATAGAGGATTATCTGTATCAGAAAGATCTATACTTACTATTAGGTGGGGTTTTAAAGAAACCCAAAGACATGGATGATGAAGAATGGGAAGTTCTTGATAGAAAGGCTCTTGGATCTATAAGATTGAGTCTGGCATCTACTGTGATATCTAATTTATCACAGGCAAAGCCAATGGTAGAGTTGATGACTACTTTAGCAAATTTATATGAAAAACCCTCAGCTTCAAATAAGGTATATCTTATGAAGCAGTTATTTAATTTGCAAATGCAAGAAGGTGGATCTGTATCTAATCATCTAAATGATTTCCATGGAATTGTAAATCAATTAAATTCAGTCAAAATAATGTTTGATGATGAAATTAAGGCTCTTTTAATATTATGTTCTTTGCCTGAAAGCTGGCATAGCTTAGTAATGGTAGTTAGTAATACTGCATCTGCTTCAAATATTTTAAAAGTAGAGGATGTTGTTAGTGTAATCTTGAATGAAGAAATTCACAGGTAAAGCACAGAGGAAACATTAGGGAACACTTTAAGTTTTGAGAGCAAGGGAAGGCAAAAAGAGAAGGGCAAGAAAGGGAGATCAAGGTCTAAGTTAAAGATGAGAGGTAGATCCAAATCAAAAAATGGCAGGAAGCCATAATGCTAGAATTATGGAAAGATAGGGCACATAAGCAAAGATTGCTAGTCAAAGCCTAAAGAAGACAATCAACATGAAGGCAAGGAAGAAGAAAAAGTTGTAGGTATTGCAAAAGATGCTCTTATATTCTCTTTGCATAATAATATAGAATCTTGGGTGTTAGATTCTGGTGCATCTTTCCATGCAACCCCTAATAGAGAATATTTTAATGACTATGTCCATGGAGATTTTGGAATAGTTTATTTAGGGGATGATGAGCCTTGTAAAATTGTTGGCAAAGGAAAAGTGTAGCTAAAAATGCAGAATGACAACACATGGGTGTTGAGAGATGTCATGCATGTTCCCAGCTTGAAGAGGAATTTGATTTCTGTAGAAAAGTTAAGGGATGAGGGTTGTACAATAACTCTCACAGTTGAATCTTGGAAGGTGACCAAGGGTGCACTTGTATTGGCCAGAGGTAAGGGAGTAGGGACTCTCTATTTATGTAATTGTGTTACTAATAATTATCCTTCTGTATTATCTACTTCAGATGTGGATGCAAAGTTGTGGCACTCTAGGCTCGGCCACATGAGTGAGAAGGGAATGTCCATTCTTAAGTCAAAAGGTAAGCTTTCAGATTTGAAAAGCATAGATCTAGATTTTTGTGAGCACTATGTTTTTGGAAAATAGAAGAGAGTGAGTTTTCTCAAGATTGGATCAACAAAGAAGAAGCACAAATTGTAGCTTGTTCACGCAGACGTGTGGGGACCAGCTCAGGTTGCTTCTATTGGAGGATCACAGTACTTTGATTCTTTCATAGATGATGCTACAAGAAAGGTATGGGTCTACTATATAAAGAAGAAATTTGATGTTTTTGACACTTTTAAGAATTGAAAAGCTATGGTTGAGAATGAAACAGGTAGAAGATTGAAGTGCCTAAGATCTGACAATGGTGGTGAGTTTTACAGCTATAAGTTTAGAGGTTATTGTTATATGAATGGAATATGTAGGCAAAGGATGGTTCTAAGAACACCTCAGCAAAATGGAGTTGCTGAAAGGATGAATAGAACAATAATGGAGTGTGTAAGGTGTATGAGATTACATGCTAGTTTTCCCTTAGAGTTTTGGGTAGAAGCTGTGGATACCGTAGTGTACTTGATTAACAGAGGACCCTCTACAGCTCTGGATGGTGGAATTCCAGAAGAGGCATGGATAGGTAAAAAGGTAGATCTCTCATTTCTCAAAGTTTTTGGTTGTGAAGCCTTTGTGCACGTTGATAAAGAAAATAGAAAGAAGCTGGATGCTAAGTCTATGAGGTGCACATTTATTGGCTATGGCTCTGATGATTTTGGATTCAAGTTTTGGAATCTAGGAACTAACAAAATAATTAAGAGCCGTGATGTTTTTTTCAATGAAAAAGTGATGTATAGTGATCAACTCAAGAAGCTGCATCAATCTGGGTAGAGCAATGGAGAATTGGACGAGGTGACGGTCCAAAATGAGCTTGCAATAAAAATTAATCATAGATAGGAAAACACAGAGACCAACATCAGTTAGGCAGGAGCTAACATTGGCAATATAGGAACCGATGTCGGTCATATAGTGACCGATGTCAGCCAGGTAGGAATTGATGTCAGTCAGGAAGAACTGATGTCAGCCAGTTACAGGCTTGGAAGTGATCGAGGTCTGTCACTGTCAGAGAATTTGGCTGGACAATGTGTTGTGAATGAGTCTTAGACGCCCATCAGGAGGTTAAAAAGGGTAAATAAACATCCAATTTGATATTCCCCTTCATTATTCTATTTATTGCTTACTGATGGTGGAGAACTAGAGAGTTTTGATGAAGCAATACAGGTGGAATCCAAGAATCAGTGGGAGCTAGGCATGAATGAGGAGATTGATTCCTTGAGAGAGAGCCAAACATGGGATTTGGTTGAGTTGCCAGCAGGAAAGAAGACACTAAAGAACAGATGGATCTATAGGTTAAAAGAAGGTGAGAATGGATAGATGAGATATAAGGCTAGGTTGGTAGTGAAAGGATTTGCATAAAAACTAGGTATTGACTTTGGTGAGATTTTTTTTCCTGTAGTTAAAATGACTTCTATACGGACTGTATTGTCTTTAGTTGCTATTGAGGATTTGCATCTTGAGCAGCTTGATGTTAAGACAATGTTTCTTCATGGAGATTTGGATGAAGAAATATATATGGATCAGATGGAAGGATTTGAGGTCAAAGGTAAGGAGAAGCTAGTGTGCAGATTGAAGAAAAGCTTGTATGGCCCCAAGCAAGCTCCTAGACAGTGGTATTTGAGATTTGACAAGTTTATGACTGAGCATGGCTATAGTAGGTGTCAATCTGACCATTGTGTGTATTTTAAGAGATTGGATAGTGGTAGATATATTATTTTATTGTTGTATGTAGATGATATGCTGGTTGCAAGATCACACATGCAAGATATCTCTGAGCTTAAGGTGAAATTAGCTCACACATTTTCCATGAAGGATTTGGGAGCAGTAAAGAAAATCCTTGGCATGAGCATTAAGAGAGACAACAAAAATCACAGGTTGATTTTGTCTCAAGAGGATTATGTGAACAAGGTGTTGAAATGGTTCAATATGCAGGATGCAAAACTGGTAAGCACACCTTTGGCTGGACATTTTAAATTGAGTAAAGAACAATGTCCTAATTCACATGATGAGGTAGAGTACATGAGTAGAGTTCCATATGCTTCTGCAGTAGGGAGCTTAATGTATGCAATGGTATGTACTAGACTGGATATTGCCCAAGCAATGGGAGTTGTAAGTAAGTATATGGCCAATCCAGGAAAGGAGCACTAGAAAGTAGTTCAGTGGATCCTTAGATATCTGAGAGGGACCAGTAGTAGGCATTCATGCTATGGAGGTTTAGATACTTCTTTACATGGTTATGTAGATTTAGATATGGCAGGTGATTTGGATGGCAGGAGAAGCACCACATGATATGATTTCACTGTTGGTGGAACGACGGTTAGCTGGATATCAAAGTTGCAGAAGGTTGTTGCCTTGTCAACTACAAAAGCAGAGTATGTTGTAGTCACAGAGGCTAGCAAAGAGATGATATGGATGACACGATTCATGGAAGAGCTAAGAAAGGAGCAAGAGAGTTGCAGATTATACAGTGATAGTCAGAGTGCAATTCATTTGGCTAAGAATTCAGCCTTTCATTCAAGAACAAAGCATATATAGCTTAGGCACCACTTCATTAGATAGGTATTGGAGGATGGTGACTTGAAGCTGGAGAAGATCCATACAGATAAGAACCCTACTGATATGTTAACCAAGTTGGTAACAAAGGAGAAGTTGAATCTTCATTCAACTTTTATTGGTCTTCATGATTGAGTTTGAAGATGGAAGAGCTAGAAGATGTTGCTATACAGGTACTGGTGCAGCTATTTATCTCCAAGTGGGAGATTGTTAAGGTGTGGAGCTAAAAGCTTCACCAAATGAGCGAGTTTGCAAAGTTGTAGGAGTTACATAGTCACCAACATCAGTCAGGAGTGACTGACGTTGATCAAAAGTTGACTGGGAGATGCTGGCATCAATTATGTTCGATCGACATCAGTCAGGTGCAGACAGGCAGGGACCGACGTCGGTCACCTATGCATCCAGAATGCTATTTCTATGGACAGAAATAGAATGTTTGCATGTTAGGATTAAGTGATAGTCTTAAGTCTACATCTCTATTATTAGTAAGACTATTTAGAGCCCTTGATTAGGAGGTGGATCTAATGGCTATAGTTGTATGCTCATGTTTCCTAATTATTATATAATAGGATAGATCTTCATAGCTTATTGTAATGTTGAATTGAATAATACAGAATTGTATATGTGAATCAATCCAGGTTGTTGGAGTTGATTGTAATTGAGAGAGAGAGCTCTTGAGGGAAAGAGATCTAGAAAGAGATCTGTACATCTGAGAGAGGTGTGGAAGAAAAGAAGTTTCTTCAATTGTATTCCTTCTATAAAGAGTTTAATACAAGTTTTCAGGGTGGTTTCTTGTATCTCTTATTCTTTGCTATTTTTTGATTCTAGTTACTTATCTTTCTGGTTTAATTCCGCATTTAATTGCTTTCATATAGTAATCAACATTGTTGGTTGATTCCTAACAGTTTTAGAGTTGGCATGAGATATTAAAAAGGTGAATCCACCCAAGTTTGATGAAACTATCTTGGGAGATGGAGCTGAAGCATGGATAATAGAAATGGAGAAGTATTTTGAGATTTGAAATTAATCTGAAGTCAATAAATTAGTTTAGGGAGCATACTAGCTTACTGGAGAAGTAATAATATGGTGGAAAAATAAGAAGCTTGAGATGATCCTTGACTCTACCACCACCATTTGGGAGAAGTTTATGACATTATTTAGGTCACAATGGCTTCATTAGCTATATTTTGATCAAAATTTGATGGATTTTTGAAACCTAAAGTAAGAAGACCTTTTTATGAGTGAATATTAGGATCAATTCATTAAGCTCCTAAAGTATATCCCTCAATATCAAGTGAATGAGAGGTTTCAAATTAGGAAGTTCATTATGGGATAAAAACACAATTTGGTTGTGAGGTAGATGTGCATGGGCCATATACCATGGATTAGGTATTATAAAAGGTAGTCAAGTAAGAACATAAGCTAAAATCTCTTGCTCAAGTTAGAGATCAATTCAATAAAAAATTTGGAGGTCCTAAAACAAATTAAAAAAAAAGAATTAGAAAAGGAGTGGAAACTCCAACAATCAGAGTAAGAACTAGAATTCTAATGTCAGCAATATCTTAGGAAATAGGAAACCTAGAAATGGTTTCGAGGAGAACCAACATTAAGATAGTAGAGGAACAATTGGAGGTTTATTCATTTTTAGAGGTGATCATTATGCTAGAGAGTGTACTCAATGAAAGTTAGATAGAAAGAATAAGGGTTCTACTTCATAGTAGGGAACTTTTTAGCAGCATATTCATGCAACTATTGATAATCATCAAGCTAAATTCCAAGCTTTTCCTATTAAGCTGAAAGGAATTTTGTTTGATATTTTAGTTTCTATTTTGATTTACACTGGGGCTACTAGATCTTTTATTTCTCTTAGAATGATTAATAAGCTATCTAGAAAAGATGGGATTATGGAAAATGCATGGTTAGTATAGTATGGGAATAAATCAAAGGTTAAGGTTGATAAGTGTCTAGTGGAAGTAGAGATCAGATTACCTAAATTCACTATAATAGTGGATCTGTCTGGTAGGCTATTAAGGTCATATGATGTGATCCTAGGATTTAATTGGCTCATGAATCATAAAGATAACGTTGATTGTTATTTGAAGATGGTAGAGTGTCAAGATGATATTGGGAATCTGACTTAACTTTAGGGTGAGAAAAGAGAGTTGAAGCTTAAGAAAGTTTTTACAATTTAACTCAAGAAGGATCAGAGAAAAAGATTTCAAGCATTTATAGTTAAAATAAATAAGATAGAGTAATTTAAGGAACCATCTATTGAGGATTATCACTTTCTTAAGAATTTTTAGGACATGTTTCTATGGGAATTTACTAGATTACCACCCAAATATAAGTTTGATTTCTTGATTGACATCATACCTAGATCTGAACCACAATCCAAGGCACCATATAAGATGATAATTATTGAATTGGTTGAGTTGAAGGCTCAACTTCAAGAGTTGTTATCAAAAGGGTTGATTCAATTGAGTGTGTCATAATGGTGTGTACTAATGGGGTTCATCAAGAATAAATATGGTACTCTTTTACTGTGTATTGATTATAAGATGTTAAATAAGGCAATAATCAAGAACAGGTATCCATTACCTTGTATTGATGATCTCTTTGATTAGATGTGAGGGGCAACAATATTTTCTAATATTGATCTTCGATCATGGTATCATCAACTAAGAATTCAAGATGAGGATATTCCTAATATAACATTCAAAACTTGATAATTCCGCTATGAATTCATAGCATTTCCTTTTGGGATAAAAAATGCTTTGACAACATTTATAAATCTCATGAATAGTGTGTTTAGGTATTATTTGGACCACTTTGTGTTATTTTTTCTAGATGATATCCTCTTATATTTTAGGAATGAGGAATAACATTTTTAGAATCTAGAGTTGGTTTTATAATGGTTGCAAAAACACAAATTATATGGTAAGTTATCCAAGTGTGCATTTTTATAGAAGAAAGTGTAATATTTGGGACACATTATCTCTGTAGACAAAACTTCAATTGATCTAGTGAAGATAAAAGCCACCTAAAAATGTACACGAGGTGAGGAGTTTTATGGGATTAATAGGTTATTATAGGAATTTTGTTCCAAATTTATCAAAGATAACTAAACCAATAATCTCTCTTTAGTGGAAGAATCAAAGTTTTATTTGGTCAAACAAGTGTAAAAGATCCTTTTAAGAGCTCAAAAGGAGACTTATTTTGGCATAGGTGCTAAGAGTTCTTGATCCTAATTGTCAGTTCTCAATAATCATAGATACATCTGAGGATGGACTTATAGGAGTTCTTATGTAAGATGGTTTAGTTGTAGCATACAAGTTTATAAATCTTAAGCCTTATGAGGAAAATTATGCCCCTCATGATTTGGACCTTGCTGCAATAGTGCATGCCTTGAAAGTTTAGAGGCATTATCTATTGAGGAAACCACTTGAGTTCAAGATTGATAACTTAGGAATAAATTATATATTTACCTAATTGAACTTGAATATACATCAAAAATGTTGGTTAGAATTCTTATCTGATTAAAATTTTGATATTAACTATATCAAGGGTAAGTAAAATAGAGTTACAGATACGCTAAGTTATAAAAGGTACATAGTATCCTTGGCTACTATCAATAATTTTCATGATAAAGTAATTAAATTATCCTCAAGAGATGAATTCTGTGATTAGGTTAGGAAAACATTGCCAGAAGCTACTTAGAATCCCAAGTTTAAAGGATTCGAGTTGGAGAGTGATGGTATTTTGAGGTATAATAATAGGATTTATGTGCCTAATAGAGGAAATTTAAGGATCATAGTTGTAATGGATTTGCATAGTTCCCATTATTCAGGACATCCTAGTATAGCTAAACTCATGAATGAGATAAGACTTCTCTATTTATGGTGAGGGATTAAAAAGGAGGCAATGGATTTTATTTATCATTGTTTGGAATGTCAACATGTGAAGGTTGAGCATGTGAATTTGGAAGGATTGTTATATCCTCATGATATAATGGAGTGGAAGTGATAGGTGATTAGCATGGACTTTATCCAAGTGTTACCATTATCATAGAACCAACATGATATGATCTTAATGGTAGTTGAAAAACTAACTAAGGTAGCTCACTTCACCACCAGGTAACTTGACAGATGATTACAAAGAGATTCATAAAATAGGTATACTAATTTCATAGATTTATAGAAAATATCATTTTCTGATCATGATCTGAGAATGATTTCTAGATTTTTTGTTAACTTTGAATTCAACTTTGGGTATGTAATTGAATTTTTGTATTGAATATTACTTAAAAATAGATGGACAAATAGAGAGGGTTAAACAATATTTATAAGATCTCCTTCAAATGTATTACATGGATCAACAATACAATTAGGAGGAGTAACTTCCATTAGTTGAGTTTTCCTACAAATAGCTCATACTAATTAGTGTTAATGGCTATATTTGAAGCATTAAATGGAAAGAGGTGTAGAACACCAATTAGTTAAAAACATGTTAGAATATGGGGTAGTCTTTGAATCTAAAATGCTTTTGGAGATGGAAGACCAAGTTAGAACAATAAAGCAAAGGTTGGCCAAGGCCTAATGATAGATTAAAAAGTTTTGATGATCTGAAAAGAACAAGGCAATTTTTTATTTGGTGATAAAGTATTTTTATGGGTTAAGCCTTAGAAAAGACTAATTAAGTTTGGGAAATTAATGAAAAATTTCACCAAGATATGTGGTACCCTTTGAGGTTTTTATAAGTGAATCAATCTTGTAATGTATAGGCTTGATTTGACACCATTTCTAGATATTTTGTATAATATTTTCAATGTGTCCTACTTACTGATCCTTCTCATGTATTATATTAGAATGTTTTATAGGTTCTTGATCCTAGGGTGGTCATATTAGAACCAATCAAAATAATTGACACTCAAAAATTTAGTTTGCATAATAGAGAAGTGTCAAAATACAAAGTCCAGTGGGACCAATATTCTAAAGATAGTGCCACTTGGGAGAATTATGATGAGTTTTATAAGTTGTTTCCATATTTGTTTACTTAATATGTTACTAGATATTATTTAATTTTATACTTAATAATGTTTATTTTCATAACTTATTTTTAAATAAGTGTCATTGAGATGATGGACCATCTTTAGGGGGGAAGTATATTACATTTCAATTCCTATCTAGACTTAATAACCTACTAATTAGTAGATTTAATGGTTATTGATTGGTTAATTACTATTTTGGTTAAGTTAGATTTTATATAATAGTGTATAGATAGTTATATATTACTTATTTACATGATCCTTAACTTATTGAGTTAGCTGTACTTGTATGTTATGTACATGATGATCATGTTTGTTTAATTAATTATAATAATATATTATGTATTTTATAATGATTTAGGATAATTACCTTTATTATTTTGAGGTGGATGTGGGATAAATCTACCCCTCAAACTATGATAGAGGGAGGGCATCATCGAAGAGGGTGGCATAGATAGAGGCATTAGTGGATGACATAATGAAAACTAAGAACCCACACACACCACAAATAGATAATATGCTTTTGATCAATATTTGATTTTGATAGCTTATAGTTGCCTTCCATTATAATCATGATTACTACACTTGGGCATGGTTGTGTGTTTACAATTATGTTATCTTACTTAGCTTAATTCACATGACTTAATGTGTGTTTTAGGATCTTAAATTATCCTTGCCACTGTCTTTACTATTTGTGTGAATGTTTCTAAAAATAATCTTTATTCCCTAAATATATATAACTAAGTGAGTCTGAATGTCTTTAGAAAAAATAATATCTTGTTTTATAAATACATTACTAAATGGAAAAGGACTTAATTTTTTGTGTTAGTTGATTTTTAGTGTTAATAGTTAAGCAAGGCATGGTTATAATGCAATTTGGCATGATAATATAGTTAACAAATGTGATAATGTTTTAAATGTTATTTTATGAGTCAAGGCTAATAGTTTTAATGATTATTTTAGAAGTCGATGGTTTTGTTAATAAAGCTTAAAAAGAATCATTATGAAGAAGGTTTGAGAGTTTAAAAGTTTTGTGGGTTGAATCGAGCTCTTAGAGCCCTTTTGTAAAACAATCTCTTCTTTTGGATTTGCATGAGAAAAACATGGAATCACTCCTAGTATTCTATGGTTAGTTTTATGTATATAATTATTTTGTTGATTTCATTAATATGGACATGAGTTTGGAAGAGATATGGGTAGTCCTATTGGCATGAAAATAACATGCATGAGAATAATATAGGGGGGGGGGGAATCCTATAGGGGACATCATAAATAGATGAGAAAGGAAGGGTTCAAGGAAAATTGGAAAAAATGTTGCAATTCACCATTACTATGATCTTCACTACTAGGTTAGTTTTGTTGATTAAATTTGTATTAGAATTATATGGATCAAAACAACCAATTTTGGTAATTTCTTTAGGGTTGTTTCATTTTTCATTATTGAAATTTAGGAAAAAATAAGGGGTTATATACCTGGTACTGTGAATAGATCAACCATCTACAAAACTAGGTATATGACTCATATATTACTCAATAACCCTAGTTATACAACTATGAACTATAAATTATATTGCCATAATTTACTAGCAAGTTTCAATGTGGAAAATTTGGTGTTGTGAAAAAAACTAGTAGATTAAGGAAATTTTTGAGTTAACTATGTAAAACAATTTAAATTTGAGGTTATGAAGGTAGAATAC